>OU426987.1:193522030-194049087 GCA_911387755.1 Chrysotoxum bicinctum
TGTTTTCCATCTTCTAGGGAAGATTCCAGAAAAGTAGGAGCGATGGAAAAGCTTACGCAATAGTTTTGCCAGCGATGAAGAACACCTCTTCAGAAGAATGGGCTCTTGCAACTGTACGAGTGCGGAAATATACCTGTCCCATTGAATGATTTACATTCTCAAATACAGGAGGGGAAATGTTGCTAACAGGCAACGTGGAGCTAGCAGCAAAATGAGCTGCAAGTACATTTGCCTTCTCTAAAGATCTAGTTCTTAGTTGATTGCGCTGGACCCGAAACAGCGGAGTGGCTAAGAGAGAGTGCACATAAATTGAGCAGTTGGAAGGGCATCGAATTGTATGCATGCATGGGTGATGATATACCAAAAATGCACAATATAACGCTTTTCCTTCCAAAAAGCATGGGCCAAGAGGACAAAAAGTCATTGGCTCTCTTAAAAGCCCAAAATGAGGGTCTAAACGTGCAGACCTGGAGAATTGTTAAAAGCTCGGCTGAAGGAAAAGGTCAACTACTGGTGATAAGTATTGACGCCGAATCCGTCGAGACAATAGTGAAAGCAAATCACCAGCTTCACTACAAATTCGGGAAAATAAATGTTTTTGGTCTCCGGAAAACAACCTCCAGTTCTGCATCCGAAAAAGAAAAAGAGTCCTCAACCAGGCCAACTCAAAAATCCCCAGAAGCGGAAGCAATAGGAACTACCCTACCTGAAATAACCATCACTACTCCCACTCCAAAACCTCCAAACCCACCAGTCCCCCCAACCCCTCTAGTCCCCCCAACCCCTCCAGTCCCCCCAACCCCTCCAAACACGTCAACTGAGGCACCACTCCCGGAAACAGGAGGGATGCAAAAACCAGACCGGGAGAGGATAACACCGGGTCCACTGGACATTGAGATGGAGGGCATAGACCTCTCTCCAAGTCCAATGGACCAAACAGAACTGCTTCCCACTATAGAGGAGGAAGACCACCTGCTAGCAGATGATGGGGCATTAGCCCCCATCTGCCAATAAAAGAAGATGCCGGCACACGGGATCAGAACCAGGCTAGCCCAAGTAAACATACACCACGCGAAGGCCGCATCAGCGGTTCTGGCGAGAAAATTCGCTGCGGACAACTTAGGGCTAGCACTGATCCAGGAACCCTGGACTTATAAGGGTCAGGTAAGAGGGTTGACAAGTAGCGACTCTAAACTTATATGGGACACGAGAGAACACTCGCCCAGAACTTGTATTAAAATAAGAAATAACATAAATTATATATGTCTTTCAGAATTTTTGACAAGGGATCTGGTCCCGATACAGGCCCAAATCAACATCGAGGGTCGTATCCAGACGATGGTTGTGGCAGCAGCCTACTTTGCTGGTGATGAAGCCAACATTCCACCGTGCGAAGTACAGAGACTGGTGGACTACTGCAACCGGAAAAAACTACCGATACTGATAGGATGTGACGCCAATGCTCACCATACAGTATGGGGTAGCACCGACATAAACCAAAGGGGTGAGTACCTTTTAGACTTTATGATGGTAAAAAATCTAGAAATATTTAACGTAGGGAACACCCCCACTTTTATTACTAGAATAAGAAAAGAAGTCCTAGACTTAACTTTCGGAACTCCGAACGTAGCTTATATGGTAAAGGATTGGAGAGTATCCAATGAACCATCAATGTCTGATCACAGAATAATAGTGTTTACCTTAGAAGGTCTGCTTACAGAGAATACCCCTGGCAGAAATCCTAAGAAAACAAACTGGAACCTATACCAAAATGTTCTAAAATCAAACCTGGAACAACTAGGTCCAGCAAGTACGACTAAAAGTAACCTTGAATTAGAAGTTGTAGTCAACGAGTTTAGTGGAGCAATAAATGAGGCATATGAACTCAGTTGCCCTCTTAAACCAAAAACTAGACAGAAGGATGCCCCTTGGTGGAATAAACATCTTTCTAAACTAAGATCCAAGGTTAGGAAGCTCTTCAATGAAGCAAAAAGAACAAGGGAATGGTGTAATTACTCCGCGTTATTAACAATATATAACAAAGAGATAAGAAAAGCCAAAAGAAATAGTTTCACAAACTTTTGTGAGAATATCTCAACAACCCCTGCAGCGGCAAGACTGCATAAAGCTCTTGCAAAAGAGAAGACACTAACATCACTGGCACTTCGGTATAGTGATGGAACGTTCACCGAAAATGAAGAGCAAAGGTGTAACCTGCTGCTCAGCACACACTTCCCAGGCAGTCTACCATTAGATGGTAACTTGGTTGAGAAATCACCTCTCACACCAAACAGAGAGGACTGGAAAATAGCCACGACCATTTGCACAGGTAAAAGGATTGATTGGGCAATTAATACCTTTCAACCCTACAAATCACCAGGTGCAGATGGTATCTTCCCGGCTCTTTTGCAGAAGGGAAAAGAATTCCTTATGCCCTATCTCATTAATATTCTACGGAGTAGCATTGCTCTTGGGTACATACCAAGTCTATGGAGAACAGCTAAGGTAATTTTCATTCCCAAAATAGGGAAAAAGGACACAACCCATCCAAAGTCTTTCAGGCCAATAAGCTTAACATCCTTTATACTGAAAACTCTGGAAAAGGTAATTGACAACTTCATAAGATCAGAAGTGTTAATAAGTAGGCCTCTCAATCAGCGACAACACGCATATAGGGCGGGCAGATCAACCGAGACCGCCCTGTTTGAACTAACAAATAAGATCCAAAGAGCCTTAGATGTAAAGGAAACAGCATTAGCTGCTTTCTTAGACATAGAAGGGGCCTTCGATAACACGTCCCACGAGGCTGTAGGCAAAGCTCTTGTTAGGAAATGCGTACCCAACACCATAACCAGATGGATAATAGAAATGTTGGGCACTAGAAATGCAGAGGCACAAGCAGGACAAAATGTAAAGAAAGTGATCACAACGAGAGGATGTCCTCAGGGCGGTGTACTATCACCCTTGTTGTGGAGTCTTGTAGTAGATGAATTGTTAGAAAATCTTACCTCCAAAGGTATATACTGCATTGGATTTGCCGATGATATCGCTATCATTGCAGTAGGTAAGTTTGAAGAAACTCTTTGCGATATTATCCAAAGAGGACTAACAATTACGAGTAAATGGAGTAGGTCTGTAGGGCTTTCAATAAACCCATCCAAGACAACAATCATACCATTTACCAGGAAAAGACTTCTACCACATATGAAACATATCCGTTTGAATGGTGAAGTAATTGAAATGCAGAGGGAGGTAAAATACCTAGGAATTATACTAGATAGTAAACTCCTCTGGAACAAACACATAAATTATATAGTCGGAAAAGCCACAAAAGCCCTAATGATTTGCAAAAGAATTGCAGGCAAGTCATGGGGTTGCAAACCGAGCATCCTTAGGTGGATGTACACTATGATGGTAAGACCCATCATTACCTATGGTGCGGTTGCATGGCACAAGAAAACCGAATTAACAACAACTAGGAAAACCCTAGAAAAAATCCAAAGGCTCGCATGTATCTGTATTACGGGAGCAATGAGAACCTGCCCTACCGCAGCTATTGAGGTTATCCTCCATCTATCCCCTCTACACGAGGTCATTAGAAGTGCTGGAGTGGGAGGAATCATGAGGTTCTCAAAGGAAGGAACTGGGACAGGTAAAATAATTGGTCTCAGAGAAAGGGACCTAATTGACAGGTCCACAATTACTAACCTTATTGACATCCCAAGAGATGGAATGATCAAAAAACATAATTTCGAGAAAAACTTTCTTACACAGCTTAGTAACAAAGAAAACTGGGTAGGAGAGGATATAAACTATACACTCGAAGCAAATACCATCAAGTGGTACACTGATGGATCGAGAACAAGCGAAGGGACTGGTGCAGGAATTTTTGGGCCAAAAACCAAACTTTCCATACCGATGGGACAGTCAACCAGCATCTTCCAAGCGGAGGTAAACGCGATAGGGAAATGCGTGGATCGCAATCTCGAAAGGAATTATCGTAACAAGAACATTGCCATTATGTCAGATAGTCAAGCAGCACTAAAGGCACTGAGCTCGTACACCATCAACTCTAAGCTGGTGGGGGAGTGCATAAATAGGCTAAACGAACTAGGCAAACAGAACAGGGTCACACTTTATTGGGTACCTGGTCACGTTGGTGTTCTTGGAAACGAAAAGGCAGATTCCCTAGCAAAATTAGGAGCTTCAACTCCCCTAACAGGGCCTGAACCCTATTGCGGAATAGGTGAAAATGTCATCAAAACCAAAATTAAACAAGAAGAGGAGGCAAACAGAATAAAGAACTGGAATGAACTCCCTAAGCTGAGACAGGCGAAACTACTGCTGGGTAACTACAACCGGCAACGTTTCGAAAACTGTATCAACCTTAGTAGGAATAACCTAAGAATAATAACAGGTATTCTAACAGGACACTGTAAACTTAGAAGACACCTTAATCTAATTGGTGTGGTAAGCAGTGCCACTTGCAGATTCTGCAACATGCATGAGGAAACTCCGGAACACATACTGGGAAAGTGTTGTCCAATCATGCACCAAAGGAAAACCCATCTGGGACGGTACCAGGTGGAAGAGAGCAACCTAACCTCTCTAAAAGTGCCCCAAATACTAAAGTTCCTTAAGGCAATAGGTTTGGAGGAAGAACTGTAGGATGAGCCAGCTCATCATTTTAAGAGGGGGCACAATAGATCTTCAGGTCGCAGTGCAATTAATCCCCAATACAATTCATTCATTCATTCAAAGATCTAGTTATCGGTGTGTCTTTGTAGATGAGCGTTGGAACCGCAGATGAAGTTGAATTTTTTATGTTCTTGACAAATGACCAGAAATTTCTACTGCCTTTGGGACATTGCAGGATTTTTTTTCTTTAATTTCTGTTCATGTAAGTATTTGGTTTTCTTTATAATAGCCTTGCATTGGTTTCTGATTTGTTTAAACTTTTTCCGATTTTCCTCAGTTGGGTTGGCTTTGTAAGAGCGGAAACTTACTTCTCTCAACCTGATAACTTCTTTACAGCTTGTATCGAACCAAGAGTTTTCTTTAGACTTTATACTCTTAATTCTGTAAGGAATAAACGTACGCATCCCAAAAAAATCACTTCTGTGATCATATCAGCACTGGCATCAACGTCACTATCGAGGAAACATAGTTACCAGTTAAAAATTCTAAAAAAGTTATTCAGACCATCCCAGTTGGCTTTCTCGTATTGCCAAACGGTCCTAGTTTGAAAATGAAATTTGATTGTAGATTTAAGACTTTTTTATCGTGGTACTGAGACATTTTAAATGAACGAATAATTTTCGGACTTACCGCGATTTATTTATTTTAATCAAATTTATATATTTAAAATGTATGATAAATAAAATGCACGACTGGGTCGCACGAACTTGCTCTTATGTAATAGACTAAGAATTTGAAAAATGAATTTTATTAGAGAAAAACTGTTCATAAGAATTAAATTAATTTTTTAAATGACGAAAACTAGAAAATGAACAAAAATTATAAAACTTTGTAGTGGCTTCTTAAAAAATAAGCTTTTATATACGAACATTTTAAAACATTTTTAAGAAAAAATGCTGGTACGCCAATTTAAAGTTTTTATTATTGTTCGAATAAAAATTAAATTTACAAAAAAAAATACTGAATCGTTTTCGAGATATTGAGTTTTCCAAACAAAATAGAATAGATTCAGAAAAAAAAATATTTTTCTTTAAGTTTCGAAATGCAATGTTTTTTTCAACTTTTTAGAAGCTTCTCTCTAAAAAAATTCATTAAAATCCGTTACACCGATAATGAGAAATTCAAAATTTTAAAAAATCGTTCTATGGTAGGTACAGTCAGTAATATCTTGTTTTCAAAATTTTTTTATTAAATTATAGATTAAAAATTAATCGAAAGAAAAAAAATTATCAAAATTCTCGGAACTGTTTTCGAGAAAAATACGATTTTCGAAAACCATTTTTTAACATTTGTATGGAGTGGTGGGTACCGTTCTTTTTAGGTAAAATAATTTTTTTTTTCACCATATCTTGTAGATTATTTTAAGAAACTTTTATTTATCAAAAAAAATTAAAAATTAAAAAAAACAAAAAAAAAATAAGAAAATTTGAGTATACAATAATATTGAAAATGCTGGGGAGCCGTAACATAAAAAAATGATCAAAATCGGTGGTACCGTTTTTGAGAAAATCAAAAACAAAAAATGTTTCTAAGGGGTTACAAAAATAACCATTTTTTGAATTTTTTTTTCAACTATTTCCTAGGTTTAGCTTAATGAAATTTTTTTAATATTTTGTTTAATCTGTGGGACAGTTTTTGAGAAAAAAATATTTATAAAATTTCGAAATAAATTCGTATGGCAAATACCGTTATTTTTGGTCTTAACAAAAAAAAAAAAAAACCTGGGGAGAAAAAATTAAAACCCATATTTACCAAGTTTGAAGAAAATCGGCCGAGCCGTTTAGGCTGCAGTCTAACAGACACACAGATAGACAGACAGAATTGAGAGACCCACTTTTTTAGTCTTCGTTATCATCGTAAAGTCAACTTTGATAAAAATCTCGAGTTCGATTTTTTTTCCGAATGCATAACTTGCCTTATAGTACTATTTTTTTTGATTAAAAAAAAAATCGAGCTTCGCAAGCACGTCTTCATATCTCACGGTGTTGGTACCAACAAAATATAATTTGGGTGATATTAATTTTTCTGAATTTGCGCAAATAAAAAAGATTTTCTCCTTTGAAGTTTTAGTGCCATAGACCAGAAATGAAGGACATATTATGTGATATTTATTGGTTTGATTTCTGTGCATTGAATATCTATTGTTTGGATAAACAACACTTTATGCAACATATTTTTTAGCAAAAACTTTCATGATCATCAACTTCATCGGCTCGACAACCGGATTCCGGTCTTGGCCTCTTTCAACAAGTCCCTCCACCCATCCCGGTCTCGAGCCGACGCCATCCAGTTGCGCACCCCAAGGCTTCGGGCGTCCTGGTCTAAGCCATCTCTCCAGCGCAAGCATGGTCTACCACGCTGTCGCCTACCATAGAATGTACCACAAAGAACTTTCCGAGCAGGTTCCTCTTCGCTCCTGCGAGCTAGGTGCCCTGCCCACCGGAGTCTACCGAGCTTAATTTTTGTCACGATATCTGCTTCAAGGTATATCGCGTACGTCTCCGGAATCGTCCTTCCTCACATATGAGGCCAACAATTCTCCTTAAGACTTTTCTCTCGAACGCAGCTAAGAGGTCGGAGTGCCTTTTGCTAAACACCCAGGTCTCGGATCCATATGTGAGTACTGGCAGGACCATGGTCCTGTACAGCAGAAGTTTTGAAATTATGGTGAGATTTCTGGATTTGAAGAGCTTTGACACACTATAGTAGGCTCTGTTGGATTTGAGAAGCCGCCCGCGTATTTCTTCTTCTATATTGTTATCGGCTGGTACTATTGGCCCAAGGTATTTAAAGGATTGCACTACTTCAAATTCGTGCTCCGCAACCTTGATTGTTTGACCAACTGTTCCTCTCGCATTCGACGCCACCATGTACTTTGTTTTACCTTCACTAATGTGCAGCCCCAGATTTTGTGCCGCCTGCTCGATCTGGATGAAGGAATCGTGTACAGCTTGTTCGGTTCTTCCGATGATGTCAATGTCGTCTGCGTAAGCTAGTAACTGGCTGGACCTGTTGACGATGGTTCCTCTTGTTGCCGTTTTAGAGTCACGGATTGCTTTCTCCAACGCCAGGTTGAAGAGGAGGCAGGCCAGACCGTCCCCTTGTCGGAGCCCATTAAAGATGTTGATTGGTCTGGATAGCAAACCGGCTATTTTTACTTGGCTTGTTACGTTGGTCATGGTCAACCTACATAGTCGTGTCAATTTATTTGTGATGCCGAATTCTCTCATGGCTTTGTAAAGTTCTACCCTGGCTATGCTATCATAGGCGGCCTTAAAGACTATAAACAGATGGTACATTGGGATGTTAAATTCTAGACATTTTTCCATCGCCTGCCTAAGGGTAAAGATCTGATCAGTTGTTGATTTGCCTGGAATGAAACCACACTGATATTGTCCGATGACGGTTTTAGCGTATGGGGTTATCCGGTCTTGTAGGATAGAGGAGAGTATCTTATAGGCGGTACTCAACAACATGATACCTCTATAATTGCTGCACGTTGTGACATCTCCCTTCTTATGTATGGGGCATATTAAACCTTTTCGCCAGTCTTCTGGCATTTCTTCCTGCTCCCATACGTGTACTATAATATCATGAATTGCTTGACGTAAGGCTGGCCCGCGATGATGGAATAATTCGGCTGGTATGCCATCGGCTCCCGGGGCTTTGTTCTTTAAGCCGGCCTATAGCCTTCTCAACCTCTTCTATGCTTGGTGGCGGCAACATAGGGTATTCTTCTTGAAGTAGTGGAGCCTCCACTTCTGCAGTGAGCTGACCATTTAGCAATTCATTAAAGTACACTTCCCATCGCTCCAGTATGCTTTCAGGATCGGTGATCAGATTTCCCTCTCCGTCCTTGCAGTATGTGCATCGAGGTGTGTACTGCGTCATGTTTTGGACGGATTGGTCTCCCAGGCTGACTTTTTTTGTCTGTGAAGCCGTTTTTCTTTTCTTCTGAGCTCTTTATATTCCTCTTCGCGTGCCCGCGTTCTATGAGATTGTTGCATTGCTCGGTACGCAACATTCTTACGTTCAGTCGCTAGCTTGCATTCATCATCAAACCAGTCGTTCCGATTTTTACGACTGCTGCCTAAGATGGAGTTGGCAGTACTAATGACAATATTCTTAAGGCGTGTCCACTTCTCATTTACGCCCAGCATACTGGCTCCAGGACTTACTCTCCCTAAATCAAGTGATTCTAGGGCGAGTCCTAACGCATTACCAAAGGTGTTACTGGTGTTTTCATTGCGCAGGGCAGCCGTGTTGATTCGAACCTGATCGGCGGATGCAATGCGTATTCGCAAGGCAATCCGCCCTCGGAAAACCATACCAACAAGATAGTGATCCGAGTCGATATTGGCACCTCGGTACGTTCGTACCGTCATCAAGTTCGAGTAGTGGCGACGGTCTATCAACACGTGGTCTATTTGGTTACGAGTGACTCCATCAGGTGATACCCAGGTGGCTTTGTAGATATCTTTACGCGGGAACCTGATACTCGCAACGACCATGTTTTTCGATGCTGCCAATTCTAAGACTCGAAGTCCATTGTCATTAGTGTTCTCATGCAAACTATGGGTGCCTGCGTAATGCCTGAATACCGGCTCCCGACCTATTTTTGCGTTCAAATCCCCAAGGATGATTTTAACATCATACCTTGGACAGGCATTATGGGGCCCTCTCGACTTATTCGTAGTAAGTCTCTTTTTCTTTATAATGAGGACTCCTCCGTAGGTCCGTGAACGTTAATGAGGCTGATGTTCGTAAATTTGCCTCGCACGCTAAGGGTGCATAGCCTTTCGCTTATAGCGTTAAAGCCGATGATAGTAGACTTCATTTTTTCGCTGACTAGGAAGCCTACCCCGAAAAAAAAAACAAAACTTTCGAAATGTAAAAATTAAAAGACTATATTTTTTGTTTAAAAATGTAAACTTTTTCAATAACCTTCTTCCGTTTCATCCGTTTCTTCTTGTAAGTTCCAGCAAATATCTCCCAATAGAGAATCCAGCCTTGCGGTTACTTGGTGAAATCGTTTGCCATGTTCATCAGTTTTTTTGAATTTGTGCTAAGTGCTATCGGAACTGAATTTTTTGAATTGGTTATATGTATGTAGAAGCACCGCTTTTAAACTGTATTTCGTTTATTTTATAAACTTGCGATTATCCAGACGGTTTTGCCAAATGTCTACGTGGTTGCATGCTCCAGTTCCATGCGATAGTTGGTACATCGAAATACTTGATTCTTCAACGGTTTCATATGTACATATGTGCATTCCATATCATTCGTTATGCGGCTTGGTTTTTTTGGATATGGTATAGAGTCCGAATCATGTGGCAAAGGCAACTTGAAACTAAAGATTTTTATTTGTGAGGTTATATTTCACTGTACTCGTATCTGTTCGGTTTTCAAAATCTGGTGCACTGTTTCGACTGATACAAATCATTCCTTACCCCCAGAGTGTGTGAGTGTGAAAACGGGCTTATGCTACATCATTTATTACCTATTCAATATTATTAAAATGTTATTCTCCACACACACATTCTCAGCACCATGTCACTTAATTATTTACCGTCAAACATCGGCAACTGACACTTATATTAGCATATTTTGCCATTGACACCATAATAAATAACACACCTTCCTCCCGTCCTGATACCTTTCCTCAAACAAAGGGCCAATTTAAAAGAATGAGTGTTTAATAACTTTCACTATAACCGTCCGTTATCATTACAACGCGCTGGAGAGTTTCCATTTCACAACACAATAATCAAGAAAAATGTCGAAGCACGCCCCCTAGTTCGGAAAATGTTTATAAATTACCTTCGGACCTAAGCTCAAAACCATAAATAATAATACTTTCTATTTGTTATACAAAAAAAACAACTTGCGAGGGATGATAGGTAGCGGAGAGGCTTATAAAATATCACCAAGCATCACTTATTGGACCGACATTTTATTAGCCTCACTATGGGGCTATTATAATGCGGAGAGATGTCATATTGTCTGCTAAAATGGACCAGTAATTTGGGGCCAACATCAGAAGCATCCGAAGCCACATAACAACAACAGCAGCATCCTTGTGCGGTAATTCATCAATTCCTCAAAATGATAGATATCCATAAATTTGTGTAGTGTCATCATTCTAAGAGAGAGTTAATGACTATTTTGTTTTAAGGGATTCACACGAAAGGTTTGGTTTTGAGTTGAATTAATGTTAATACTCGATGAGTGGTTGGATGTTTAAGTTAGATCTATGATGAGTGGACACTTGGAACTTGGACCGTAGACAGACAATATGGACATTGGGCATGGTAAGCCATAGATTATGAGCTAGTGGTTGGAAGGGGTTAAGGCAAGCCACTCCACAGACCAGCAAATTCGTCAGCAAGAAGTAGTATAAGAATAGCAATAATCGAGGTGGCAAAGTGGGTGATGATTTATACGAGAGGCAAGATTTAGAGTCGTTTTTCAGATGATGACGTTTCTGTTATGCTTGTGGGTGGATGTTTTTGAAAGACCAAGTCCAATTTATTTGGACAGTCATGAAAACAAAGCAAACATGCAACTGGTTGTTGGGACGCTCTTCAAATGCATTGAAGAACGAAGTTCTTCCGAAAGTGAGGTAAACCCATGCAAGCCGAATGGTTTACGACAGATTTATTGGAACGGGGTGAGTTTACATACATGTCTACAAAATGTAACATTAAGTGTACATTTATTGAGATTCACCCCAGTTTTTAGTCCCAAAGCTAAATAAATAATAATAAAAATAATAAATATTAAGATTTTTGGAAATTTTAGTTTTGAATAGGGTAAATAAGGGTAAAGTTAAGTAAATTTTTTTTATGAATACACTTATAATTTAAAATAAAATGCACGACTGGGTCGCACGAACTTGCTCTGATACAACAAGTTTAAAGAAAATCGCCAGAGCTGTTTAGGCTGTAGTCGAACAGACAGACAAGACAGAATTGCAAGATTTACTTTTTTTCGTCCCCCTATCGTCGCAAATAAAAACCAACTCCAATTGAATCGGTCATTTCAAAAACCTCATAAGTCATTCAATTAGAATTTTTCAGGAATCAATAAAAACTGTTTCATGCTCAAACAAATGAGTTTTAAACCACTTTTTTATGCTTAACTAAGTATTTTAGTGGTAAGAAAATTAAAAAGCGAAAAAAATTCACAGTTTATTAATAAAAATAATGAAAAAAACCTAAAAAACTGTTCTTGACTTAAGTTGTTTTAGCAAGGACTGGGGTAAGTGGTATATAATTTAACCAAAACAATGGTAGTAATCATATTTTGTATTGCTTATTATTGAAAATTACACTTAAGAATAACGTTTTGTTATGTTTTATTATCTTTAAGGTACATAGATTGATTATCTTCAACATTTTCTTATTGATGGGCACTTTTAAAATACAAGCCTTTGCTGATAGAAGTGAAACCGAAGTTGCAACTTTATTTATTACTAATAATGAATGTTTAATCAATCCATCAATATATTCCTATGATAGTACCTTTTCTATGTGAAGCATACTTAATGCTCATATATGTCGAAGGTGCTTTTTTCTGTTTTTGTGGCATTTTTTTCTATAAGATTCAGTGTTGACAAACATGTTTTTTTGTACAAATTTGGCCACAATTTCATGAATTCCAAAACATCTTCAGTTTTTAGCTCTATGACTATATTTTTTAAATTTCGAATGAGATGGACGTGAATTTGACAGACGTGACGGATGAATATGAAAAGTTAAGATAGACAATGAAGTGCAAATCATCAGATCATTCATAAAAATGAGAAAGAGAGTCTGAGACTAAACTGAGACCTTGGGGTCCCCAGCATTTATTTTGTGAAGATCCGATTTGAAACCTTCCAAAAAAAAAAGTATTGAACAATCCATTAGAAAATTTCTAATCCAACGAATAAGGGCTTCATTGATACCAAACTCAAATTTTTTAATATAATAGCTTGATGCCAAAATCCATCAAATGCCTTAGAAATATCAAGCTCAATGATCCTACTTCGACATATTATGATTTTACTCTTCTGCAACTTGATATCAACAGTTCCTCGGTTTTTCAAATCTCTTAGATAAATTAGTTTATGTCTTGTCTTTCAATTTTATAATTTGTTATAACATTTCATTAAGGTATTACACGTTCTCTTCTTTTTCGGCGCACCATCACTCTCTGTTTCACTTGAAGACATTTTTAAAGCTAAAATTACTTTTCGCAGAAAATAATTGTATAAAAAACGCAAATTTAACATTAATGACGGTTGTTATCAAATTGAAGATTTGAATATTGTTGAACCAATCAGAGCAAAGCAAATTTAAAATATCAAACTACTCCCGCCATTTTGGTAGTGCATGCAAAAACCTCTTAAGTCACTGACTTATGTTGTTTATGCAATGAACGTCTTTCATACGGTATTATTTGAAGAGGAAGGAATGTACAGACTTACGTGGTTCTTACCCAGAATACGCATCTCCCTTTAAGGAACCATTTTCAGCAAAAAAAGCATTTTGGAAAAAAATGTGACTTAAGAGGTTTTTGAAATGACCGATTCAATTATAAATGTACATGTACATAGCTCTACTAGAGTCCATTGGGCAAGCATTTGGTAGGCTTGAAGGCAAATTTCGAAATTTAAAATGCATCCACACAAAAACAACTTTAAATTCTGTTTGTTGGTTTGTAGTTATATCGGGTAGTGTTCTACAGAATATAATTATTCAGAAAAAAAGAATAAATAATGATGAGTCCCAAAGAAAATTCTGAAAACAAGAGTATTGAATCAGAAAACAATAGAGACCAATAATGAACTGAAAGACAAGAGACGACTGCAATTGGAATGTTGTTCAGCGAATAACAGATTCTCGTATTGAAATTAAAAAAAAAAAAAAAAGCAGCAGCACACACGAGTTTATTGTAACATTTATTTAAATAAATTTGGGCATTTATTTGATAAAATGCACGACTGAGTTAAAAAAAATGCTCCAAGTAATAGAATACAAATTTAAAAAAAAAAAAGTTATAAGTGAAATATTCATAAGCATACAATTATTTTTTTAAGAGCTTAAACAAATCATTTAGCAGTTGGAGATAAAAACAGAAAACCATTTGATCTATAAAAATCAATTTCTGTTCGTTTGTCTGGCTAAAACTCTAGAATAGCTGGACCGATTTAGCTCATGTTGATCTTGAAATATTTGTGGAAGATCAGGGAAGGTTTAAACGGTGAGAAACTTAATTAATAAGTACCGGAAATACTAAAACCGACAATTTAATTTTCAAATACAAAATGTTCTCAGCTGTGAAACATTTGATGCAGAAACGTACAATGAGACATTGATCATGATAGAAGATATTTTTTAATTGATGGTAAATAAAGTATTGTCGTGTTTGGGCATGACGAAACCCAATCGTTCTATGCGCGATGCATTTAACCAAGAGTTACAAAGAGAACAACAATACTTTACTGAAGTATTGGCCGAAACAGTTCGTTCAAATGTTTCGCAATAGAAAGAACAACAAACAATTGCCTACGATACTTTGATGGAAGCTGTGAACAGTGGATCTGGTGGAATTTACTTCCTTGATGCTGCTGGGGATGCTGGAAAAACATTCCTAATTATCATTGCTGTTGGCAAAGATCAGATCGCAAAATGAAGTAGCCCTAGCATTGGCTCCATCTGTGGTCTATTTCACCAACTTACAAATTGTAAATTACACGTGTTTTTTTAACAAATTTGTAGAAAAATTGATTAATTCTGTTTCACGAGATAATTGTTTTACAAAATTGTAGTTGTAGATTACAAACGGAAATTTGTAGAAATTTCATTATTTTCGTTTGACCAAAACATTTTTTTTTTTGTAGTTTACAAATACAAATCTGTAAAATATAATTTTTTTTTGTAAGTTTGTGTTTCACCAAATCAAATAATTTTACAATTTTGTTCAGTTTATGAAAATTTCTTACAATAGAAAGATGATGTGTAGATTTGATTAAAATTTGTAATTTTCAATAAGAATCTCGTTTGAGAATGTCGTTACGTCGCACAGTGCGGCGACTAGTGGAAAAAAATAAAAAAAATGTACCAACAATGTGTAGCAAGTATGCCAAATTCAAGGTACATAAGTCTAAATGAATGAATCGACAGTTTATCTATGATAAGGTTCAATTTTCTGGTGTCAGAGATCGTCAGAAGATCAGCAAAATAACAAATAGTAAGAGTAGGATTTGTAGTTACCGGTTGAAAGAGCGTTTACTGAAGAAAAGAAAAGAACATACGATATTTTTTTCGCTATGCTCACAATCAGGACAGAAAATATAGTTATTCTAACTGCATATTTTTTTTTACATGTAAATTTTTTTTTTTTCTCGTGTTAAGTACCTACTGACTTTGATAAGTCATATATTTTGTGTGGTGCCATATGGGAAAAAAGCGTTTTTATTTAAAGAAAGAAAACAATCATATCTTTTAAAAAAAGTAATTTTTTTTTGCGGCAACTTGCGCTTTTTCTTGCAACAAGTGTTTGTTTACGAGCATTTTTTACATAATGTGTTCAAACAGGGAGATTTTTGATGTTTGGTTTTCCAACTCAACAGCCCGAGTACCTGATGTTTTGCAGTTTATGGAGGTAAAATTAAATATGCAATCAAATTTAAAGCCTGAAGATCAGGAAATCTTAGCAAGACACGCATCAACAACTTGCTCAGAAATAAATAAACGTTATCACTTCCATCGCTTATACACTCGAAGACTCGGATAGTGATCTTTTTTCGTTTTTTTTTTTTTTTTGTTTTTCCTTTTGTTATTACTTTTTTTGAATAATTATTTTTGTCAACAATAAAAACATCCATTATATTTTGCAAGATCTTTTATTCGATATATTCTGTGGTTGTTGTGCTTTGAGAAAGTGTGTACTTTCCTACTAACCTTTAAAATATAACAACTTTTGTATATCGTATAATCATCAAATTTTTTAAATGTTTGGCTTGTAACTAATCATTTTACAATTGTGGGCATGGCAGTGGGTGGATTTTTGTTCAAATAAATTTTTCTTATCAAACACATTAATTTTGTACATTTGTTCAATATCATACGAAAAATTAAAAAAAAATCAATTTTATAGCCAAAGTGGGCTTGTCAGTGGGCGTACTTTGCGCTATTTTAACTCATAATTTCTTCACTGACCAGAATATTGATAATTGAAATCACTATCGTACTAGAAGTTTTCATGTAACCAATTTATTATCAAAAATGGGCGTAGTAGGGGGCGTGAAAATTCCTCAAATTGAGTAAAATCCCCTACTTATTACATTTAGCAAACAATTTTTAATCACAGTTATCTTACTTTTGAAAAATAGATTTTTTGTCCACTACCTGCATACAATCGACGCACTGTGCGTCGGCGTCGTTGTAGGCATAGTAGCACCGATAGTGATAGTGATCATTTCGTTCTAAATAGACGAAGAAAAATTTATCGACCGCGTATAATATAATAAAGATAATTCTGATACTTTTGCATTCAACGCAAAGTTTCGATTGAAACGGGTTAAGGCAGAGGAAATAATAGGACAAATTGCACCATGGATTGAAAATGAAACTGAAAAAAAAAATTCATGGGGCCGTACCAACAATTATAGGTGCGGTGAAATAAGGCCAACTTTCAAAAATTTGCCCTATTACACTTTTATAAAGTGAAATTAGGTCAATTTTCAGCAGTCGGTCTTATTTCACTTTTACAAAGTGAAGTAAGGCCAAATTGGTCTTATTTCACTTTCAACAGTTGGTTTTATTGCACTTTGACAAAGCGAAATAAGGCCAAATTGCATTTTTATATTTATTTCATAAAAAAAATTGGCCTTATGTCACTTTACAAAAGCGACATAAGGTCAAATTTTAGGACTTGGCCTTATGTAGATTTTACAAACTGACATAAGGCCAATTCTTTTTGTGACATAAGGCCAAGCATAAAATGTTTCGTTAAAAATAAAAAAAGTAGTTTTTGCCTTCAGATTCGTATAATACATGATTTTTTAATGGGGGGCGACCGACGTTTTTGGTTTTGTTGGGCAAAAGTACGTTGGGTGGCCCGCTTTGCGGGTTTTCAGGATTTGAAATCCCTTTTCAGGTCTCACACCCGCTCACGAAACTCCTTTGCTCCGCCTAGGGTATGTTCAGTCGCCAGGCAGGCGCCTGTAGCAACAGTTTTGTATTTTAAATTAATTGGAGTAAACAACTAACAGTTATGTACTGTTGCCCAAGAAAAACTGTTGCTACAGGCGCCTGCCTGGTGACTGAACATACCCTAAGCGGAGCAATGGAGTTGCGTGAGCGGGTGTAAGCACCGAAAAGGGAGTTAAAATCCTGAAAACCCGCGAAGCCGGCCACCCAAGGTACTCTTGCCCAAGAAAACCCAGAACGTCGTCAGCCCCCGATAAACAATTATGTATGATACAAATAAATAATACTTATAAATATAAATTTACACTTAAACGTATAGTTTTTTTTGTTATGTTTTCAAATACTTACTTCTGCCCAGATACAACAGTTAAAAGTGACATAGAGCCAAATTGGCCTAGTGTCAATTGGCAAAAGTGATATAAGGCCAACTCTTAAAAATTGGTCTAATGTCGCTTTTGTGAAATGACATAAGGCCAAGTGTTCAAATTTGGTCTTATGTCACTTGGCCTAATGTCATGGCACCACATTCAGTTGTTCTTATTACGCTTTCAAAAAGTGAAATAAGACCAATTTGGTCTTACAAATTTGTGAAAAAAAAAGTTGTAGTCTACAAGTCTTCAAATTAAACGGTGAAACGGTTTTTTTTCTTTTGTAATTGTAAATTACAATTTCCCCTATTTCTTGTCTCTTTTCTAACAAATTTGTTGGAATTATGTTTGTAGTTTGTGAAACAGAAAATGAGTTAACAAATTTGTTATTGTAGGTCACAATTACATATTTGTGATTGTAATTTTGTGAAATAGACCACTGGAATAACTGCAACATTGTCAGAAGGTGGAAGGCGGCCAACACAAAGAACAAAGATGTCGATGATCTCAATGCAACCATTCAGAATTTTCTTCCCGGAGAGTTGTTTTCTTATAAATCAGTTGACACAGTTACAAAGATGACGTAGTTTTTAGATTCCCTGGATTTGCCTGGACTACCACCTCACAATTTACAATTAAAAGTAAGATCAGGGGCCTATTGCACCAGTTTACAATTTATAACCACAAATTTGTTATTGTAATCTACAAATACAAATCCTGCATACGATCTTTTGTTGCACCATGTTCAAATGAGTGTGTTAACAAATTTGTAGAAATATTTACACACGAACTTTCACCTGTAGAATTTTTTCACAAACTGAAACAAATTTGTGATGGTTTTATTATGGTGCAACCGAAACCCACAAAAAAAAGAACGATTTTCACAAATTTTAGCTTGTAACAATTACAACTTTTTTTTTGTGCAACGAAAAATTCTATTTGTCGACAAATTTGTGACTCGTAATTCACAAGTACAAATTTGTGTTTAACAAGTAAATTACAAATGAAAAAATCTCGGTTTTTTACAAATTTGTTAAAAAATGCTTGTAATCTCAATTTTGTAAGATGGTGCAAAAGGCCCCAGTTGTGATTATGCTGCGTAACATTAATCAATTTCGACTGGGCAATGGAACGAGACTGGCTGTAAAAAAAAACCAATGAATAACGTCATCGAGGCTAAGATCAAGAGAATATAAAAACGAAAAGATGTCTTGATCCTGCGTATACCGATAATTCCAACGGATTTGCCATTCAATTTTAAGCGTCTACGATTTTGTGAAGAGCCCGGATAAAATATAAAAAACAAAATTATACTCAAAAATTAGTATCGTGTATCAAAAATGAGAGCATTTATAATTTAGTACTGTTTAGTACATGTTTATCAGAATGAGTTTCAGAATCGCATTTTGTGAGTTCATGAAATGGAAAAATGGTTGTGAAAACTGAAGTAATAACTTTTTTATCACTTCATAGTTTCACAGATAGAGAATTGACCCCCGGGTCATCTAGTTTATATGTATATAAGAACAAAAATTATAAATCGTATACAAACATAAGTTTTTATAAATTTATGAAATTTAAAAAAACATTTTTAAGAAAAAAATTTGGAACGCCAACTTTAAATTTTTATTATTTTACGAATAATAGAATAGAAATTTTGAAGAAAAAAGTTTCGAAATGCAAAATTTTTCAAATTTTTTAGAAGCTTCTCTATACAACATTTCATTAAGGTCCATAATTTATTAAAATAATGATAAATTCAAAATTCGAAAGAAAAAAAATTGCGCGACTGAGTCGCACGAACTTACTCTTATTAAAACGACTAAGAATTTCAAAAATGAATGTTATTAGAGAAAAACTGTTTATAAGCATACAATTATTTTTTTAATAGACTAAAACAGTAGTAGTTGGATCTTAAAACAGGATGTCATGTGAATCAAGCAAATATTAGCTTATGCAAGAACAAAAATTATAAGTCTATTTCTTTCTTAAAAAAACAAGCTTATATACATAAATACAAAATTTTTAAATATTTTTAAGAAAAAATTTAAGTACGCCAATTTAAAGTTTTTATTATGAAAAAAATTAAACTTACAAAAAAAATATTGAGCCGTTTCTGAAATATCGAATTTTCCAAAAAAACATATTTTTTTTGTTTCAAAAATTCAAAAAATATTTTTTTTTTTTTCAAAAATTCAAAAAAAATTTTTTTTTTTTTCAAAATTCAAAAAAAAAATTTTTTAAGTTTTGAAATGCAATGGTTTTTAAACTTTTTAGGTGCTTCTCTATTAAAAATTTCATAAAAATCAGTTATGTCGATAATTCTAAATTTGAAAAATTGAAGCAAAATTCTCGGAACCGTTTTCGAGAAAAATACGATTTTCGAAAACCATTGTTTAACATTTGTATGGAGGGTACCATTATTTTTTTAGGGGAAATAATTTTTTTTTCTTACATCTTGTAATTTATATTAAGAAACTTTTATTTTTCAAGTTCTAAAAAAAATCGAGCATGGAGTTTTTGAAAAATTGAGATTTTTTTTTTTAAATTCAAAGAACTTTTTTTGGAAAATTTAAATACCCAATAATATTTAAACTGCAAGGAGCTTTAGCTTCATACAAAATTATCAAAATCGGTTGTACCGTTTTTGAGAAAATCAAAAACCAAAAAAAATGGTATACTTACCAAAATAACTATTTCTGGAATTTTTTTTCAACCATTTCCTAGCTTTAACTAAATAAAATTTTTGATTTTTTTTTTAAATCTGTGCGACAGTTTTTGAGAAAAAAAATATTTATAAAATTTCGAAAAAAATCGTATGGTAGATACCGTTATTTTCGGTCTTAAAAAAAAAGAAAAAAAAAAGACGTGTGGGGGAAAAAGTTAAAAATACTATCTATATCAAGTTTAAAGTCAAAAGACAGACAGGCAGACAGAATTGCGACACCCAATTTTTTAGTCTTTGCTATCATCGTAATGTCAACTTTGATCAAAATCTCGATTGCTTTTTTTTTATAATCAATAGTTATTATAACTACCCTTTAAATGTTTCAACACAGCGCGGGCGTGAAGTTAAGGAAGAGAAAGAAGGGTAGGAAAGATGTGTGGCACGATGTTCTGAGACTGAAGGAGGTTGTTTCAGACTTTTTTATCTCCAGGGATGGCGGCTGAACTAGTGCGGAGAAATGCTGTGTCTTATTTTTATGTCACTTATAATTCACATTATTTTATTCGTTTTTCATATTTGATGGGCATACTAGTTTTACTCAATCACATGTTGTTAGTGTTTTGCCTGAATAACATGCAATGAGCAAACCAGCAACCCATTGATGACAACTTTATAAGGTTTTAATGGGATTAAGACATAAACGACAGCAGGGATCGAACCTGTGATCATGAGGTTGACAGGCGAGCATACATCCATCGCGCCACGGCCACGGTTTTTTCGTATACATAATTTGCCATACAGTAGCTGTATGTCGCAAGTAAAAATATTCTATTTACTCCAAAACATACCAAGTACAAAAATCATAATATCAGCTTTCAAACTTACTAGCACAGTGTTGTCAATGTAAATATAAAACCATTTACTTTAATACACAAGAATTAATAAGCAACACAAAAATAAGCACCATTCTAGTTAAATATAGTTTATACGTAACAATACACTTGAATATCCTTAAAAGTGATAACACTAAACCAATTTAATTGGTAGTGAATGCACAAGAAAAAGTACAAAAGACTGCAAGAGTACCTTCTACATCGACTTTTTGCTCTGTGTATGAGAAACATAATTAATACTCTTTTGATGGTTTTAAAATGATGTAAGTGTACCTGTGAAGTTATAAATTGGACAAATCATGGGTAACCAGGGCATACTTGTTCTTCATTTACCCATTTTCTGGTTTCTTTATTTTATATCTCAGTTGACAATTTTAAGAAGACTAACCGGCACCAGGAGGAACAAAACTGTCCCTAGGAACATGTACTCCCTGTCTGCACTCGACCTAATAACAAGACTTTCGGATTGTCTCTTATAACTATATAAAAACAAAGATGATGGCTGGAGGAGTTTGCGCCCTCTGTGACACAAAAATCTAGTTCCCAAATATATTGGGTAAGGTATGGAATTCATGGATGACAATGACGATAGTCGCCCAAGGGAAATTCTCTTTATTTAACGATACTCATGGTAGGGTTATTGTCTATACAAAAAAAAAACAAAATATTTGTGAACTGGAATTTTAGGCAGAAAACGGGCCTCCGAGAATGTCGGTATTATTGTGCCTCCATGAAAAAGATGGAAGAGTTAAATATTTTTAAAGTTGATTTAAGTTTAGTTGCCTAACTTTTTCAGTTCAGGTTCCAGTAGTTTTAAATTGAAGGTACATAATCTACATTTTTGTTATGGGGGCCTCTACAGATGTATGTACCTATGTACAATATGTACATATGTGTGTTTTTATATGTTCAAATGAGTTCGAAAATATAAAAGACAAGTGGTAGGTGCATATGGGTTTTGTTTTCTCTTTAATTTACAGGTTTTGGGGAAAATATATAAATTAAAATGCTAACTGGGTCACACGTAATTGGTGTTTTGAGCCAAGGCTGTAGGGTTGTTTTGAAGGGTTGATATATGAAGGTGTTGGTTTATTAAAACTCTAGCTCATACTAACAAAAAAAAACACATCTATGGTAGGTAGTTTACATAGAGGAAAATTCTTTTAAATATATTAGATTTTTTGATTTTTTGATTTTTTTAGGATTGATATGGTAGTCCTTAGTTAAATCTTTGCTAGAAAACCGATCATGTGTTTTTAAAAATATTATTTTTTTTTAATTTCGGAAAGGAATCAAACTTATTTTAACAAGTCCGGCAAAACTAATTTAAATCATCTTTACCAGGAAGGGCGAAACGTAGGAGACGACGTTGAATGCTCTCGATTCTGGATATACATATTGTCACATATTGAAATGTTCCTCATATTCTCTTAGAGCGTAACCTACATCCAGTAAGTAAGAGGTCATTTTTGTTCACCACACTTCTTCTAGTTTGCAAAGCAAACATGAAGAGTGCATTCAAAATTGTTAACTTATTACTTGATCTCATTTTTCCAACATTATCTTCTAAAGAAGACAATGCTGGAGAGATCTTATTCTAATATCGTAAGTCGTAGCTCGTATCGTTAAGTACCTATGTAAGTTTATTTCTTAGTCTTTAAAAGCAGTCGACTTTAAGTGTTCTTTTTGTAAAGTTCGTAGCGTTAATTTAAATAAAGTTCATTAAATTAAAATTAAAATAAATTGTGGTTTTCATTCTCAAGGAATTTATAAACCACATAACTGGCGCAGTCGGTTTAAAGAATCGGAGTGAATTATTTAAGAAAAAAATGAAAAGCGCGTAACAATAATAAGTTAATGCAAAGATTTAGTTAATAAAAGAAAAATTAACGCTCCACTCAAAATAAACTATACGAACAAGTAAAACAAAAAGTATTTATGTATTTACGAAATAAGAGTGTTCAGAAAAATAACAAAAAAATTTGAGTTAAATTATTGAAAAAATAGTGTAATTACTTTTTTTTATAAAACGGCTCTTATAAGTACCGCTAAAAATAAAAAAAAAAAAAGACGCGGTCTTCTTAAATAGTTGGAAAACAACCCATGATACATGCTCCCTAACGCAAAGCTTGTTCGAGTGTGATACCCAAAAAGAGTTCGAAAAACAAGTACATCGAACCAAGCCTAGAAAAAAAGCTTTCAAACAACGCTTCACTGAGAAACAAAGTTTAATCGAACTTTAATATTGCTCACTTATGATAAATGAAGAACTGCAAGAAAAAGCTTACATTAACATAAACTATAATCAAACAGATAAAAACTTTATTAAATGCAAAAAAAAATAGTTCTGAAACATTAAATAAGAAAAACAAAAAAACTAACTAAAATCCTATAGTTAAAATTTGGTTATAAAAACAACATCATCAAAGTGACAAAGTAAAAACTTTTATACAAACAAAATCGAGCTAAAGTCACCGAACTATATACCCACATAAAAAAAAAAAAAAAAAAAAAAAAAAAAACAAACAAATTGAATAACTATGTACATCTAAGAGGAAAACAACAAAACGAGGCTGACAAAAAAATACTGAAGCAACTATAAAGAATACACCATCCAGTTCAAGTGAGTACTTACATTCAAAATCAGAATGGAAGTTCTAAACGCTGCCGACAAATTCAAAATAGTTCTAGATTTAATTAGTAAAATTCCAGAATTTAATGGAAATTCGAGCTGTCTTATTCATTTTTTGGACAGGGTGGATTCATTGGCACCTATTTTGTCAACATTTGACGAGAGTTCATTAACAATTATCTCAGGGTTTATCAGGGACAAAATTGTAGGTAAAGCTAGGTGTGAGCTCCAAAAGCATGGCAGGATAGGGGAATGGGCACAAGTTAAGGAAATACTAAAAAACAGTTTTGGGGAAAAGCTAACAGTTAACTCATTAATAGACCAAATGCGAACAGCACGAGTTAGAACAAATATAGAAGATTTTTATAATAATATTAATTATTTATTAAGCAGAATCAATAATTCTCTTTTACTTAGAAATCAAAACGATGATGTAGTTGTGGCTTCTAACAATAGAATTGCATTAGACACTTTCAAAAATAATCTTCCTGAGCCCACTAAATCTATTGTGCTCAGTCGAAACCCAAAATCACTGGTTGACGCATATAAAGTGATCGTGGAAATCGATCACAAATCATTTGGACCCAGTATGTACAATCAAAATTTTCAAAACCTTAGAAACCGTAATCAAAACTTTCATTCAACTCGAGAAAATTATATTCCACCTTATAGAAACAATAGCCAAAACAACTATTCAAATTTTAGAAACAATAACAATGCATACAACAACAATTCATACAATTCCTATACCCAAAGTAATCAAACAAGAAGACTAAATAGTAGTAGTACACCGCAACAAAATTACAATAGAAGTAGCCAAACTTTACGTAACAATAGTAATACACAAAGTGGCCAATCAAGAAGGTCAAATAGATACGGACCTCAAAATAATTATTATGAGCCCATGGAAGTTACCCTAAATCAAGATGGAAATACAACAAATAATCAAAATTCTAATCAAAACCTTCAAAATTTTTCAGTAAACCGCCAAAACAATTACCCTATATAATCCTAAATAGCCATATAAGACCGCTTAGATTTATTATTGACTGTGGTGCAAAGTACAGCATAATTAACAAAAATGTATGCAACCCAAAGTGGCAAGTTCCATCAGCAAACTATACTTTAAGAGTACTCGACCGCAACATCAATACAAACGTAGAACTAAGAATTCCTCTGTTTAATGAATTTAATGTAAACAACTATTTCGTAAATTTTTTAGAATACCAGTTTCATGATCACTTCGACGGATTGATTGGAAATAACATTCTTTTGGGTCTGAACCCAACGATAGACTATAAAACTAGATCACTTATAACAGAAAATGCAACGATCCGTATATATTTCAACGAAGAAGAAGAAATATATGCGAACCTTGTTCACCAAAACGAAGAAGTTTTGAATGTTTTTTGTAGTGAAACTTTTATATCTGAAATTCCAAAAAATCTTTTTGCAGAACATTTGAATAATGCTGATGTTTCAAAGTTAAAATCTTTAATTAATAACTTTAAGTCAATAATCTATAAAGAAGGAGATACTCTATCATTTACCAACCAAATTAGACACCAAATAATAACGAACAATGATATCCCCATCTATAGCAAACTTTATCGATATCCACAGGTTCATTCAGATGAGGTAGATAGGCAAATTTCTGATATGCTAAAACAGAAAATAATCGTTCCTAGCAGTAGCCCCTACAATTCGCCCATTTGGGTAGTCCCTAAAAAGGACGATAGAAATGGACAAAAACAATGGCGAATTGTAGTAGACTACAGGAAGCTGAACGATCAGACCGTAAAGGATAGATTTCCTATGCCTAACATTGACGACCTGTTTGACAAACTGGGCAAATGCAATTATTTTTCGACGATCGATCTGGTCAAAGGTTTTCACCAAATTGAACTCGATCCACGCGATAGGGCGAAAACAGCTTTTTCAACCAAAAGTGGCCATTATGAGTTTCTGCGGATGCCGTTTGGGCTGAAGAATGCTCCAGCGACATTCCAGAGACTCATGAACTACGTGTTGAGAGATTTCATAAATAGGATTTGCGTGGTATACTTGGACGATATTCTTGTCTTCTCTACAAGTTTTGAAGAACATTTACAATCGCTTCGAAAAGTTTTTCAAAAATTAAAAGAGAGTAACTTAAAGATCCAAGTAAATAAGTGCCTTTTTGCCGATATGTCAACAAACTATCTAGGTCATACAATAGTTAATAATGGTATAAAACCAGATGAGAACAAAGTCAAATCAATTACCGAAATGAAACTGCCAACGACCATAACTGGCATAAAACAATTTCTTGGAATAACCGGTTATTACCGGAAATTCATCAAGGACTACGCAAAAGTTGCTTATCCAATTATAAAATACCTAAAAAAGACTGAAAAAATTAAAACTACAGATCCCCAATACGTCAAATCATTTAACACTTTGAAAATTTTACTAACTTCTGACCCAATTTTGAAGTCCTGATTTTACGAAAAAATTCGTTCTTACCGCAGATGCATCCGGTTATGCTTTAGGAGCCGTACTAAGCCAAGACAACCACCCCATATGTTATGCTTCTCGAACTCTAAACAAACACGAGTTGAATTATTCCACAATAGAGAAGGAACTTCTAGCTGTGGTGTGGTCTGTGAAATACTTTCGAACATATTTGTATGGCAGGCATTTTGTGGTTCAAACAGACCACAAGCCCTTGGTATGGCTCAATAGCATAAAAGAACCCAACATGAAGCTCCAACGTTGGAAGATAATGCTCAACGAATATGATTTCGATATCGAGTACCTAAAAGGGAAAGAGAATTGCGTAGCAGATGGACTAAGTAGGTATACTGACAAGAACGAAACTGAAGATAGGTCGAAGGCTAACGACGAAGTTAGTTTAGTAGACCTCTTCAATAATGAGATCTATGTAAACGAAAAACCCGATGATGAAGAAGTCATTTCACCAGTTTCTCTAGCTAGGAGTCATAACGAAGAAGTTATGTCTACTGGTGCTACGATTCATAGTGCATTGGAAGATGAAACTCGTCATATTTACATAACAGAAAAACCCGTAAATCTTTTCAAAAACCAAATTTATCTCTTTTATGGAACTAAGGAAAAAATATCAATTAAAATAGTACATAAGAAAATTCAAAATCTTGTCCAAATCAAAAAAGATGTTAGCAACTTACGCGAAATAATGAAAGGGCTTTTAATCTCAAAGGGACTAATTTGCCTGTATTGCGACGATTTGCCATTATTTCTGCATTTTCAATATTTGTATGTTCAATATTTTTCGATGAACAAAAATCTTAAATTATTAAAATCCAACATTAAATTGATAGACGTCGTAGATAAAAATGATTTAATAACTATAATAAAAGAAGAACACATAAGTAAAAACCACCGGGGAATTAACGAAATGTTTATGGAGTTAAAAGCTTTGTACTTTTATCCAAAATTACAAGTTGAAATACAAAAGTTTATTAACAACTGTGAAATTTGTAATCTTGCAAAACATGATCGCCAACCCCTGCAGATACAAATGCAAGTAACTGAACAACCAAAACATTTTAACGACATAATCCACATGGACATTTGGTTTCCCGAACGAGGGAAAATGTATCTCACAACAATCGACAAATTTTCTAAGTATGCCACTATTCACACTTTGGAAGATAGAAACTGGATCGCCATTCTGAGTGGAATCAAGCAAAGAATCCAATTTCTCGGAAAGCCAAATAAAATTATTTCAGATGGAGATACTTGCATCTTACACTCAGCGGTTGAACAGTTTCTCAAGGAAAACAAGATTGTCTTCCACAAAACAACTGCATCCCTTAAAACCGGCAATGCAGATGTCGAAAGGTTACATGGCACTTTAAACGAACACCTAAGGATTATGTCTGTAGCCAAAGATAATTCTGAATTAGATGAGAAGTTATTTAAAATTATTTCAATTTATAACAACACAATCCATTCGACAACCAAGTTAAGGCCAATTGATTTTATTTTAAAAAACTTTAGCAAGGAAGACATTGACTCATTAGCAGATAAATTTCAAAAAGAAAAAGAAACCACAGTCGACAACACAAATAAAGAAATAGGAACCTGCATGAATCAATGTCCAAACATTGTTCAAAACCGGACGGTCTTCAAAAATAGACCAAAGTATAGGAAACTCAATAATTTTGAACAAGATGGCAATTATGTTGTTGATAAGTCAACAAAACGAAATATAAAATACCACAAAAAACAATGTAAGAGGAAATATAAACACCAAACTATAAATTAATTCACACTCATACGAGTAATGTACATACTTTGTAAAATTTGCTTTCAGATTCCTCCTTTAGTTTCCTATATGGGCGCGTTCTTTCATATTTTGCATTTTTCCACCGTGTTTTCTTCCAAATAATTTATTATTTGTATCTACAATACCATCTTTTATATAATTGTTTAAAATCATAACGGTTCTCCATCTTGTTTTCTTTAATAATTATTTCCTTCCTCCATTTATCTTAACATTTTGCAATTTCGATCTTGATTTGACGTAACAAAACAGAAATGTCAGATTTGAATGCGTTTCAGGTAGCGATTATTTTCCCTTCTGTCACCAATTTGCTTAGAACTTGTTCAGAATCTACAAGAATTAATGCTGTTCATACGGTGAAGTTAGGAAACAATTTTGTTTTGCATTTGGGTGCAAACGAAAAGAGGAATTTGTTTACACGACATATGAATTATAATTATTACGTTGCATATTTCATTAGAATTAAATGGTTTCAGATTATTTTAGTTTAATGAATTACAACTATGCTAGATCTGACAAAATTTTTGGGAAAAGAACTTGTTATATTTATTATCACGAAAATAGTTGCTGATGAAGTGCCCTGTCCTATGAAAACAATAATAATACAAAAAGAGAACATAGTAACGAAAGAAAACTGAAATCTTAACTTATATGACAAAAAAAATATAAATAACAAGTATAGATTTGTAAATAGTTTAGAAAATAAAAATATCGAAAAGATAGTAAAAAAAAAAAAAACCCTTCATGTACATTAAAACCGAAAATTATTATATTAGATATTTGAATTTAACATGTTTATGATAAAAGTTAATTATTTGATTGACATCTTAATATTTATAGCTATGTATGTAAAACTAAATCATTAAAATTTAAGTTTATAGAAGAAAAACTCAAATTTGTATTAAAGTTAAAAATAAATAGTATCTTCAAAAACAAAAAAAAAAAAAGAGATAAATCTACTAAAATGTAAAAACGTCTTTAAAGAATAGAAATATGTAAAAAAAAAAAAAAAAAAAAAAAAAAAATGTTGGAAAATCAAATAAAATTACATATTTAGATAAAATTAATACGTTCATTAATTAGACAAAAAAAAAATAATAAAATTAAGAAAAGCGATATTAAAAAGAAGAATTAGTCCTATGTTGTGTAAATAATTTGAATTGTTAAAATTTTTGGAGACCAAAAATACTTATTGGGGGAGGTGTCACATATTGAAATGTTCCTCATATTCTCTTAGAGCGTAACCTACATCCAGTAAGTAAGAGGTCATTTTTGTTCACCACACTTCTTCTAGTTTGCAAAGCAAACATGAAGAGTGCATTCAAAATTGTTAACTTATTACTTGATCTCATTTTTCCAACATTATCTTCTAAAGAAGACAATGCTGGAGAGATCTTATTCTAATATCGTAAGTCGTAGCTCGTATCGTTAAGTACCTATGTAAGTTTATTTCCTAGTCTTTAAAAGCAGTCGACTTTAAGTGTTCTTTTTGTAAAGTTCGTAGCGTTAATTTAAATAAAGTTCATTAAATTAAAATTAAAATAAATTGTGGTTTTCATTCTCAAGGAATTTATAAACCACATAACTATATGAATTTGTTAATAAAGGTTATGTATAGAAATCGGGTCACGTAGGGTTCAGAGACTTCTTTGGACAATCGTTTCAAAAAGCGGAATAATATCGTCAAATGGGTGCGAGAAAGTTGAGCTCTCTATCACATAAGACACCAAGGTCCCGAAATGACTCAGCAGTGGATAAGGAAGATACGTGGAGGCGATTTCGTAAAAAAATGATTGAATGCCATTTGGAAATGTCCCTTATTATAAATGTCGTTTGTTAATTGAAACCACTTTTGTCAAAAATCGAAAATCGACTATCGAAAATTTAAAATATCTAAGTTATTCCTGAATGAGATACCTTAAGCTGTGTTTTTCAATGCAGTTACATCTACATAAAGTTGTATGGGTGATTCTACAAACAATGGAATAAAATGATACAAATTTCGGCACGACATTTTTGGATTCCAAAAGTCGTAAGAGTTGTTCTAGACGATCATTAGAACGTCCCTTTGCGTTGATGAAAGCGGCCAGTTAAAAAAATAAAAAATGACGATTTTAAGGACATTTTTTGAAAACGGATGTTCAGGGTACTGACTTTTTGAAGTAAAACTTCTTTTCCGGCGTTGGGGGTAAAAAAATTTCTATGCAGCTGTCAGTGACATGTCAAACCGTCACGCCATCCGTCAAAGACAGCGACATGTTTTTAGAATACAAGATAATTATAACATGAAGTTGGATACGATTTAGAATTTACATATTTCAAATGGCTGCATTCAAAGATAAACATAAAACTATAGATTCAGACGCGCAATGGCTATGCAACACGAATAATTATTGACAAGCATATTGCCATCCAAATAAATTTTACCACCACCTAACCCTCGCATACAAAGTACTGGCCAAAAAGTTGGGTATATCCACTACCATTTGTATTCTTTCTGTCATAGACGGCATGCCATATGACCATCAGGTTGCCTGAAAGTTTTGAAATTATACTTTTTAATAATATTTATTCGCTTAATCGCACACGCCCCCGACATTTGTTTTGGTATTTATAAATTTGAACGTCACCCGACTAATCAATCAAATACTTTAATAATTAATTTTACAAGAGTGCCGCTGTCAGTGTACTTGCTTTCCAAGTTGCCTGGATACTGAATTAATGCCAGGTGACTACTAAGTTGCTCGGGTTTGTACGGGTTAATAAGAAATGCTTGTGTACATTACAAGATTACAACATGCTTGCCAATACTTGCACGTGCAGCCCTAGGGTAATACAAACAAAGCGAGGCAACTTGCTTGTCAAGTGGCATGGGAGTTTTGTACTTTTCTTCTCGATTTCATTTAAGGCTAGGCGCGCACATTCAATTTTTTGAAGTAAAACTTCTTTTCCGGCGTTGGGGGTAAAAAATTCTCTATGCAGCTGTCAGTGACGTGTTAAACCGTCACGTTATCAGTCAAAGACAGCGACATGTTTTAAAAATACAAAATGTTTGTGAATTATGAGGTCGACCAATTTAACAAGCAAAAACCACTATTCTTTAAAAAAAAAAAAAAAACAAACAAACATATCTTTTTGATGTTTTTTTGAAGTAAAACTTCTTTACCGGCGTTGGGGGTAAACAAATTTCTATGCAGCTGTCAGTGACATGTCAAAACGTCACGTTATCCGTCAAAGACAGCGACATGTTTTTAGAATACAAAATGTTTGTTTGTAGGTTATAATCTTACAGAAGCTTTGCTTGAGGAAAAAGAAGTTTTACTTCAACCGCGCGTACGTCTGTACACACAATCTTTTTTTTAAGGGAACTGAATAAATCTTTATTTTTTTTTCTTATTTTCTCTTAGGTACACATTGAAATATAGAAATTAAATTTAATTTTTCTTCATAAACATAAAAATTCATGGTAAATAAATATTATTTAGCATTTTATTAAGAGAATATAATATATTATCTATAGTTAAATATTTTTTTTTCTAAGAATCAATTTAAAATAAATTATATTCTTTTTAAAAATTTTAAAAATATTTCGCAATGAAGTTCGAAGTTCAATATAACTAAAAATATCTCAGGTTTCTGAATAAAATATCATTTGCTCATTTATTAACCAGGGGACTGAGGTTTTTCATGGTTTTTGCGCAAAAAAGGTATTAAGGTTTTACTTTAAAAAATAAAAGTATATACAGGGTGTCCCACAGTCACCGCCCCAAATGAAAACCATGCATTCCTGAGGTCATTTTAAGTCGAAAAACTTAAGAGGTCATTTTCTCGTTTTCGTCCCGTTTTCGAGTTATAACGGTTTTTATAATTTTTTTATTAACTGGCTTTATCTTTGCCAAACTAAGTCCGATTCGTGAGATTTTTTTTATAACCAATCGAGAATTTATTACAGTTTTAGTTTGTCCAATGACTTTTTTTCTGCGGACAACCGTTTCTCCGCAATTTTGCATCAAACCCAATTTTTTCGTTTTTTAAGTAGTTTTTTCACTTTGATATTAATTTATTCAAAAAAACACGTTAATGGGTATTAATTTTTTTTCACTTATTATTAAAGCCCAGTTCATTTTCTAAAATTAATAATTTTTTTTCCTTAAAAAGAATACTAAATGTAATTAACAAAAAATAAACAAACTGAGTGAATTTAAAAAAAAAAATAATTTTTAAATACAAAATTAACTTTTTCTGAGCTATTGTGGTTAAGAAAAGAACAAATAGATAAAGTTAATTAGTAAGACCGTTAACTAATGTAAACAGTAAAGATTTGAATTATGATTTGAAGGTTGTAAATGTCTTTCTCGCGTGAACTAGTGCCCGCGTCGTGTTCTTTCACTTGATACTCCATTTTGGATTTGTTATTCAAGTTGTAGTTTTTTCTCAATTATTTGCGAACAACGGATTACACTAATCAAGAATATCTGGAAATGTTTTATAATATACGCTGAAATGGGACAACTTTATCTATTTGTCCTTTTCTTAACCACAATAGCTCAGAAAAAGTTAATTTTGTATTTAAAAACTATTTTTTTTTTTAATTCACTCAGTTTGTTTATTTGTTGTTAATTACATTTAGTATTTTTTTAAGGAAAAAAAAATATTTTTTTTTAAGAAAATGAATTGGGCTTTAATAATTAACGAAAAAAATTAATACTCATTAACGTGTTTTTTTGAAAAAAATGATATCAAAGTGAAAAAAACAACTTAAAAAACGAAAAAATTGGGTTTGATGCAAAAAAAAACGGGACGAAAACGAGAAAATTACCTCTTGAGTTTTTCGACTTAAAACGACCTCAGGAATCTATGGTTTTCGTTTGGGGCGGTGACTGTGGGACACCCTGTATATAATATTACAGTTTTATTAAACCTATACTATACTTCTAACAAATATGCCTTCTTACATACAAATTTGGTTTGTAAAACCTCACCAGAGGACTGATAATCTAAAGGGACAATCCACGACTTCTTGCACAAATGTCTTTTTCACAATACTAACATAACAAACAGAATCGATTTGCACCACAATTTTATTGTAAGGAGATTTGGTAATTCAAATTGCCAGTGCTGGAAATTCGATCGATATCCTAGTTATTGATTTTTCGACTGTTTCAATATGCCAGGGGACTGATACAAAAAGCGGGGGACAAAGTTTAATTAAGTTTTTTGTAATAAAATCAATTACTAAATAAAATGCACGACTGGGTCGCACGAACTTGCTCCTATGTAATAGATTATGAATTTAAAAATGAATGTTACTAGAGAAAACTGTTCATAAGTATAAATTTTATTTTTTAAACTCTTTTAGTAGTAAGAGATAGAAACAGGATGTTATGCAAATATGAATTTACATAACAACAAAAATTATAAGTCGTAGTGGTTTCTTAAAAAAATAAGATTTTATATAAAAAAAATTTTAACATTTTTAAGAAAAAATTTTGGTACGCCAATTTAAAGTTTTATTATTGTTCGAATAAAAATTAAATTTACAAAAAAAAAAGCCGTTTTTGAAATATTGAATTTTCCAAAGAAAAAAATAGATTTTTTTTTTCAAAATTCAAAAAAAAAAGTTTTGAAATGCAATGTTTTTTAAACTTTTTGGAAGCATCTCTGTAAAAAATTTAATTAAAATCCGTAACGTCATTAATGAGAAATTCAAAATTCGAAAAAATGGTTCTATGGTAGGTACAAGCCTTAATATCTTAATTTCAAAATTTTGTTTATTAAATTAAAGATCATAAAATTAATTGAAGGAAAAAAAAATTTATCAAAATTCTAGGCGCCGTTTTCGACAAAAATACAATTTTTGAAAACCATTTTTTTAATTTTGTTTACATTTGTATGGTGGGTACCTTTATTTTTAGGTAAAATAAATTTTTTTCCTCACATCTTGAAGATTATATTAAAAAATTTTTATTTATCAAGTTTTAAAAAAAATCTAGCATGGGGTTTTTGAAATATTGAGTTTTGGAAAATTTGAATAAGCAATTCTATTTAAATTTTTGGGGAGCTTTAGCAAAAAAAAAAAAATTAAAAAATCGGTCGTACCGTTTTTGAGAAAATCAAAAACGAAAAAAATGGTTCCATGGGGGGTACCCTCAATAACCATTTTTCGCAAGTTTTTTTTAAACCACTATCTAGCTTTGAGTAAACGAAATTTTTCTGTATTTTTATTTTTTAAATTTGTCGAACAGTTTTTGAGAAAAAAAAATATTTATAAAATTTCGAAAAAATTCGTATTGAAGGCACCGTTATTTTTGGTCTTAAAAAAAAAGAAAAAAACGTGTGGGGGGAAAAAATAAAAATGATAACTACCAAGTTTAAAGAAAATCGGCCGTTTAGGCTGTAGTCGAATAGACAGACAGAATTGCGAGACCCACTTTTTTGGTCTTCGCTATCATCGTAATGTCAACTTTGATCAAAATCTCGAGTTCGATTTTTTTACGAATGCATAATTTGCCTTATAGTACCTATAAGTCGCAAGTAAAAATATTTATCTATTTCGTAGCAAAGATGTATTTTTTGGCGTAACTTCGGTAGGATTTATTTCAGTATGAGACCTGAAATAAGAGAACGGTAATAATTTTTCTTTACGAAAACGCTCTGGGTACATGTCAGGGGACTGAGAAACAGACACTTTGAAGAATTTTTTGAGCAATATAAAATAAGGTCACCCTAATAATATTGTTAGGCCAGTTAGATATCAATCAGATTTAATTTTATAAAAAAAATTCAGATTAAAAAATTGAGCGGATTTTAAAATATCTCTTGGGCCGCCGAAAATTCCATCGTTTGTAGAATCACCCATATCATTATTATCGCACTACAGTACAAATTTCAACATCATCATTTTTATTAATGATGGGGCAGACATACATGGTTTTAATCAATACACGTGTGTGATCTGTCTAAAATCACAGGGCCTTTTCCAACAATAATTTATAAGAAAATAGTGGAAATAGAAAGATTCGAGGAAGTTCGTGGTTTCCGAAATCCCAGCTGGACAATATTAAATTAACCCAACGGAACCGGGTATTATTTTCTCAATACACAGATGGTTTATACCGCACTTAAAATTCGAGACATCGTTTGCTCTTGGCAAGGGAGTACGCACGATTCCTGAATATTTAGAGCGGTTAGAATAAAGGAAAGGTTTCATAGTGGGGAATTCAAAGAAATTTGTCTTGAAGATGGGGGCTTTGCCTACTGCAACATTTTATTTACTGCTCTACTAAATCAATTCTGAAGAGCAATATAAAATTTCACATTAAGTAACATACGCCATGGCTTAGAAAGGTGTTTTGGGGTATGGAAGATCATCTTCAGAATCCTACTTATATAGACTTTCGATGTTCTCCTGATAAAGACGATAAGATGATTTTCTTTTGTCTGTTGCGACGGGAGTGGGTGTGTGTTAAATGGCACTTTACAGAATTTCACAGACTTAAAAATGATATTTACAAATTCAAGCTGTCACAAAACAGCTGCTTTGCATCAAATGTAGAAGCCTAGGACAATCTTGTTTGGAATGAATACTTCAGGCTTTACTTTTTATAGTGTAACTAAAGACTTTTTCACTTCCAGTAATAGGAATCAAAGAACAAAATATGACAAAATCACCGAAATTTCAATAGCGCAGCTAACTCTATTTATTTAGGAAGCAACAGAAAAACCTCTAAATCCAAAAGCATATACTCGTACAACCATCCACTTCGACAACAACTCTCATGAAGCAGTTAATTCGGCACTAGAAAGGAAGAGAGTTCCTATCACTAAAGTCAGATGGATAAGTAAAATGCTAAGTACAAGAACATCGGAAGCATGCGCAAGACTAAACTTCCAGAAAGTTATCACAACAAGAGGCTGTCCGCAGGGAGGGGTATTATCACCCTTGCTGTGGAGTCTTGTAGTTGATGAATTACTAGAAAGTCTAACCTCCCAAGGGATTCGATGTATTGGCTTTGCTGATGACATCGTTATAACGGTACTGGGGAAGTACGAAGAAACTCTTTGTGATATAGTCCAGAGAGGGCTGTCTATAACTAGGAAATTGTGTATATCTGTGGGACTTGACATCAACCCTACCAAAACAACGATACTACCATTTACCAGTAAAAGACTTCTACCTCGCATGAAACCAATTCGGTTGGCGGGAGAAGTAATCGACACCCAGAGGGAGGTCAAATATTTAGGAGTTACACTAGATAGCAAACTTCTCTGGAACAAGCATGTCCCAATAACTGTCGGGAAAGCCACAAAGGCCCTTATGATATGCAGGAGACTTGCAGGTAAACCATGGGGCTGCAAACTAAACATTATAAGATAGATGTACACCATGATGGTTAAAGCCATCATTACCTATGGGGCGATTGCATGGCATAAAAGAACCGAACTAAACACAACTAGGAAATCATTAGACAAAATGCAAAGGCTTGCATGTATATGCATAACAGGAGCAATGAGAACTTGCCTACAGCAGCGATGGAAACCACCCTTCATCTGACGCTACTACACGTGGCCATTGAAAATGCTGCTAAGGGAGCCATAATGAGATTTGCCAAGGAGGGTACTGGGACGGGTAAAATTATTGGAAACAGGGAAAAAAACTCGATAATCCGGTCCGCAGTAACAAACCTTCTTGACATCCCAAGAGATGGTACGATCAAAAGATATAACTTCGAAAAACATTTCAAAACGGAGTTAAGTTGCAAAAAAGACTGGCTAGGCGAAACAATAAACTACAGTGTTAAAGAAAATACCATCAAATGATGGATCGAGAACAGCTGAAGGAACTGGTGGTGGAGTTTTTGGGACTAGAACTAAACTCTTCTTACCGATGGAACAGTCCACTAGCATGTTGCAGGCAGAAGTAAATGCCGTAGGAATATGTGCTGGAAGAAACCTCGATAGGAAATATAAAAACCAAAACATTGCCATCATGTCAGACAGTCAGGCTGCACTAAAAGCACTAAGCTCCTACGCCATTAGTTCCAAACTTGTTTGGGAATGCGTGATACAGCTTAACAAACTGGACAAGAGTAACACTGTCACGCTTCATTGGGTACCAGGCCACGTTGCGTTGATGTCCAGGGCAACGAAGTGTCAGACTCCTTAGCAAAAGTAGGTGCATCGACACGCCTTACAGGGCCAGAGCCCTACTGCGGAATAGGAGAAAACGTGATCAAAAACAAAATCAAAACAGAAGAGGAGACAAAAAGATCAAAAATCTGGAAAGAACTCCCTAAGCTGAGACAGGCAAAACTCCTACTCGGGGACTACAACCGAGACCGTTTTCTGACCTGCATTAGCTTCAGTAGGAATAACCTCAGGAAAATCACGGGGCTTCTCACAGGCCACTGTAGGTTGAGAAGACACCTCAACATCCTTGGCCTGGTGAACAACGCGACTTGCAGATTCTGCAACACTCACGAAGAGACACCTGACCACATACTGGGGAAATGTGATGCACTCGTGCATCAAAGGCACAGGTATCTGGGCAAGCACCACATAAAAGAGAGGGAATCATCATCCCTTAAAATACTCCAAATACTTCGATTCCTCAGAGGAGCAGATTTAGAGGAAGAACTGTAATGATGAGCCAACCTCATCCAGTTCTAGATGGGGGGACACAATAGATCTTTAGGTCGCAGTGTTTTTATACCCCAATTTATTCATTCATTCATTCATCCACTTCAGTTGCACTGTTGGAGAGGTCAATGTCCAGATGGGTCAACGGACGACCATCGAAAACTTTCTTTTCCATTTCTCCATGATCCCAATGGTAGTTTTAATTACAATCTCGATTTTTTTAAAACATTAATAAAATGCTGGCCCCTTAAAGCAATAACCTACAACTAAAACTGGCAAAAGTAGTTCAGAATAGTAATTATGAATGAAAGTTTGTTCTCTTCGTAAGTATTTATCATTTTAGAATCATTGGAAGAAATTATTGAATGGAATCTTGTAACAATAGCCATTAAAACCCAAACCCATTCAGATCAGATCCTATATAGACAAACAACAGGCCTAATGTGGATCATGCACATAAAAGAAAACCAAGTCTATTTGAATAGAAATACCACAAATTACAAATTGATAGAGCTATTGTTGCAACCAAAAACAAAACAAAAAAAAAACTCATCACACTATCTGAACAATCAGACTAATCTATCTTTTAGATCTACGAATGCACATAGGTAGCCGTTTCATTATTAACGCCCGTCGTCGAGTGGAGTCTTGATGTTCTGAATAATTAATTTGCGTTCTACCACGATTACACCCAAAGCATTTGCTTAACAACTGTCTTCGCACTTTATGTCACCCTTGACCTTATTTCACTGATACAATTGTGTCCACAGGGTGTAATTTTGTTTGACTGAAATCTATTGGGGCATGGTTTTTGAAAGTTATGTGGGGAAAATAAATGTCTAAATTAATAAAATAATGTCGGTAATATTAGCTTACTTACCAATTTAATGTGGTGCGAAATTCTGTAGAAGACTTGTTTGTCACTCACCGTCTAAGCAGATGAAAAATTTTCCTTTCAAAAACGCCTAAAGAGGGTTATAATCCACATCTCTTACAAGTCCTATGTCCCAATTCCATCGGGTTCTTAAGTATCCTCTGGTGTGTGAAGGTGCAGTTTGTTTGCCCGTGAGTATGCTTCAAACCTATTTATTTCGGATGGAAAAGTTGTTTTAAAAAATTCACAAATAAAATTCTAGAACATATTTATCTTAGGTAAAATTTTTAGTAGATATTAAATAATATAAAGTAAGATATTGGAAAAAAAAAAGAAAAAAAAAACATTTTATTTTAAATACAAAAACTAATTTTCTGATGATTTAAATGAACAATGTAATAAATATAATTTCAAATGTAAAACTTCCTGAATACAAATTTTGATCGAAATCGGTAATGCCATTAACGAGAAAGTCGAGAAAAAAAAAAAAAAAACTTCTCTGACGTTTTATGTTAAAATCTTTTGTTCACAAATAGACCGATAGGCCACCAGCACAATAGTACACATATTATTTTTTATCAAAATCGTTAGAGCCGTTACTGATGAATGAGATTTTTACTTGCAACTGATAGGTACTATAAGAAACCGAACTAGATATTCTGATTAGACTTGACATAGCGACCATAGGGGTCTGTCTGTTCGACTACAGCCTAAACGGCTGGGACGATTTTCTTTAAACTTGGTAGATATCATTTTAAATTTTTTCCCCCACACGTTTTTTTTTGTTATTTTTCTGCCATACGAATCTTTTTGGAAATATTATAAATATTTTTTTTCTCAAAAACTGTCTCACAGATTAAAAAAAAATTAAAATTTCATTTAGCTAAAGGTAGACAATTGTTGAAAAACTTTTTCCAAGAAATGTTTATTTTTGGTACCCCACTAGAATATTTTTTTTGTATTTGATTTTCTCAAAAACAGTAAAACCGAGTTTGACCATTTTTTTTTGGTATACTTAAACTCCCAAAAAATTTGAATATTATTGTTTATTCAAATTTTTCAAAAAATTTCATTTTTTTTTTTCATAACTAAATACATATTTCGAAAACCATGTGTTCGATTTTTTTTTCAAAATTGATAAATAAAAGTTTCTTAAAACAATATACAAGATGTGAAAAAAAATATTTTACCTAAAAATGACGGTACTCACCATACACATGTTAAAGAATAGTTTTCGAAAATCGTATTTTTCTCGAAAACGGTTTGGAGAATTTTGATAATTTCTTTCTTCTTTCGTTTAATTTTTACGATCTAACAAATTTGAAATTTATATATTACTGACTGCACCTACCATAGAACCATTTTCCCGAATTTAGCATTGCTCTTTATCGGCATAACGGATTTCAATGAATTTTTTTTTTGAAAAGCTTCTTAAAAGTTTAATAAATATTGAATTTCAAGACTTAAAAAAAAAATATTTTTTGAATTTTATAAAAAAATAAAATGCACGACTGGGTCGCACGAACTTGCTCCTATGTAATAGACTAGCAATTTTAAAAACGAATCTTATTAGACAAAACCATTCATAAGGATAAAATTAATTTTTTTTTTGTTCTTTTAGTAGTAAGAGACAAAAAGAGAATGCTATGCAAATATGAATTTATGCAAGAACAAAAATAAGTCGTTTTATTGGTTTCTTAAAAAAAAGCTTTTTTATAGATACTAAATTTTTAAGAGTTTTAAGAAAAAATTTTGGTACGCCAATTTAAAGTTTTTATTATTGTTCGAATAAAAATTAAATTTACAAAAAAAATATTGAGCCGTTTCTGAGATATCGAATTTAAAAAAAAAAAAATAGATTTTTTTTTTTAAATTCAAAAAATATTTATTTTAAAGTTTTGAAATGCAATGTGTTTAAGACTTTTTAAAAGCTTCTCCATAAAAAATTTCATTAAGATCCGTTATGTGGATAATGAGAAATTCAAAATTCGATAAAATCGTTCTATGGTAGGTACAAGCTGTAATATCTTAATTTCAATTTTTTTGCTTTAGCAAAAAAAAATTATCAAAATTGGATGTACCGTTTTTGAGAAAATCAAAAACAAAAGAAATGCTTCCATGGGGGGTACCCTCAATAAACAGTTTTCGGAAAATTTTTTTCAACCATTGGCTAGCTTTATTTCTTAAATCTGTTAAGCAGTTTTTGAAAAAAAAAAATATTTATAAAATTTTGAAAAAAATTTGTATGGCAGGTATCGTTATTTTTGGTCTTAAAAAAAAAAAAAAGAAAAAAACGTGTGGGGAGGAAAATCAATACCCATATCTAACAAGTTTGAAGCAAATCGGCCGAGCCGTTTAGTAGAGCTGTATAAATCGTTCATTTCAAATGATCGAATCGTTCTACAATCGATTACGAAAATGATCCGATCTTTTCAATCAATCGATCATTCGATCATTTTCATTTCACTGAATTGATTCAATACTGTTCCTATTCGATATTAATTTCGATTTCGATGATAAGATTGACTTGTGGCTTTGATAGTTCTCACATAATACTCTATGATGAGGCTACTTCATGGATTAAAAAGTGTCAAAAAATTCAAGAAAAAGAGATTTTATTTGTTGCTTCGGAAAAGAGCAATTTTAGGGCTTTCGGCTAACATTTGGTACGAAATATACTTTGTACGTCATAACTGAATTCGTCCTCTATTCGTCAAGCCATAAACTGTCAAATTCCATCAAAGGATGGCTACGATGTCAATGGATTAAAAAACGTCTAAAATGCCAAAAACTGAGATTTTATTTGTTGCTCCGGAAAAGTGCAATTTTAGGGCTTTCGGCTGACATTTTGTACGAAATATACCTTGTACGTCATAACTGAATTCGTCCTCTATTCGTCAAGCCATAAACTGTCAAATTCCATCAAAGGATGGCTACGATGTCAATGGATTAAAAAACGTCTAAAATGCCAAAAACTGAGATTTTATTTGTTGCTCCGGAAAAGTGCAATTTTAGGGCTTTCGGCTGACATTTTGTACGAAATATACCTTGTACGTCATAACTGAATTCGTCCTCTATTCGTCAAGTCATAAACTGTCAAATTCCATCAAAGGATGGCTACGATGCCGATGGATTAAGAACCGTCCAAAAATCCACATTAAACATACCGGATCCTGATACATCAAATAACAACAGTTCAACCCAACAATTGTTTTTGCGGCCTACAACATCAACGACTAACCCGATCAATCATGTTGTTCAATGCCGAGTTCAACCCAGAAGTTCCAGTCTACCGTCCGTTTGGCGTTCATAATCCACGTTGATTGAATCGGAAGAAATGGAATCAAGTAAATCATGATTAATCGAGTCAACTGATATCGAAAATCGAGACTCATTGAAATGATTGAGATTGAAATAGAAAATCGAGAATCCAGAATCGATAATCATGTAAATGATTGAGATTGAGATCGATTAAAATGATTGATTTCGATCATCAATACTTTTCGATGATCGGATCAAAAAAATCGAATCGATCCCGATTTACACAGCTCTACCGTTTAGGCTGTAGTCGAACCAACAGACAGACAGACAGAATTGCGAGACCCAAATTTTTAATCTTCGCTATCATCGTAATGTCAACTTTCATCAAAATCTCGAGTTCGATTTTTTTTACGAATGCATAACTTGCCTTATAGTACCTATAAGTCGCAAGTAAAAAAAATTGTTTTTTGAAAATTTCATTATCTCAAAAACGGCTCAATATTTTTTTGGAAATTTATTTTTTATTCGTATAGTAATAAAAAACTTGAAGTTAGCGTGCCAAAATTTTTTCTTAAAAATGTTTTAAACATTTTGTGTATAAAAGCTTATTGTTTTAAGAAACCCCTATGACGAATTATTATTTTGCTTCTTGCATAAACTAATATTGGCCTAAAACACATGGCATCCTGTGTTTAGCTCCAACTACTAAAGGAGTTGTTTTAGTCATTCAAAAAATTAATTTTGTGCTTATGAACAGTTTTTCTCTAATAACATTCATTTTTGAGAGCAAGTTCGTGCGACCCAGTCGTGCATTTTATTTTTATCAAAACTGTTAGAACCGTTGGACATAAGTATGATTTTTGTATAACGGATGTATGGCAGGAACCGTTAGTTTTGAAGTTAATAAAATATCAATTTTTCCTCTAGGAAATCATCGAAGACCCTTAAGTACTTAATGGGAAGAAAATGGCTTTGGCAGTTTAGAAAGACACGCAGACAGGTGGAATTGTTGGACTAATATTTTTCTTGTTCTCTATCATCGTAATGTTAACTTTGATCAAATTCTTGAGTTCGATTGTTTTTTTTTTTTTTTTTTTTTTGAAAATGCAAGACTTGGGCTAGTTGGGCAAATTGTATTTGAAGTCTCATTATTTTTCGCCTATTCATTATACCTAAAACAATGAAACTGGTATCCATAGAAAGGAAGTAATTTCGGTTTCTTAAATACATTTTTAAAAATATGTAATTGTTAGAAAATAAGATTGCCACACAAGCACCAAGCTCAACTGGCCCTCTAGCGCGGCAAGATAGGAATATTTGGACCAATGACTTGAAAGAAAGGAAAAAAGCTAAATTAAGTTTTTTTTAACAGATAAAGCGTGAGTCGTGTTAACCGTTTATGATATTTTTGTTCAACATCTTTAGTTTGAAATTTCATCATGAAAATAATTAGCTGTATTAAAAAAATCAGCAATCACAAAGGAATGTGTTTCGAGCACTTAGAGCAACTAATGATTCACATAATCGGCCTACCAACCGCACGATTCGCTAAACCATCGAAAAGTTTAAAAGCCAATTTAAATGATTGGATAATACACGACCAAATTGACCACATCCAGCAAGTTGTGAAGAAAATATTGAGGAGCTACCTGGAAAAGTCGATGTGTGCAATTGCACAACTGGAAGCCATTACTCGCGTTATTCGTCAAATACCAATCGAAATGCTCGGACGCGTCATTAAAAAGTTGAACTGCAGAGTGGACTATGTTAACCGCAGTTACGGCTAAGAAATATTCTTTAAAAAATATGTTAAGAACAGTTCTTTTGTATGTTCATAAAAATAAGCCAATAAATTTGTTTTTATTACTTTTTTTGTTTTTGAAAAAAGTTCTTTATTAAATTTGATCCCAACCAAAAACTTTATTCAAAACATAACAAAATAAAATGCCAACTTTAAATATGTATTAATATAGGAATAAAAATTAAATAAATAAAAAACAAAAATATCGACCCGTTTTTGAGATATCGAATTTTCAAAATAAACTATTGTTTTCATAATTTTTGAAACGCATCCACGAAGCTTTGGAAACTTCTCTAAAAGATATTTCTTTAAAATTCGTATTACCCTACAATAATATCGTAATATTTTTTTTATTGAATTGTAGATCGTCAAAATTAATTAAAAGAAAAATGTTATGAAAATTCTAGGTTCCGTTTTCGAGAAAAATATGATTTTCTAAAACTATTTGTTAGAATTTGTATAGTACCGTTATTCTATTGAATTAGTACCGTTATTATTAGATAAAATAAAAACAAATCTCACATCTTTTAGATTGTATTAAAAACTTTTTGTTGTCAAGTTTTAAAAAAATTGAGCATGTAATTTTCGAAATATTGAGTTTTAAAAAAATTTAGTAAATTTTTTTTTAATCAAAAAAATGTTTTGAAAAATTGAAAACACAATAGGTATGTACTATCGAAACTTTTGGGGAGCATAAGTTTAAAAAAATGATCAAAATGGTTTGTAGTGTTGTTGAGAAAAAAATAACCATTTTTCGGATTTTTTTTTCAACCAATAACTACATTATGTTGATTTAACTTAATTTATTTTTGTGATTTTTTTTAAATCTGTGAAGTTTTTGAGAAAAATAAATATTTAAGAAAATTTCGAATAAAATCGGATGGCAGGTACATTTATTTTTGGTCTTAAAAAAAATAAATGTGATAAGAGAAAAATTTTAAAATGCTATCTATCATATCAAGTTTCAAGAAAATCGGCCGAGCCATTTAGGCTGTAGTCGAACAGACATTCAGAATTGCGGGACCCACTTTTTTTGTCTTCCTTATAATCGTCATTTCAAAGCTGAGCAAAATTTCGAGTTCGACCTTTTTTATGAATACATAACTTGTAGATACTATCTACATTTTTGTCGCAAGCAAAAATGAATTTCATGCATGCTTCTCAAAACTTTCTTCAAATAACATCTATGTTTTTGAGAAGAGGATTTTTGAAATTTTAGGTACCTTGAACATGAGTTCGTCAAAAAATAAAAATGCACTCACATAACTCTGTTGCTCCGGGTATGTTCAGTCGTCAGGCAGGCACCTATCTCAATAGTACCGTGGGTTTAGTATGTTTAGTAGATCAGATTTCGCGGGATCCTGAGTTTGACAATCACCATTAGGTATATAGAGTATCAATCTAATCCGGCTTTGAAGTCGGTGAAAATATGGTGAGTTTCAACAATAATTGTGAAGATTAAGTATATGACCAATCTGCGGAGCTGGAAGTCTCACAGCTACTTGCCGATTGTAGAATGAATTAAGAAGCTCAAACAGCGCACGGTTTGGATAGAATCTTATATGTGATGTTAAGCATGAATATATTTTGATAGTTCTTGCAGGGCATACAATCGCCTTTTTTGGAGCTGATAGTGCATCCATTCTTGGTTAATGATTTTTTACATACATTTACCCTACTAAAACATCTTCTCCATATTCGAAAAAGTAAGCCATCAGATACTGTCATCTTGAGCTCTCTTTTAGTTGAGTCTACCTTTTCTATAATGGGTTGTGCAACTGGGTTCTCTTCTTGCACTTTAGTCGCTCTAGATAATGCCCATTTAATAGCTGCTTAAAATAATTTACTATTTCCTGTGGCTCAGTGACTAGGCCACTACTACTGATTTGCGGAGCCTGTCATTCGGTCTTACCACCAGCACCCAGTGGCGTGGCGTTTTTATAAAATATTCGGGTGTTGTTTCGATTCTGAGAAAGGCCTTCGAACTCAAGATTTTGATCAAACTTGACATAAAGATTGTAAGGAATTGAGTAACAGCTACTTCACTATAACGTTTGTCTAGCGATTGCAAGCTAATGAGTTGCAATCGATCTTAATATGAGCGCAAGTTGTGATTATTATCAAACCAAGGAAGTCCCCTGAGAAGTAAAACGGAGGAATCATTACTCTTAGCATGAACGGTGTGATAAGGCAATCGTACTTGGATAGAAGTCGAACAAAGGTTGTATAGAGAGATTTTGTAACGAAAGGCTCTGAAACCCCCTTTGACAAACCCTGACAAAAACAAGCGCTAAATAAGCCCTAGCCACAGTGTTGTCATAAAAGGATATGAAGTTGAGCTCACTATCGCAGATAACTGGAAACAGTGCTTTCATTTATGATTCGAGATGATGCGCGAAAATGTTTACGGGAATAAGTGATGGCTTGACATTTGCGAACATTAATTTCGCAATTGTTCTTTTGGCACCAAATAGAAATATTATTCAAATCCTTCTGCAAAGCTAAGGAAGTATTAAATATATTATAAAAATTTGTATGTCATCAGTATATGTTGATATTTCCGAATGTCCAATCACATATTCCACGTCATTTGTTGTCAGGATAAAAAGAATCGGCCCAAGATGCCTGCCTTTCGGGACCCCAGATCTACAAGTAAAAGGATTTGACATTGAAGATATAAACAAGATCCGATATCTTATAAGTATGATTCCATCCATTGAATGAAACCTTGAGAAAATCCAAGTCTTTTCAATTTGTATGAGAAAATTTTGTGTGAAATTTTTTCAAAGGTCTTGCTTAAGTCCGTGACTATAAAATTAACCTCATTTTTATTGTTCAACTGAATTTAAAGTATAAGAAACAATTTCAAACAAAGATTAGGAAAATTGAAATCACCCATGGGCTTTAAACCAACGGTCAGCAACAGGCGGACCGCGGTCCGCTTGCGGACCTCGGAAGGTCGAACCTTGGACCGTTAATTTTTTTTAGATATACATATGTAATGTACCTACAAAACTATTCATTTAATTTGATGATGAACAACTGTCTCTTTTGTGAGATTTTTTGACGTTGAAAGGTAAAACTCAATGCTTTTGATGAATTCGTAACGAAAACCAATATTAATCATGACAAAATGGTATCGCTTTCATCTGACGGGGCACCAGCGATGATTGGCAAAGAAAGAGGATTAGTAAAGAGAATCAAAGATAAGAATGCAGTCTAATTGCTTATCAGTGCATAATTCACCAGGCAGCCCTTTGTGGAAAACTTAGTGGTACATTGAAAGAAGTAATGGACAGCTTGGTCAGATTAATTGATTTTATAAGATCTCGTTCTGCTCTTCAGCACCGACAGTTCAAGGAGTTTCTTTTTGAATGTGATTCCGCTTATTCTGACCTACTACAACACAACAATATTCGTTGGCTAAGTAAAGGTCAAGTTATTTAACGTTTAACGAGGGAAATGTGCTAGCTGTGGCTTTTGTCAAAGATATTTTGAAATATTTGAATGGGCTTAACACCGAGTTACAGGGAAATGGAAAATTAATATGTGATCTCATACAAAGCCTGTCTGATTTTCGTCGCAAGCTGGATATTTTTGAAAAAGACATCTCAAAAAAAGAATTCATTCATTTTCCAACAATTCTTGAATGTAAGAAGAAAGGCTCTGAAAAAGATCTTGCATTATTTTTAAGGTTTTTATCCGATCTTAGGAACGAATTTGCTGCAAGATTCCAAGACTTTGTAGGGATGGGTAAGCTCTCTCAATTCCTTAAATCGCCTTGTTTAGTTGACGCAGCTACAGATTGGACTAGCTTGGCTGCGAAGTTATTTAGTCTTTCAAAGCCTTTGCTGCAAATGGAAATAGAGTTGCAAGAAGATATTTCCCTGCAAATGTTTAAAACTGCATCCACTGAAGAATTTTGGGGTAAACATGTTTTAGAAAAGTATGAAAATTGCAAAAAACTAGCTATCAACCTAGTTTCTATGTTTGCTTGACATATACATATATGCGAATCATATTTCTCAAAAATCAATTTCTTTGAAAAACAAATATTATTCGAGACTATCGGACACTCACCTGGAAGATACTCTTCGTATTTGCTGCTCTACGCGTGAACCAAACTATAAAAAACTGGTTCAAGACGGTCGTTGTAATTTCTCGCATTAATTTTATCTATTGTGCTTTGCAAAATTACTTATGTAAATGAAGTCAAATAAAATTAGTAAGTATTATGAGTTTTTTTTTTTCCTGGACCTCGACAAAATGTTTCAACTAATCCTGGATCCTTTAAAAAATTACTTGCCGACCCCTGCTTTAAACTGTCAGGCACCTCCATAGCATCACATACTTGTACAAAGTCAACAAATTAATCAAACTAGCCGACCCAGCTCTCGAAATTCGAGTGCCAATTTATTTATTTAATTCATTATCATTCAATAAAAGACAGAGAATTCATGATTTTTTTAAATTGTTGAATGCAATGAGAAGTACCTACTAAGCACTCAATCCTGGAGTCCAAAGGAAAACACTTAATGGTAAACAAAATTTCAAACCTATACACATTTCTGACACATTGCAGATTTTTGACACGTTGCAGATTGGTTGTTGATGCTGTAGGCCGCAAAAACAACTGTTGGGTTGAACTGATGTTATTTGATGTATCAGAATCCGGTATGTTTAATGTGGATTTTTTGACGTTTCTTAATCCATCGACATCGTAGCTATCCTTTGATGGAATTTGACAGTTTATGGCTTGACGAATAGAGAACGAATTCAGTTATGACGTTCAAAGAGTATTTCGTACAAAATGTTAGCCGAAAGCCCTAAAATTGCACTTTTCCGGAGCAACAAATAAAATACCTTTTTTTTTGGATATTTATAGACGTTCTTTAATCAATCGAAATCTTAGCCAAACTTTGATGGAATTTGACAGTTTATAACTTGACGAATAGAGGACGAATACTGTTATAACGCCCAGTGTATATCGTACAAAATGTCAGCCGAAAGCCCTAAAATTGCTCTTTTCCGGAGTAACAAATAAAATACCTTTTTTTTTGGATATTTATAGACGGTTTTTAATCCATCGAAATCTTAGCCATCCTTTGATGGAATTTGACAGTTTATGACTTGACAAATAGATAATTCAGCTTTGACGTACAAAGTGTATTTCGTACAAAATGTCAGCCGAAAACTTTTTTGACATTTTTAAAGTAGGATCATTCGATGTTATTTGGCAATTTATGGCTTACAATAATAGAATATTTTGTGAGAACTATCAAAGCCATAAGTCAATCTTATCATCGAAATCGAAATTAAAATCGAATAGGAACAATATTGAATCATTTCATTAAAATGAAAATGATCGAATGATCGGTTGGCTGAAATGATCGGATCATTTTCGTAATCGATTGTAGAACGATTCAATCATTTGAAATGAACGATTTACTCAGCCCTAATTCGAATTTGATATTTTATTTGTTTGTTAACGCATTCTTGTCAAACCAGGGGGATATTTTATTTTCAGGGAAGATTTGAAAACAGTAACGCATAGAATAAAGCTAGAAAAACACAAAAAGTAAAAGTTCAAATGGTTCTAAATTTCACTTTTTCACTTTTTGAAAACACTAAGGCTAGGCGCGCACATTCAATTTTTAGTTTCGCAACTGCTTGGTTCGAGCAACTAAGAAGTTTGTGTTTTGACACAAACTAAACGATTGCCCAAAAAGAGTTCGCTATTTTGTGTAACATATAATTATATGCCCCTGCGCGGACATTCAACCAAATAGTTCATCTGTTTTCTATAAGCAACGAAACAGTTGTGCAACTAAAATTGAATGTGCGCGCCTAGCCTAACACGGAATTTGCCCGATAGATGTAGTTAATACTCTAAGACTTAACTAAAGCACTGAACAGAGCACGAGCATGTCGAACATGCTCTGAACTTTCTCCGAATCGAGCGTGTTCTAAGATCTCTGAATTATTTTATAAACACAACACACGCGAGATTTTGAGTTTTTTTCCTGTCTGTCAGAATGATTTCAGCATTTAACTCTCTCTGCTCAGCTATTTTATACCGAGCTCATAGAGTGCGCTCTGAACAATCTGTGAACACGCTCTAAACGAAAAAAGAAACACAAATTTGAACTGTTATACACTCTCAGCTAAAAAAGAAACACGATTTTTTGTTTGACAGTTCAGGTTCTACTCTGAACTAAAAAAGAAAAACACCCAAAGAGTGAAAAGTGAACAAAATGTGCTGTATTTTTCCAAACAACAACAAAAGCAAAAGTAAAAATTGTTCTAACTTTCCTAATCTTAAACCACAGATAATTATATATATAATGTATGACAGTAATTCCCCTATTACACGTTGCCTCATGAGACATACATATCTCATTTTTGGCTTTCCTTTTAAATTTGTATCCCGTGAGGCAAAAACTATTACACGTTGACTCATGTCTCATGAGACTCATGTCTCAAATTTGACAGTTGTTCTTATTTTTTAATACACAACACAACATAAAACGAATATGAGAAAAAGAAACGTCAAAATGAGACTACTAAAAATCAGCCCGGTACTCACCGGGAATATTTTTTTGCATCTCATTTCCTCATATCTGCTTTCTTTTTCGCACTTACGTGAGCCTCGTCTCGTGAGACATCGTCTAATAGGGGACTTAGTCCCTGTATGACAGTATAGTGTAAATGTATGCTCTATTCAGCAACAGATGTCGCTAGTCAATAATTATCTGTGCTAAAACTGTTTGCTCTATTCAGCAACAGATGTCGTGGCATTTTTTTGCAATTTTTATTTGTTGTTTTAAACAATTTCTGTGTAGTAGATTTAAATAATTTTGGCATTGTGAACAGCTATGCAAAAAATGCTTTCGTTTAATATGTAATTTATGCCCCTTCAGTTTTTGTGGGCCGCGTAAAGTGTACCAAAAAACATGTTTGCCGTTTTATTTTGGAAGGCTTCAATTGGGCTACAAATTCTCTAATAACAGCACACAATATAAATACTCGTCAGACTCATTATTATTAAAATTATTATTCAGACTTGATTTAGGTAAGCCTAAATCTATTTTATTTAAAACGCACGACTGGTTTTCACCTTTGGTTGATCTGTTGGTTCAAAGCTTTAAAGCAGATTTTTTATATCAAAATTTTTGTTCAGGGATACTTTGGTACGGCAAATTCTTTGAGGAACTTTCAAGTTGTTATCTGCAGGGCATGAGATTCTGGAATATAATAGTTTAAAAAAAAAATACAAATCAAACACTGAAACAGAATTTAGCAACAAACGACAAAGAATTGCTTTCTGAAAATCTAAGTATAACGTTTTTGCAAATTTCATGGCCTTCTTCTGAACACGACTATTGTTAAACAACACCCTGTTGTTTAAATGTGCTACATTTTGTATCCATCCAAGCCCCTCCAAGGTCGAACTTTGCATTAAAAGGCTGATCCAACACTCACGCAATAATGTATGACAGCTTTATCCCTACAACAACCAAACTATCTAATCCCTGCCCCATATCGTGTCGTCTCTGTAACGTGCTATCGCCTTCTTATTGCTCAGGTCAGCTCCGGATTATGTGTGTAACAGCTAGGGAGGTCATTTGAATTTGATTAAGTGATTATGGCTACATTTAAGACATGTTCCATCGACACAACCCCAACTCCAATCGAAACGAAAACCACCGCCCGCTAGTTGTAGTGAGTGGCTACCCCCAAATTCCGCAATGGAATTTGAAACCATTTAATCCTTGCAATCCAAAGAAGAGTGTCTTTGTCGCTATACTTAAAGTGCTCTTCAGCTACATTCGCCCGCTACTCCTTTGCCAAGAAAACAAAACACAGCATGGCAGCAAGAGTAGAAGCAGCATGATTATTGTATCACATTTACGTGTAAATTAAATGCCCAAAAACAGATGTCCTGAGAAAATCCTTCGAGTATTTGTTTCCATAAACACGGTCTTTCTTCAGTTGTTGGTGATGGTAGCTGAAGCTGGAGCTGGAGCCGAAGAGGCAGAGGGTTGATGTTTCTTGGCACAAGTTTTGTGTCAGTCGATATGCTATGGGTAGTAAGTATATTCTAACTTCTTGCCCCTGTGGGGAGTCATATCGTTATTCGTGCATTTTGTTGAACGTTTGTAAGTATGGTATGAATGAAATCCTTAAATGATGTTTAATTCATGATGTCGTCCTTAATGTGGCTGTATACTGTGTGTATATTGCAGCAGGCTTCATTGGATTTTCTTAAGTGTTTATGGGTGAACTGAATTTATCGGAATGAGTGAATAGAAGAATCAGGGGTAATGGAAGCAGTCTTCTTTGGGTATTGGGTCGTTTCTATACATTTGGCTATATAGGTACGAGTACCTACAGTATGTTTTAAGGCACATGAATTTATGCAGGATAACTGATCGAAGTTCTGTGTCTGTTCCCAAAGAGGAAATTGCAAGGATTATTGCACATTGAAATTAGATACACTTGACTGAGAAAATTATGATAGCACTCAGGATATTCGTCTGTTTGAAATTCATATCAAGCCATCAGCAGACCGGAAATGGGTTAAAGCTATTGAAATTAAATTAGTTGCAACGAAGAGACGATGATATTAAAAATGAAGAATATTTTAGGGAACAAATTATATTTTGCTTGAATTGGTAAAGAACATTAATGTTCCGTATTTTATCAGGCTTGAACCTGCACACAAAAGACCAACTAAGAATATCTTCCTTAAAAAACTTATCTTAGAGAAGTCTAAGACACAAACATTAGACAGTGAACATTGATTCTTAATTCTGCAGGCTTACAGCGGAGGCTTTTTAATGGCTTAATTTTTCTTCACAAACTTAGTAACGGCAAACAAATGGCTGCACGCACAGCTATTCGCCTAAAAGCCTCCTCGCAGTTTAACAGTAATGAAATTCGATACCCCATCATTCTGAACTTCTTCGGTTCACTTCCAAGCAGCATCGATTAAACCATACCTCAGATTCAATATAAAAAAACTTTCAGAGAAATCTGGAAGAACATGGCATTTTTTAATTCATTCTTACACTGATGGACCAAAAACTAATAGATGTGGAGGTGTATACTCAAATAGACTAAATTTAGGTCTCTCTTTTCGTTTTCCCAATTGCTGTAGCGTGTTCCAGGCGGAAGTTTTGGCGATTAAAGAAGTCCTGTCTTGGCTTAAGGAAAACGTCATATCAATCAAAGATATCTCCATCCTCTCCGACAGCCAAGCAGCCATTAAATCTCTTGATTCTGTCTCACTAACTCAACAACTGCCCTGAACTGCCGATCGTGTCAGATGGCTCAGCAGTTTAATATTCACCTATGTTGGGTGCCGTGCTACAGTAATTTCAGGAAATTGTAAAGCCAAAAGTGGGACAATACCTTTATTGCCAAATAAGGCAAATATTGGTATTCCCATCACCACGTGTAAGGTTATGCTAAAGCAAGATGCTATACATAGAACAAACCTTATGTGGAACAATATTACCAACAGCTTGCGACAGAACATCTTTGGCGAATGCTAGCTCTGAAGCGCTCTGTAATAAGTGTTATAACAGGACACTGTATGATAGGCAAACCCGCAACGCAGCTTGGAATTTATTCTTACGATTTCGGCAGAAACTGCATGCACGAAGAAAAGGATGAATTGATTCCTCACCTTCTCTATACATATCCTGCTGTATCCCAAGGATGTAGACTTCATCTGGGAGATTTCTATAAGAATGATCTTAGTGATCTGGAAAATATAGATATGGGCAATTTCGCTCATTTCATGAAGAGGTCGAATTGATTTAAAGATTAGGGATAAATTCTCCAAGATTTAATGTGATATCACAATATCACATTAAATCTTGCTGACAGCCAAGTCAAACGAATATAACCTAACCTACGGTCCAGAATGAACCAGAAACTTCCTCCAGACAGCTCGTTCCCTAGTTTTAATTGTCTCTAGTTTCACACGCCAAGTTGGTTAAAATGAAAGAGGTTTCACTTGTGTTCGCTCCTTAAGTCACATTCTCCTTCTACTGTGCCAACACTTAGGGATTGGATTCAACATTTCTTTGACCATTCGGCAAGCTTGTGAAACAGAGCTTCTTTGTTGTTGTTGTTGTTGTTGTTGTTGTTGTCGAACGCATTTTTTAGATCTACAAAACCAAGCGTATAGTTTCTTTTTCTGAGTAACTTGCAATAGTATGACGCATGAAATTAAATCGATCGTGATATTACTTACTTACTTACTTATAGGTCCTCGGACCTATTACGTTCGTGTGGTTCCCCTTGCGGGGCATAGGGCCTCCACTACTCCTACGTGCCATCGTGTACGGTTTCTGGAGATGTACCTCAGATCTCTCCAACTCTTCCCCAGTTGTGCTGATTCCTCTTCGAACGTTCTTCGCCAAGTACTTCTGGGTCGGCCCACTCCTCTGCCTCGCTGCGTGAGAGAGTTCCATTGCATCGCTTGACTCGCAATGCACTCGTGGCCTTTTCGAAGCGTATGTCCAATCCACTGCCACTTACGTTTTCGTATTATAGAGTCGATGGGTTCCTGACCTGTCCTCGCATGAAGTTTATTATTGGAGATACGGTTAAGCCAGAAAATCCGCAAGATGTTTCGCAGACATCTATTTACGAACGTTTGGAGCTTTCTTGTGACAGTGGGTGTTACTTTCCATTTATTCCATCCATAAAGAAGCACAGATTCTACATTGGACCGGAACAGTTGTAGCTTGGTCTTTAGGCTTAAAGAGTTGTTTCTCCATATTTTGGACAGCATTCCGAACGCAGCCTTTGCTTTCCTGATTCGGCTGGTTATATCTAGTTCGGTCCCGCCATCAGTAGAGACAATACTCCCAAGGTATTGAAAACTCTTTACCGTCTCCACTGGTTGTCCAGAAATATCTATTTGAGTAGATGAGAAGTTCCAAGGCTGATCCTTTTAGTTTTTGCCGTATTGATCTTAAGTCTAGATGTTTCAGGTGTGCTAGCAGATTCCACTGAATTCCTCCATTTAAAGTCTACAAGGCTGCATGCAGCACATCACTTATTACCAACAGGAACAGTATTGGTGACAGTATACAACCTTGTCTAACGCCACTTTGGATTTCGAACTCCTCTGACAACCTTCCTCTATTCAGAACGTGACATTTGGATCTTTCATATGTAGCCTTGATTATAGCGTCAATTCATCCGGAATGCCCCTCCTCCGCAAGGCAAGCCAAAAAAATTCTCTATTGACAATGTCAAACACCTTTTCGAAATCGATGAACAGCAGGTGAAATGGTGATCGATATTCAACGCACTGTTCGATGATGATCCGCAAGGTGTTGATGTGATCCACGCAGGAAGATCCAGTGCGGAAACCTGCTTGTTCGGCGTCAAGCGTGTCTTCTAGGTGGTCTTTTATTCGACCTAGGACGATTTTTGCTATAACCGTCGCTACAGCAGGCAGCACGCAAATTCCCCTCCAGTTTTTGCACTGCGTAAGGTCTCCTTTCTTTGGAAGCTTGGCAATCATCCCCTTTTTCCACTCCTCAGGAAAACTTTCTGTTTCCCAAGCTCTTTCTTTCGGGAATTTGTTACTACGGACGGCTCATTGGGTGTTAGGTTGACTTCGCTGGTAAAAACGCGATTTAAAACCGCAGAAAAGTGTTCCTTCCACCTTTTGATCTGGTCCTCATCCGAAACTAGCAGTGATCCGTCTATGCCCTTTACCAGGTGTTCTTTAGAGCTTCGGACACCAGTTAGCTCTTTGGTAATTCTGTAGACGGTTCTACTGTCGCACCTACTTGCGGCATCTTCTGCTTCTGTTGCCAATGCGTTGATATAGTTACGCTTGTCACGTCGCACGCTACAGTGAACTTCTCTCATCTTCATGCGGAACGCAGACTCTAGCTCGATTCTGCCTGCTGCTAACGTTGCTGCAATGCGAGCTTTGAGCTGTTTTCTTTCTTCGATCCTGGCCCAAGTTTCTTCGGAAAGCCAGGCACTATTTCTTCCTTCCTTTCAGCACCTGATATGAAAACATTTTTCACATCACACCAATGGTTTTCGATGGAGGTTGGTTCCGTGCTACTGATTGTTCTCAATCCTTGTGAAAGATGGTCCCCTAATTGTTGGCGGACTGCGGGATCCTTGAATCTATCGGTGTTAAACTTGGGCATTCGGGTGTTTCCTTGGGATCTGCGAACTGCAGCTGTTCGTAATCTTACGGTAGCAACCATCAGATGGTAGTCCCGGGCAATTCCCATGTGTGCACCTCTTTTGTTTCGGACGTCCTGGAGGCTGCTTCTTAATCGCCAACTGATCGCGAAGTGATCAATTTGGTTGGAAGTTGCTTGTCTGACCGTCGACACCCAACTGATTTTGTGGCACGTCTTGTGTTCAAACATGGTTCCTCCTATAACAAGGCGGTTGGCGTTACAAAAATCGACAAAACGTACGCCATTGTCGTTCCGGTTTCCAACACCATGCTTTCCTATAACATGCCTGAGCCCATCATTGTTATTAATACATACATACATACTTATTTAATTTAAATACAATTTAAATACATACAACATACGAGTACCATATAAAAATATACATAACATACAAATCAGAAAATGTGATTCGATTTTTAGCCACTGGCATAGTCTACGAAATGAAGTGAACTGAATAAACTTATAGTATATTTAATTTCTTACTATTGTATGAATAAAATATAAATTTCCAAAAAAATATTGAGCCGTTTTTAAGATATAGCATTTTCAAAAAAAAAATTGATTTCTTTTTTTTAAATACAAAAACAAAAATTTTATGTTTTGAAATGCAATATTTTTGAAACTTTTTAGAAACTTCTCTATGAAAAATTTCATTAAAATGTTATGCCGACAATGAGAACTTCAAGATTTGGACATGTATGTATTGTATTAAATTATTATTCTAAGCGCCGTTTTCGAGAAAAATACAATGATGGATACCGTAATCTTTAGGTAAAATACAGTTTTTCTCACATCCTGTAGATGTTTATGTAGATGTAGATTATGTTAAGAAATCAAGGACTGAATTCTGGAAAAAAAAATGAAAATTTCAATTCACAAAAATATTTAAACTTTTGGGGAGCTTTAGCATAAAAAAAATTATTAAAATTAGTTGTACCATTTTTGAGAAAATCAAAAACAAAACAAATGGTTCTAATAGGAGAACCATTCATCAATTACCATTTCCGGAATATTTTTTAAGCGTTGCATAGCTTCCACTTAACAACATAAAATGCATCACTGGGTCGCACGATCATATGTAAGACTATACGAATTTCAAAAATTAATGTTATTAAAAAAAAATTGTTCATAAGCATAAAATTCATTTTTTAATTGACTAAAATAACTTCTTTAGCAGTTGGAGGTAAAAATAGGATGTCATGTGATTCAAGCAAGATTGCTTTATGCAAGAACAAAAATTATAAGTCGTTGTAGTGGTTTCTTAAAAAACTAAGCTTTTATATGCAAAATTTTTAAAACATTTTTAAGAAAAAAATTTGTAACCCCAATTTAAAGTTTTTATTATTTTACAAATAAAAAAATATATTTCCAAAAAAAATATAAAGCTGTTTTTGAGATATTGAATTTTCCAAAAAAAAAATTGATTTTTCTTTTCACAAATTCATTAAGTTTTGAAATACAATGTCTTAAACTTTTTAGAAGCTCCTGTATAAGAAATTTCTTTGAAATCCTATATGTCGGTACAGTCAGTAATATATAAATTAAATTTTGTTTATTAAATTATAGATCGTAAAAATCAAACGCAAGAAAAAAAAATTTATCAAAATTCTCGGAATCGTTTTTGAGGAAAATACGATTTTCGAAAACCATTTTTTAACATTTGTATGGTGGTTATCGTTATTTTTAGGTAAAACAATTTTTTTTTCTCAAATCTTTCATTTACCAAGTTTGAAAAAAATCGAGCAAAGGATTTTGGAAATATCGAGTTTCCAAAAAAAATTTGAATTTTTTTAAAAATCGAAAAAATAAAAAAATGATAATTTGAATATGTTACAAAGTTTAAACTTTGGAAGAGCTTTATCATAAAAAAAATTACTTAAATCAGTTGAACCGTTTTCGAGAAAATCAAAACCACAAAAAATAACCATTTTTTGGTCCAAATTTTTTTCAACCATTACCTAGCGGAAGCTAAATGAAATTTTATGTTTTTTTTTAAATTCTGTGGGACAGTTCTTGAGAAAAAAAAATTATAAAATTTCGAAAAAATTCGTATGGCAGATACCGTTATTTTTTGTCTTAAAAATAAAAAGAAAAAAACCTGTGGGGGGAAAAAATTAAAAATAATATCTACGAAGTTTAAAGAAAATCGCCCGAGCCGCTTAGGCTGTAGTCCAAAAGACAGACAGACAGACAGAATTGTGAGACCCACTTTTTTGGTCTTTGTTATCATCGTAATGTCAACTTTGATCAAAATCTAGAGTTAAATTTTTTTTACGAATGCATCTAGCCTTTTAGTTAAGTTTTGGTCGCAAGTAAAAATATTGAACATTTTATCTCTGAATACCCATTTAAACATACCCATTTAATTTTTTTACATTTTTCAATTCATCATTCAGTGGATGCATTTAGCAATTTTTCAGAAGTAGTACACAGCAATACTGCTGAAAATTTAAATCGGCATTTTAGAAACTTTTTTTGCGACCTTTGGTCTTCCAGATGAAATTTTCACAGATAATGGCCCACCATTTGGATCATTTAAACTGATTAGTTTTTGTAGGAACTATGAAAATAAAGTAAGTAAGCCACCACCGTACCTATCATCCGTAAATTAATGGGTTGGATGAATTGAATAAACTTACAATCTGTCTCTTTATTTATTTAATAAAAGTAATGAAAAGGTAAGAAACACAGCAGCTGGTATAGTTTGAGCTATGATTTGATTATATCGTAAAATTTGCAACAAAAAATGGTATTTTATCTTCTCATTCAAAAGTAATAGCATTAGTTAAAAATAATAACATAATTAACTCATTCCGTTATACTTCGTTTGAGACCTTTTTCAACAGTCATACTCATAACAATTTTACAGTTCAACAAATATTTCAATAAAAAAATTAAAACTTCTATTCACATTTTTGCATTGAGCTCTCCCTAACAGTAATACCATCCCTTCAATGATCCTATAAACAGGTCCTGCTTTCTTCACTTTTATTACCAATTAAGTGTTCAAAAGCAATTAGAACCAAAATGCCAATGTACGAGTACCTACAACAAGAAATATCCGGCAAGCGCAGTGTTCCTTTATAGCAGAAGAAGAAGAAGCAGAAGAAAAAAAAATTAGGATAAAAGAAACCATTGTAGGACAACATTCTTGAATGAGCTTCCTTCTTTAAGGTTTTCTGTTTTTATTTTTATTTCCAGTACTTTTCTTTCTCCATTTAAAGGAATCAACTCAAGTGGACATAAAATCCACAGACCCAACAGATTGCACCTTTTTCAATGATGCCGCAAGCAAAAGACACCAACATAAGATGCGCCCTCATCATTGTAAGAAGCCTCAACTCATGGTTTTGACCATTTTCTAGGAATTTAATGAAAACAATTTGCACTCACATTCTTAAGTAGCTAAAATGTGCTTCAACACAGCAAAAACACTAAAATTAAACTCCTTTTACACCCCAAAGTTGATCACACAACACTTACAGACAGACAGGCAGCACACACACACATTCTTACTCAGAGACAAACACTTAAACCAAAGTAGCCAGAAGCGTAGAAACTCGAACTTGAGTGTTTTAGTTTTTGGGATCGAATACATATCTATAGACAAGGGTACCTACTTTCTTTGCACACAAAACAGAAGTCGAAAAAAGATGCGACAGAAAAAAAAGCGAAATAAAAACCCTACTAAGAGCTAAATTGGCTCGAGTTTTAAGGGTTAAAAATTAGGGTGCTCATTTTGCTGGGCAATTTTTCTGTGTTCCTTTTTGCAGGATACTAAAAATACAAAAATACCATCTTCTGTTTTTTTTTTATATGAACAACAATGCTCAGATTGCGTCTGTGAAAAATGGAGAAATAAAAGTACATGAAATGCGAAATTGACTGAAATGGAGCAAAGAATTCGCATGTCTTTTCTTCTGTTAAACGAATAATGATGATGGGGGCCAATTTCACCAGTAGGTTTGTTAAATCCAGGAAAAAATTCGTATTAACAAATAAAAAAGGAAATACCTAAATCCTTTTTTACGAATTTCAGATCCTGAACGGACTGTCAGTCAGTTGTAACGCTGATCCTTTTCGTGAATATGGACTGGACACTATGGGAAGAGATAACATAGATCAAACAAAATTCTTTCGACAGAAACTATAACCCAAGAAAGGTGAGTCGGGGTACGGACATACAGATGAAATTATGGGACTCACTCTTATCGTCCTAGTCTCAAATTTAATCAAAATCTCGAAATGGAGCTCTTTCGAAATTCAAAACTTGCCTTATAGTTCCTACAATCGTAGGTAAGAACATTGGAAGCATTCCACATTTATTTTTGGAGAGTAAGATTAAACAACGAAACTTAAGGTAATTTGCAAAAGACATATTTAGTGACATATTTTCAGACCTTGGCTGGTCTGTCGTATTTTCGAAGGCCATAGACATAACGTACTGCACTATTAAACTCAACATTCAACTTACGTTTGCTTACATAGTTGTAATTGATGGAAGTTCATTGACATACAGTCAATGGCAAAATTATTTGCACAATGTAAAATTTACACATCTCTTCATTGAAGCCTTATAACTTTTAAAATAAAAAAGATATTGTTAATATTTATTTTTATTAATAATGAATACATATTCTCAAAACGGTATACAAAATAACAAAATCGAATTTCTAACGGTTCGTTTTAAAAACATAAAAACAAAAGTGGTAAAATTATTTGCACATCATATTAAACCGGCAAAATTATTTGCACATGTTTGAATTACTGCATTTAACACCACTAGAGGCCAAAAAGTATTTTTTTTTTTATAAATAAAACGAAACGTTGTTATGAAAATAGCATTACCAAGTAAGTTTTGCTTCTTACTTTTGCCGTAATAATAACAGCAGCGAGGCGAATTCGCATTGAGTCTATCAAATTTTGAATTTGTTCTTATGGAACTGAGCTCCAAGCTGTTATAAACTCTTCCCAGGTTTCATTTGAAGATCTTCCAATCTCTTGAGAAATTTTTGATTTAACAAGATGTCAAAAATTCTCAATGACATTTAGGTCAGGGTTCTGCGGAGCCATTTTAAAACTTCTTGATCTACCCCAGATAAAAAAGGTTTAATTGTCCGGGCCGTATGTATGGGAGCATTATCTTGTTGAAGGATAAAATTATTCCCGATGAATATTGACCATGCCACTAGTGCAACATCATTTAGTATTTCCAAATAATGCGACTTTGTCATAGGGTTGGAGCACCTAACAATTGGTCTTACGCCACAATATGATATGCATCCTCATATCATTATTTTACTTCCTTCGTTTGTTTTTTGATTTGCGATCGGAGTAATAAAATGTTCGGTCATAGTTACCGTCCAACGAACAAGTAGTCTCATCAGTTCAAAGTACACTTCTCCAAAAAGCCGGCGGTTTATTGATATGTTCCCTAGCGAATTCTAGTCTGAAGCCCACACGATAGTGACTCGGACCATCTGGCGGTTGAGATGAGAGTCAGATTGAATTACAGGATTACAACTGAATGTCGTATTCCCGAATTCCAAATCAAATACGAAAAACTGAATTGGATAAGATTCCGTTCAGAAGTTGAAGAACGCCTACCAGAAGTCTCCAGCGTCAACAATCTCAACAACAATGAGATCGATAACACCATTGCTCAATTTGAAACAGTTGTCAACAATGCTTTGGATAGGCAGAAAACACCCCGCACCAGCAGAGATAAATATGCAAACTTACCCCAACATATACAATTAATATATGCTCACCGGCAAAGACTCCGCAAAAGTGTCGAATAACGTCGGCTACACTCAGAACTTCAGTGCACTAACACAATGTTCAACCAGGCAATAAAACATCATCAGGAAAGGGATTTCAGGAAGAGACTCGAAGATATCAAACCTGGGCCCGACACGTTTAAAAAGATTAATCTGGTTGTTGGAAAAGCAAACTCAATTCCAGACACCATCCTTCACGGACAAGAAGTTTCAACAACTTCTGCAGAGAAAGCTGAAGCGTTTGCAAATCACTTTCATGATAGTTTCAAAGATCGCCCTCCCGTGCCCCTTCCTGACTTTATTGAAGATGTAGAAACTCGCTTTGAAGAGATATCAGCAAACACCGAAACCGTGACCCTGTTCAATGAGGAAAACCCATCATCAGAGCCGACGCTGACAGATGTTTTCACTTCTCCTGAAGAAGTAGCTGACATTATCTTCACTGGAAACTCCAAAACATCAGCAGGAAGCGACAAGATTTCTAATTACGTACTCAAAAAGTTACCAAATCTTGCTGTTCTCCTGTTGACTATAATCTTCAATAACTGCCTGAACAACAGCTATTTCCCTGCAGAATGGAAAACCGCAAGTTATCCCCGTCCCGAAGAAGAACAACCGCGCAAATGTGGAAGGATATCGGCCAATTTCTTTGCTCAGCTGCATGAGTAAGATACTGGAGGCATTGATATTGAAGAAACTCAACGTTTTCTACAGAGAAAGAGATGTCATACCGGAGTTTTAGTATGGCTTTCGAAATAAACATTCTACCATACATCCATTACTGGGACTCCATTCTGATGTTACAATTGGACTCAACAAAAAGGAAACCACTGTAGCGTGTTTGCTGGACATCTAAAAAGCTTTCGACAGCGTTTGGATAAAAGGATTACTATTCAAACTCTCGGAACTTGGACTTGCTAATTACCTGGTAAGAATAATCAAAAATTTCCTAACCCATAGACTTTTTTATGTACAGGTAGAAAAACATGTGTCATCAACCAAAGGAATTAACGCTGGAGTTCCTCAAGGAACAAAACTTGGACCACTGCTGTTCAACATTTACACTGCTGGTCAACCAGCCAACATATCAGGTACAAAGACGAAGCTTTATGCAGACGACTCAATCACATACGCCACCGCTTTTTCACCAGAAATTGCTGCCAGGAGAGTGCAAGAGCACATTAAAAACCTATGGGAATACTATGTCAAATGGGAACTGAGGATAAACAGCGAAAAGACTGAACTCATCTGCTTCCGAACACCAGTGACTGTCATTCGAAGACGAGCGTTTGCAACACGCTGTGATGCAATCAAAATAAAGCTTCCAGACAACACTGAAGTGACAGTATTGTTCCTTGTTTTACGTGGATTCCTAGTTATTACACCATAACCCCACGGGTGGCCTACCACCATTGGAGCCAGATTTAGTCCTAGCCATTAACCCCTCCGTAGCAAGCTACTTCGGTAACAAAGTTGTGATATGTTGCAGCATATGCACACCCCTTGTTTTGAGTCGAGACCTACCAACGCCTCTTGAACCCAAGAAGAGAATCCTGAGTCCCATTCGTTTCCGCATTTGGAGTAAACCACGCCACCACGATCTCCCACTAGGGGGCCGACCTCAAGATAGCAGGAAAGAGAGAGCTGACACACCCGAAGATGTGCACTGTTGCCCTCAAATTCCCGGGCACTATCACCCGTGGTACCAGTATAAGGCTACCGGTGGAGCCTCGTAACTTCGTCTATTCCTTCCTAGGCGAGAACGGAAAGAGGGCAAAGCTCATTCGGACTCACTTCGGAAACACGGAAAAGAACTAGTCACTTCCAGATAGGTTCCTGCAAAACCCTGGGCCTGTCAACCCTAGGATACACATATTTGAGAAGTAAGTTGAGGGCGGTCAACAAACAACTCATGCATATCCTAGTCTTATTTAGTTCACCTTACGGCAATCAAGGAAAGACCCCCCCTGTCTTTAGCCACCAGTTGGTGAGCAAGGAGAGACGCTCCTGTCTTTTGATCCCCTTTTACGGTTCACACGGGTGACGCCCCGGTCTTTGTTCCGAAGAACTCTGGACGACGGTCCACTTCACGCTATCAACGTAGGACGCCAGGTACAAGTACCCGGAACCCCCAAGTCTCTGACACCTCTTGAACCTTTTAAACCTTATAACACGTTTAAAACCTTTGAAGAACTCCAACCTCTGACACATTCAACTACCAGAACCACCATCAAAAGTCACTTACCACACGATCGCTTGGGAATTACGCATGGTACACACGGGAGACATGCCACCAAGCCTCATGTATATAGTAAGCAACCCTCAACAGCAGACCAGCAATCAAACATGCATACCTCTCTGACACATCCAATCACCAGACCCACCATCGAAGGTCACCCACCGCACGGTCGCTTGGGAATTACGCATGGTACACACGGGAGCCATGCCACCAAGCCTCATGCACCAACCCTCAATAGCAGTCCAGCAATCGGATGTGCCAGTCCCTTCTGACACCTCTTGCATACTAAGACAGATATGACATCACTGCCACATCTGCCATTTCTGACACCTCTTGTCGTCCTTGAAACACAAGACCTCCTTTTACTCGTCGAAAAACCTCCAGAAAAAACTTTCGCACACGCTACTTGCTTAACTGCCTTAGTGAGACCTAGGATCCCCAACTGCATCATCATCATCGGCTCGACAACCGGGTTCCGGTCCTGGCCTCTTTCAACAAGTCTCTCCACCTATCCCGGTCTCTAGCCGACGCCATCCAGTTGCGCACCCCAAGGCTTCGGGCGTCCTGGTCTACGCCATCTCTCCAGCGCAAGCATGGTCTACCACGCTGTCGTCTACCATAGAATGTACCACAAAGAACTTTCCGAGCAGGTTCCTCTTCGCTCATGCGAGCTAGGTGCCCTGCCCACCGGAGTCTACCGAGCTTAATTTTTGTCACGATATCTGCTTCAAGGTAGATTGCGTACAGTTCATGATTGTACCGTCTCCGGAATCGTCCTTCCTCACATACGGGGCCAACAATTCTCCTTAAGACTTTTCTCTCGAACGCAGCTAAGAGGTCGGAGTGCCTTTTGCTAAGCACCCAAGTCTCGGATCCATATGTGAGTACTGGCAGGACCATGGTCCTGTACAGCAGTAGTTTTGAAGTTATGGTGAGATTTCTGGATTTGAAGAGCTTTGACAGACTATAGTAGGCTCTGTTGGATTTGAGAAGCCGCCCGCGTATTTCTTCTTCTATATTGTTATCGGCTGCTACTATTGACCCAAGGTATTTAAAGGATTGCACCACTTCAAATTCGTGCTCCGCAACCTTGATTGTTTGACCAACTGTTCCTCTCGCATTCGACGCCACCATGTACTTTGTTTTACCTTCACTAATGTGCAGCCCCAGATTTTGTGCCGCCTGCTCGATCTGGATGAAGGAATCGTGTACAGCTTGTTCGGCTCTTCCGATGATGTCGATGTCGTCTGCGTAAGCTAGTAACTGGCTGGACCTGTTGACGATGGTCCCTCTTGTTGCCGTGCCAGAGTCACGGATTGCTTTCTCCAACGCCAGGTTGAAGAGGAGGCAGGCCAAACCGTCCCCTTGTCGGAGTCCATTAAAGATGTTGATTGGTCTGGATAGCAATCCGGCTATTTTTACTTGGCTTGTTACGTTGGTCATGGTCAACCTACATAGTCGTGTCAATTTATTTGGGATGCCGAATTCTCTCATGGCTTTGTAAAGTTCTACCCTGGCTATGCTATCATAGGCGGCCTTAAAGTCTATAAACAGATGGTATGTTGGGATGTTAAATTCTAGACATTTTTCCATCGCCTGCCTAAGGGTAAATATCTGATCAGTTGTTGATTTGCCTGGAATGAAACCACACTGATATTGTCCGATAACGGTTTTAGCGTATGGGGTTATCCGGTCTTGTAGGATAGAGGAGAGTATCTTATAGGCGGTACTCAACAACGTGATACCTCTATAATTGCTGCACGTTGTGACATCTCCCTTCTTATGTATGGGGCATATTAAACCTTTTCGCCAGTCTTCTGGCATTTCTTCCTGCTCCCATACGTGTACTATAATATCATGAATTGCTTGACGTAAGGCTGGCCCGCCGTGATGGAATAATTCGGCTGGTATGCCATCGGCTCCCGGGGCTTTGTTCTGTTTAAGCCGGCCTATAGCCTTCTCAACCTCTTCTATGCTTGGTGGCGGCAACATAGAGTATTCTTCTTGAAGTAGTGGAGCCTCCACTTCTGCAGTGAGCTGACCATTTAGCAATTCATTAAAGTACACTTCCCATCGCTCCAGTATGCTTTCAGGATCGGTGATCAGATTTCCCTCTCCGTCCTTGCAGTATGTGCAGCGTGGTGTGTACTGCGTCATGTTTCGGACGGATTGGTAGAACTTCCGCGCCTGGTGCGGACCTCGCTCTCGGCTATTTTCAATTTCACAGATTAGGTTCTTCTCCCAGGCTGATTTTTTTTGTCTGTGTAGCCGTTTTTCTATTCTTCTGAGCTCTTTATATTCCTCTTCGCGTGCCCGCGTTCTATGAGATTGTTGCATTGCTCGGTACGCAACATTCTTACGTTCAGTCGCTAGCTTGCATTCATCATCAAACCAGTCGTTCCGATTTTTACGACTGCTGCCTAAGATGGAGTTGGCAGTACTAATGACAATATTCTTAAGGCGTGTCCACTTCTCATTTACGCCCAGCATACTGGCTCCAGGACTTACTCTCCCTAAATCAAGTGATTCTAGGGCGAGTCCTAACGCATTACCAAAGGTGTTACTGGTGTTTTCATTGCGCAGGGCAGCCGTGTTGATTCGAACCTGATCGGCGGATGCAATGCGTCTTCGCAAGGCAATCCGCCCTCGGAAAACCATACCAACAAGATAGTGATCCGAGTCGATATTGGCACCTCGGTACGTTCGTACCGTCATCAAGTTCGAGTAGTGGCGACGGTCTATCAACACGTGGTCTATTTGGTTACGAGTGACTCCATCAGGTGATACCCAGGTGGCTTTGTAGATATCTTTACGCGGGAACCTGGTACTCGCAACGACCATGTTTTTCGATGCTGCCAATTCTAAGACTCGAAGTCCATTGTCATTAGTGTTCTCATGCAAACTATGGGTGCCTGCGTAATGCCTGAATACCGGCTCCCGACCTATTTTTGCGTTCAAAACCCCAAGGATGATTTTAACATCATACCTTGGACAGGCATTGAGGGCCCTCTCGACTTGTTCGTAGTAAGTCTCTTTTTCTTCGTCTGAGGACTCCTCCGTAGGTCCGTGAACGTTAATGAGGCTGATGTTCGTAAATTTGCCTCGCACGCGAAGGGTGCATAGCCTTTCGCTTATAGCGTTAAAGCCGATGATGGTAGACTTCATTTTTTCGCTGACTAGGAAGCCTACCCCGAGCACATGGTGTTTTGTATGACAGCTATAGTATATGTCATATTCTTTCTTCTGTAGAACACCATTCCCTGTCCATCTGATTTCTTGAAGAGCTGTTATGTCAGCTTTATATTTTGACAGGGCATCGGCTAGCTGCTGAGCAGCTCGAGCTCTATAGAGCGATCGTACGTTCCATAAGAAAATTCGTAAATCATTTTTCAGTTTTCGTTGCATTGGTTGTCGTCGTGTGATCAGTCCGTTTCCGAGGCTTGTTGTCGGTCTCGTAATTCAAAAGTTTTACGGGACAGGGAATTAACCTGTCGCCAACCTGAGGAACCAGCCTGATCATATTAGCCAAACCTTTTTAAAGGCTTGTTTCTAGCGGCCGCCACGAAGAGGCTATGATCAGACTTCCACCAGTCCCGAATAGTTACGGCACGTGCATGTTTTCGTATGCTACATGTTATTCCCCCTATTCGTCTGATGGCTGACCGCCTCCCCAACTGCATGCCCAGTCGAAAAACCCACAGTCCCACCCAACTACCATCAAGATCGCCAATTATACCAATTGCACTCAAAACACACATTTTCTGGTAGGACTTTCGGACCCCTAGTCACCGAAGCAACTAGAGACCCTCCAGCCCTACCACATACTACCAATCAAGATCAAATACTACGGGATGCATTAAGATTCCAGCTAGGCAAGTCACCAGAACCCTAACCATCCCATATCGTCTCCAATCCCGACTGTCCCTCTACCTGACTCCTGGGTTTTCTTAGTCGCCTAACACCACCTGCTTATGCTCAACAGCAGGTGGATAGACTTAAGCCCCCCCACCAACGACAAGGTGAAACCCGTCGAGGGGGACACTGAAGTGACAGTCAAATCATCAACGAAGTACTTAGGAATCAACTTTTCCAATAAATTCAAATTCAAAAGGCATGCAGACTTGATGTTGAAGAGAGCCAACTATTCTCTGCACTTGGTCCATCCGCTTCTCAGGAGGCGAAGTGGACTAAGTAAGAAAACCAAGCTGCTTGTGCACAAACAACTTATCCGACCCGTTCTGACCTACGCCTTTCCCATCTGGTTTACTATTTCACCTACAGCAATGAAAAAGATGAAGCTTTTTGAAAGAAAGATGCTCCGCATTTGCACTGGACTGTACCGTAACACACTGACGAAGAAATATATACCAACAAGGAATCTGTATAAAGAAGCAAAATTAATACAATTGGACAAGTATTTACTGCAGCTCTCCGGAAAAATCATCAGGAACCTGGAAGATCATCCCAACACAGAAGTGCAACAACTTCTCCAGCATGAACTAGAGCCTCGTGACAAGTATCTATACACCCGAGCCATCACTGACGATCAATTTGAAGACATCATCCATAACGACAACGCACCCTTTTACGAGAAGAACAACAATCAATACTAAAGGGGATAAAACGCCCACTCATCAAAAATTATTATTTAGTTAATATTAAAAAAATCATGAATTAGATTAAGAAAACATTAATATGATATTGTAAGCAAATAGCATTATGTAAAGCCAAATGAAGAACGTTGGGCCCCTATTGTTGAGCCAACAAGATTTAATTTAGTAATAAGTTAGTTTTAAGTCAAATTGTATATAAAACAAATTGAAAAATAAAATTCTTAATCTAAAAAAAAAAAAAATCTAGTCTGAGGATTTTTTCTTGATATACTATGTACATATGGGACTTTTTTTGAATGGCGTAGGCGTTTATTTTATTTTCTTTTTACCTCCGTCGTATCGTCCTTTCACTAACTGCATTTTCACTATCTTTGTTCAAATTATTTAGGACATTTTTTACTTTTAAAGGAACGGATAATTTTTGTGTTTTTCCTTTTGGTTGTGGCCCTTTTTCTTCCTCCACCAGCAATATTTTTTATGCATCCATGTGTTTTTTGTATTTCTATAAGGTAATAAAATGTCCTCCGGGCACAGCGATATTTAGCTGAAATAATTTCTGCCGAAACACCCGATCGAAACTCAGAAATAATAGCCGCGCGCTTTTCTGTTGAAAGTTCATTCGTTTTAGCCATTTGAACAACTTGCCCGACGACAACATCACAACAAACAAAAAAAAATATCTAATTGCACCGTTTACTATTGATTAATCGGGTAAAAAAACTAAAGTTAGACAGTCTAAGCAGTTCATTGCACTTGTGCAAATAATTTTGCCGCTTTAATATGATGTGCAAATAATTTTGTCACTTTTGTTTTTATGTTTTTAAGATGAACCGTTAAAAGTTAGATTTTGTTATTTTATGTACCGTTTTGAAAATATGTATTCATTATTAATAAAAATAAATATTAACAATATCATTTTTATTTTAAGAGTTATAAAGCCTCAATGAAGACATGTTGTGTAAATTTAACGTTGTGCAAATAATTTTGCCAACGACTGTATATCGAAAATAGTGTAGCACCATGTATTGAACCCTGAGGTACACCAACAACATTGGGAGGGAATCGAATATGCTTTTCCCAAATTAGACTGCTTGTTTCTATTTTAATTAATTAAGAATATATAAGGGTACTTACACTAATAGCTTTTCACACAAATTACGTGATTCACAGTGTCAAAAGCTTTAGAAAAATTAAGCGGCACCAAAAACGTTACCTCGTCCTTATCCAAAGCTTGCCTTTTATCGTCTGTGATGCCTAACTGTTCCGTGACACAACTGGGTTTTTCACGAAAACCAGATTGTTTTGCAGTGAGCAATCAGATGTCTTTCAAAGACCTTTCATATGAGAAGGGTAAAACTGAAATAAGCCTAAATTTATCACCTTTAGCATTTAAGAAATAATTTAAGCTAGCTTCCAAAGATGTGGATACACACCAAACATTAGAATATTTTTAAAGATGAAAGTAAGGAAAGGCAGACCAATCGGAAGTATATATTTTAAAAATTAAGGGTGAATTTCGTCCAACCCAACTGCATTAGACTTTAAAGAATGTACACTTTTCACAACATCAAAACTATCTACTGACCGAAAACCAAATCGAGATTCGTCTGACTGATCCATAGAAGCAAAAATATTTATGCTCACGGAAAGTAAATACTGTGATGGTATAGAGATCATTACCATCTTCATCTTCAGTTGGACCTATTTTCGTTAGATATGCCCATTTGAAGAAGTACTTAGCTTTTCAGAGTACTTCTGGGAGTATTTCGTATGTATTTCATTTACAACTTCATTACGAAGTGAACAATATATGTAGTGCCGTAAATCATTTAACCTGTAACGTTTCGAATTGCTGTAGGTAAGTATCATTCCGTTTCTTCATTAAAATGGTTATATTATTGGTGAACCAAGGTTTATTATTGAGCTTTAAATTCTCAGTATTTAAACGTACGTGAGTATCAAATAAAGTTTTAATATTTTCAGTTAAGAACAATTGTATATTGCTCATTGGAGGACGACATATACAAAATACGATCCCAATTTTTGGCGCTAGTGTTTTCTTCGAAATGCTGAATATTTATGTAATGAAAATCGTGATTGACACGTGTAATTTAAAGAGAACTTTAACGGGATCAAATCACACAATTTCGGTGGCCAATTCACATTGTCAGCCTGTGAGATAATCATATTCAGAAATCGCTCGTGCAGAATATCCTTTTTGGTATGGATTGTGCGGCGCATGGTCTGGTTGAAACCACATGTCATCAGTGTCTATTTCATCCAATTCTAATTAATGGTAATTCAAATATTACCGTTGAGCTGTTTTTAATTGGTCATCTGTAAAATATTCACGGTGCCACTGATAAGATCGAAAATAAATGAATTTACTTTAATCTACAGAGGCCAATTTTCCAGTGCAGGTTCATCGAAATTGGTTAGTCAATTATTCTAATCTTCCACATAAATCTGTAACCAAAACAGTCCTATATGTATTTATCTTACTTATCCCGCCCTGAATTAATGAAGTTTCACTGCCTGAAAAACAGCACGGGGGCGTGCGGTGCCCTTCCATCTCCTGGGATTCCGCACAAGCTGTATCTATTCAAAGACCAAGTTCTCTTTCATCAGCTATTTCTTGGTCATTTAACCGAAGGTTCGGTATTCCTGCCTTTCCTCGAGGGCTGTAATTCGTAGTTTTAGATTTTATCCACATATTGGTAGAGTTCATAGAGTTCTCGCACATTCGTCCTCATCGCACACAAGATGTCATCTGCGCCGAAAAATTTTTCTTCATAGGAGTCTGGCTTCATATGGCATGACATGAATTATAAGAACATGACATGAATTATAAGAACACCCTCCCCTTCTTGTCTCATTTTTTCACGATTCTCCACTACAGTCCACCCCTCCTGCGGATCTGTCTTCTTACGACTTCCATAAAGCAAACTATCGTCTAATAAATGCATACCTCAACAAAGTCTCCTTCAATTTTGACAACTTAACCGTAAATGATGCCATAACCTTATTCTACAGAGAAATATTTAACTCTATTTCTCTTTATGTTCCTTTTTCCCGCCACAAAACCTCGTCTACTTCTCCACCCTGGTACAATCGCAAACTTCGTTCTCTGCGAAATAAAAGAAATAAGTTGTGGGAAACTTACCTCCGTTCTCGTTCTCCTACTGACTACTCTAACTATCTGGGTTCTTATCTACATTTCACCGAGCTATACAATTCCCTTTACCAGCGTTATCTAATGGAAACGCAATCCAACCTTATCAAAGACCCTAAGTCATTTTTTCAGTTTGTTAACTACAAAAGAAAATCCGATGGCTACCCAACCACTCTCTCTTTCAATAACGAAACATCAAACGATCCTAACACTATCGCCAACCTTTTTGCTACATTCTTCAACCAATCTTTTGCTGATGACTGCTTTGTTCCTGATTCAGCCTATTTCAATTATCTACAAAGTTTTTCTGTTGGACCGCTTCTCCCTCGTTCCGTCGATCTCCATCTCATCGAATATAAATTGAATCAACTTAACGATGAATTCAATCCTGGTCCAGATGGTCTCCCTGCCATACTTCTAAAAAAATGCTCTTCCATCCTTTCTCTCCCTCTCTCAAAAATGTTCAGCCTTTCCCTAAATAAAGGAGAGTTTCCTGAGATATGGAAATTATCTTTCATAACCCCTATTCACAAAAAGGGTCCGAAGAGCGATGTTAATAATTATCGTCCCATTGCCAAACTTTCACACATACCCAAACTCTTTGAAAGTATTTTGTATGAAACCTTAAGTTTCCACTGCAAATCTCTCATCTCCCCCTCGCAACATGGCTTTCTCAAATGCCGGTCTACAACCACTAACCTTGTTGAATTTGTATCCGTCACCCTTTCAGCCTTAGAAAAAGGCTACGAAGTCGATGTAATCTCAACCGATTTCAGCAAGGCCTTCGACAAAATTTCCCATAAGCTTATTCTTTTCAAATTGTCCACTCTCGGCTTTGAACCCTCTTTGTTACAGTGGATCTCTTCTTACCTTGAAAACCTTTATTACAGCGTTCGATTTAGATCTGCCACCTCATGCCCTTTCTTAGCTACCTCCGGTGTCCCCCAAGGCAGCCACCTCGGCCCACTTTTGTTTATTCTTGCTATTAATGATATTGATAGGGTCATCAAACATTCTTCTGTCTCTCTGTACGCCGATGATACCAAGTTTTTCAAGACCATTTCCTCAACACATGACTCTTCGCTTATTCAAAAGGATCTAGACAGTTTTTCAGTTTGGTGTCTAAAAAATTGCATGGAGCTTAATGTCGTCAAATGCCAATCAATTACTTTTTCACGCAAACGTAACAAATCTCCTCCCCGTCTTTACCTGCTCCATAATCAACCCATACCCACAGTTGATAATATTCGTGACCTTGGCATTTTATGTGACCCAGAGCTTAATTTTCTCACTCACATAGACGCTATCCAAAGCAAACTCAGTGCTCGGTTTCGTCAAAAGATGGTCCAAAGAATTCTCCAACCCCTATGTAACCCGGTCCTTATACATATCGTTTGTTCGTCCACTGCTAGAATACGCCTCTCAAGTTTGGAGCCCTTACCAAATTACTCATATTTCCAGAATCAAAAGCATCCAACGTCGATTCCTACGCTTTGCTCTTCGAGGTCTATCATGGAACAATCCTCTGATTCTGCCTCCCTATCTAGATCGACTTAAACTAATCAATCTGAATTCGTTGGAAGAACGAAGATAGATATCAGACATTCTCTTCATTCATCGACTACTCTCCGGTTCCGTTGACTGCATGTCGCTCTACAACTCCATCTCTCTCAATACTAATCCCCATAATACACGAAACCCTCGTCTCTTTTATATACCCACCCACCGAACCTCTTACGGCTCCAACGAACCTGTCTCTCGCATACTACGGGCTGTTAATTTAAACATATGCTTCTTCGACTTTAACCTGAGCACTCCTTCCTTAAAACTCCTGCTTCTGAACCGTCCTCCCCCTCACTAACCTTAGCTTAAGTTCTTAGTTTTTAAGTTAGATTAAGAATTAGCTTGTATTAAGCCGAATAAATGGGGGTTTTGCCCCCACCAAATTTGTATAGCGTTTACGTCATCTAACGCGTGAGGAGTTCCACAGCAATTGAGCTATGAAGGGCTGATCCTTGCCTGGCTAATTCCTCGGTCAGTTCATTTTCCTCTTTTCAAATTTCACCCAAGACCCATATAAGAGTGACATTGAGGTCGAAGTTCAGGCCTGCAAGCTCATCCCAGTATTGCTGGACCAATTTGGAAGATGAAAAATTCGAAACAGACTTAAACAGCTGGCTCGCTGCCTGTATTAATGGCAGGATTCGGATGTTTACATGGATCAAGTTTAAGTATTTTGAAGGCTTCTCTTAGTGACAGTAATTCAGCTGGAAACACACTGACAAATTCAGGAAGCCAAAAAGACCTAGAGACATTTGAACACTCAGAGAAAATTCCCGAACCGCCACCAAACTCTCTCCTTGACCTACCCATCAGTAAAAATGGGTCTCGAAGTCTCTCATCACAACGTTATCCTCCCAGTTCTTTCTATATTGGAAAAATCCTTTCTGATACCCACAGCAGGAGTGCAGTAATCGGTATTTGTCGAAAGAAAGTCTGCTGGGAACAGGAATCACACATATCTACAAATGTTTTCAAGCTAGATTCGATGCTATGAAAATCTATTTTTTTTAACTATTTAAAAAAAAAGACCCTCTGGATGTTGGAAGCGAACAAAAGACTCTGAAATTCACCTTTCCATTCAGCAAAAGAAGAAAATTATCAAAAACAGAAGAAACAAGAATGTTATTAGTTCCGTAACCCATAGAATACTTTCTATACACGCGTACGTCTCCTTCCGCCGAGCATCATTTGGTTCAATATTCTCTACAAGGATCAGGCCGAAGTGGCACTGCCAAAGGGATTTACTGTCCTGGACCATTGGATTGAAAGATACAAACACTTGGCATTTTGCTGTAAATTTTAATTGTATTCTTCCTGGTTCTGTCTTTCTTTCTGTCTATCTGCCTGTACGTATTTCTGTATTTATTCTCAACTGTGGGATCGTTGTATCCTTTTGTGGCATAGAAGAGGGGTGCGCTTTTGTGTCACGCAGCAAAACAAGGATAAATCAGAGCTTAAGGGAGTGTCAATGTTTTCTGTCTGTTTTTTTGTTTTCCTTCATCTTGTTCTACTATATCCAATGGGACTGTAAACCTGGTTTCACCTATCTACCTACAACAAAAACTGATTTATTTGCTCTTCTTGGCTATACCAAAGGGAATTCAGTCGAGAATGACGAGGAGTATATCCCCGATTTATCTCCACAGAGTCATCTTCTTACACACTAAAAATTGGAACTGAGTGACGAAGTAATTTGAGTAAATGTTTGCGATAGTATGCGCGTTGCTGAAAGAAATTGTCAATCCCATGTCTGCTAGAGTACAAAAACCCTTTGCATCATAAAGTTGGCAATATGCCATCAACACAACGCAATACACACTACAGAATTGAGGGATGCTCCAATACGAGTATGATGAGGGTATAGGTTTGTGTCAACACCCTTAAGTCGTTGTCGTCGTTGTCGTTCTCGGGAACGAGGATATAATAGTAGAAAAATATTTTGTTTGCAAACTTCAACTTTGGCAGTGATGCACATCATTCATGATATATTTCCTCCTTAATAGTGCACCATGTAAGCCCCTGGAGGACAACCTTCTAAAAGAGCATCCATCCAAGTTAAAATCTCAAAACTACGTCACATTGTGGGGTAGGAATTAAAAAATACAAAAAAAATAAAACGCATTTAGGTGTAAATAGCATTTTGCACCGATATGACTTCCGTGTTGTTTTTTATTCCAAGATTTAGCTTTCTAAGCAATAAATCAGACCAGACTCAGGAGAAACGCCTTAAGTTGGGCTGCCGTGGAAGGAAGAGGTGAGTTTCGTCAAAGGACATTGCTGTCGCTATGATAAAGTTTTAGTAATGTAATGACGACCGGGATCAAAGGAAAGCAAAATTAGATTCTCAACGTGTCTTCTTGCTTCTCATTTTTTTTCTGCTTTAAAAATTGCATTTTTAAACTTTTGCCTTAAAACAGACAACAAAACAGTTTAACAAGTTCAGAAAGAAAATGAGTGAAAGGTTACCCGAGAGATAAGGTAAGTTCTTTATTTGTTGCAGGAACTAATCAAACTATGGGTGGGTTGAAATTTCGATCCAACAGCAAATTTAGCTGAACTGATATGACTTTTTAAAGTTTGTGATGAAACCGAGTCAGATAACTGCTGAATTTAGTTAGCATTTGACAAGTGGATAGGGTAGTAAAATAAAGTAAAATTAACGACTGATAGTTTTGAGTTCCGAGACTTCATAAGCATCATTTTGCGCGGGTAGATTTTGCCGGCCTGATGCGGCCATTTTGCTTTGGTGACATCTGCCAAATATGTTATTTATGAAGATACTGATGCTAGATCAGGCGATTTTACAGAACGTCCAAATGATACAACTTTATTATCAAAATGAGTGTTTGCACTAAAACTTTGCACATGTTACGCGATGACCCTTCACAGTCAGCTCTTCAACGTTTGGTGTCAAAATTTGAGACGACTGGTTTGATAATTAAACACTTAATATTCTCCCGTGAAGGGAACGCAGGATCGGCCCAGAACATCGGCGCGGTCCGTGAAAATGTACAGCAGAACCCGATGCAGTCAACTCCTCGCAGGCTTCGACTTGGCGAATTTTGCCTCGGGACTTGGGACTACACCCATACAAGATCCAACTGACCCAGGAGCTCAAAATTCATGACATTGGACAATGTCGTTTGTTCGTTGAATTTGCTTTAAGGCATTTGGAAGATGGACCCAATTTCGACCGAAAAATCATCTTTAGCGACGAGGCACATATTTGGATGAATGACTGTGTTTACAAGCAAAACGGCTGTATAAGGAACGACACCAACCCACACAAGGTTCACCATTTAAAAATCTATACCGTTTGGTTTGGATTTTGGGCCGGCCGAAACATTGGTCCGTACTTTTTCGAAAACGACATTGGAGAGGCGGTCACCGTCAATGACCAGCACTACAGAACGATGAGAACCAACTTCTTATGGACTAAATTAAACCACATGGACCTAGACCTGGACCTGGTTTCAGCAGGGTGGCGCTTCGTGCGACACAGCGGACGTCATGATAGACATGCTGCATGCACAATTTGAGGGTTAGGTTATCTCTCGCAGAGGTGATGTGAATTGCCCACTAAGTTCATGTGATTAGACCCCCATAGATTTTTTCTGGTGGGGTTTCCTACCTGCAACCTGCGACGTCTATGCGAATAAACCACAATCGACCCATTTTATTTAAATAAGAACGTTAACGTTACAAAGTAATGATTCATTACACAAATAGCATTTACATCCGTTTTTCTAATTTTCAATAACTCTTCGGCAGAATTTGAGCGATGGCCTGTGTTATGTTCATTACAAAGTAATGAATCATTACGATACACACAGCTGTTTGTCAACAAAGTTCAATTCCAACGTGTTTCATGTTGCTCACACTCAATCTTTGTTGTTTCGTTTCGAACAGAGTACTTACAATGAGTAGGGATACTCTACGCACACACGCAGCATCAAAAGCTGCAAAAAAGTGAAAACAGGTAAACAAAAGGTGCGTTTTATTATCTACAGATCTATGTGGATCCGGATCTGGATTAAGTTTTAACATGTATTACAAAAACAATTTGGTATCCTGTTTTCTATCGGGATCTATTTCAAAGATGCAAAAATTAGTTATTACATATATTGGCGAGTAGATGGCTTTTTATGGTAAGTTAGTGTAAACTACAAGAGAAAAGAAACATTTGAAAATCAACAAATATAAGCAAAAGAGAGACGAGCATAAAATACGTCATTATGATCCGAATCGTTTTATTTTCAAAGGAAAATCCATATGGCTCCATGGTGATAACAAAACACGGCTAATATTGATTTTAACCCTTTTTTGGTGCGATCGCTTCTGAAAGAAAGGAACATTGAAGAAAACATTCTATCTGATCGCATGTTAAACTCCGTTGTCTTGGCGTCCACAAATGAAGATTGTTCGTTAATCAATAATTATACATTGAATCGTATATTAGGTGAACAGACAATGTATCATAGCTATGTATGATAAATTAATTTGTGATAATGGGGGCTATCGTGAATAAAATTTCCCTCTGAATTTTTCATAACCTTCAAAATTTTAAACTTGAATAATGTCGATAGTTTCCCTTGGAATTTATTGATATTGGGAATTAAGTTTCATAGGGCCTTTGGTTCTCATTTCAAAAGGCCATCAGCCAGCTTTCAATGAACAGTGCAAAAATATTGTGGTTTCCCATTTTTGAAGATGGGAAGAATTCCGAGGGAAATCAATAATTACACAGTAGAGTTCTTGAATTCTTTGAATGTTAGTGATTTGTCACCACATAACTTAGCATTAAAAGTAAATTCCATTTTTCTATTAATTAGAAATTTGAATACGTCAAAAGCATTAGTCAATGGAACAAGAATGCGTTTGAAGGCCTTGCATCGGAATACCATTGATTGCGAAGTGTTGACTGGAACCTCCAAGAATCAATGTATTTTGATTCAGCGAATCAATTTCACTTATTCTGGAACAATTTTGCCATTCAGCTTTGAAAGGACTCAATTTGCAGTGATTCCTGCATTTGCAATGACAGTAACTACGTAAGTCACAAGGTCAAACATTCGTTAGAGTTGGAATATCATTACGGCAACCAGTTTTCACTCATGGTCAATTATGTCGCAGTAAGTAGAGTTCAATCAATTTGATGGCTTGAAATTTTATATTTCTGAATGCAGAGGTCAAGGGCATTTAGCAAATGACGAAAGAATATTTACAAAAAATATTGTTTACGCGGAAGTATTGGATCATTAAATGAACTTTACGTGTAAGTAAGCTCTTGAGCTCACTGATTAAATATAAGTACAAATGGTCGAATTTCGACCACCTGCGATACTAATATAAAAAAATTCTTTAAAATTTTTACAGAAAAAAATTTGGTAGCCAATTTCAAGTATTTAGTAATACTAGCCGACCCAGCTCTCGAAATTGGAGTGCCAATTTATTTATTATTTATTATTTATATTATTGGCAGTGTTTTCAAGCAAATTTATTAAATTAAATTTTATTTTATGTAATATGCAAAGTGTTTGACAGTGCAAAAACAAAAATGACCCACAGTGTGTAAATGCGTGTCTCAAGTATATTCTGCACATCTCCGTAACTGTGGCTTTCCAACCATATAAAATTTATCGAAATCGGTTAAATACTTTTGGAGAAAAGTGTACCACAAAAAACATGTTTGCCGTTTTATTATATGATAGATTTTAGAAAATGATTTAAAAAAAATAATGGTTCCCATGTTTTGAAGATATTGATTTTTCAAAAAAATAATATTTTTTTTTTTTTTTCAAAAACCCAAAAATAATTTTTTTTCGAATACAGTGTGTCCCGTAAGTCGTGTGTCATACTTTGGGATGGGATTTTTGTTGTAAGAAAAAAAATTATTCTACAGTAAAGTCTGATTTTCAACTTTGACATCACTTTTTGATGAATTAAAAAAAGGCTAACTTTGGTGTACCCTGACCCATGTTAAGGTCAATTTATCTGGCAATACTAATGGTAGGGACTTCATTTCAGACTTTTTTTTAGTAGAAATACTACTTTAAAACTACATTTAAATTGAGCTGATATATTTCTAGGGTTGCCAGATATTCTATTTTAAATGGTGTTCAATATTTTTTGCCCGAGCAAAATTTTGACTTGAGGTCAATTTTTTCATAAACATAAAGTATTCTTATTTGTACCTGATGAACAAAACAATAATAAAAAAAACTCATTAATAAGTGCACACAAAAAACCCATACATCTTATGATACTTGCGAAGATCTAAAACAGGTAAAAAATCTAATTTTGGGTTTTTTACGTACTGGCAATTGGAGTGGTTTTCCAAGAACTGATAGTTTTTATGTAATTATTAAGACTGTGCACTCACAAAAAATGTACTTATGCCTACTTGACTTGCTGTCAAAACCGTAATTACCTTACCTCTTTTCAGGGAGAGTTAAATTTATGGTATAAATGTTTAATGGGTAAATTAACTAAATAAGTGGGAGAAAAGAATAGAAAAACAAATTCATTCATTCATCAGATTATTAAGTTAAGATTACAGTTGGATAAGAGCGCTTTTTGAAGTGCCTTCATTTACGAGAGAAGAATACGCAGCCATTTTATTCGTTTATGGGTTGTGCAATGGAAATTCAAGAAGAGCGCAACGAAGATACCGGGAACTTTATCCTAACAGACGACTTCCTTCTCGAAATGTTTTTGGAAATACCTTTCGAAGGCTTCGAGAAACTGGATCAGTTTCAACTGCAAGACCTAACGCGGGAGCTGCAAGCACAATAAAAGTTTCGGTCGATGAAAGAATACTGGCAGCTGTTGAAATCGATCCTTCCATCAGCATAAGACGCTTGGCCCTACAGTTTAGTGTTTCCAAACACAGAATTTCCAGTATACCGCATGGGGAAAATATGTATCCATATCACCATACATCTGTGCAAGAACTGCTTTACGATGATTTTGAAAAGAGACTCGAATTTTGTAACTAGTTGCTAGAGAGAAGCTTGGATGACAACCAGTTTTTAAACAGAATTCCTTGGACAGACGAATCTCAATTCATAAGAAATGTTATAACGAATTTCCATAATCTCCATACATGGGCTTTGAGCAATCCACATTCAAGACGACAAAAATCATTTCAGCACAGATTCAGTGTCAATATGTGGGCAGGTGTAGTTGGAAATAAATTAATCGGGCCTTTCAAATTACCGACCCGACCTAATTATGCAAATTATCTGAAGTTTTTACAAAATAAACTACTAGACCTATTGGAGAATGTTCCACAGCTTCAACTAGCTTCATCATATTACCAACAGGATGGTGCTCCGCCCCACTATGGTCGTGAAGTTAAAGATTGGCTGGATGAAAAATACGGTGATCGATGGATAGGCAGAAATGGACCAATTCACTGGCCTGCAAGGTCTCCCGATCTCACTGTACTGGATTTTTTTGTATGAGGACGAATGCAAGAAATCGTTTACTCATCTAAAAAAACAACTTTTACTGAATTAGAACAACGTATTTCCGAAGGATCACTAAAAGTAAGACAAGAGTTGTCGAGAATAAACATTCAAAATGAAATCCAAAAACGGGCTCTAGCATGCATTCAAAACGCAGGAGGGCGATGTGAGCACTTATGATTATATTTGTGAGTACATGAAATAAAAAATTACTAAAACCTACACAAATTATTGTTTAATTCAAACCCTTTACACCTCAGGGCAAAAACTCATTTTTTTTTAATTTTACGTCTTTTAGATTTTCCTAAGTATCATAAGATCTATGGGTTTATTAATGAGTTTTTTTTATTGATTTGTTTATAAGGTAAACATAAGAAAACTTTATGTTTATTACACATTTTTTGAAAAAAAAAATTGACCTCAAAGTCAAAATTTTGCTCGGGCAAGAAAAATTGAACACAATTTAAAATTGAATATCTGGCAACCCTAAAAACATATCAGCTCAATTTATATGTTTTAAAGGGTAGTATTTCTACTAAAAAAAAAAGTCTAAAATGAGGACCCCACCATTAGTACTGACCTTAACATGGGTCAGGGCATACTAAAGCTGGCCTTTTTTTAAATCATCAAAAAGTGATGTCAAAGTTAAAATCAGACTTTACGGTAGAACAATTTTGTCTCAGAATATGACCAAGAATCACATCCCAAAGTGTGGTACACGAATTACAGGACACCTTGAATAAAATATTATTTTAAATTCAAAGGAGATCCTGTACAAACATTTTGGTCAAAATCTATGTACTTATATAGTTACATATGTAGCTGTTAATGAGGAAGTCGAAAAAAAATGACAGGTACTGTTAATAACATTTTCTTCGATTTTTTTTTTTCATAAAAATGTAGTCTATGCCCATTATAGCACACCTAATTTTTACTTGCGGCTTATGAGTACTATAAGGCAAGTAATGCATTCGTAAAAAAAAACGAACTCGAGATTTTGATCAAAGTTGACATTGCGATGATAGCGAAGACGAAAAAAGTGGTTCTCGCCGATTTTCTTTAAAATTGATAGATATAATTTTCAGTTTTTTAAGACAAGAAAATAACGATTTTTTTTAGAAATATTATAAATATATTTCTTTTTTTCTCAAAAACTGTACCACAGAATTAAATTTTTTTTTTAAATTTAATTTAGTTAAAGCTAGGTAATGGTTGGAACAAAATTTCCGAAAAAATGATTGGTTCGCTTTGGAACCTTTTTTTTGTTTTTGATTTTCTCAAAACCGGTACAATCGATTTTGATCATTTTTATGCTATGCTCCTGTTGATAAAATTTTTTTTCTTTTGATTAATTTTTACGATCTATAATTTAAAAAAAAATTTTCAAATTAAGATATTACTATCTGTACCTACCATAGAAACATTTTTTCAAAATTTTGAATTTCTCACTATCAACATAACGGATTTTATGAATTTTTTTATAGAGAAGCTTCTTAAAGTTTTGAAAAACATTGTATTCCTATCTTAGAAAATAATGTTTTTGAAATTTTTGATAAAAAAAAATATTCATTTATGAACAGTTTTCTCTAATAATATTGGTTTTTGAAATTCTTATTCTATTACACAAGAGCAAGTTCGTGCGACCCAGTGATAATCATTTTGCATAACGGCTGTATGAAAGGTAGCGTTAGTTTTAGAATCACCGAAGATCCTTAAGTACCAATTTTGAAGAAGATACCACCAGTAGTTTAGGCCAAAATCCACACCCAAATAGACGCTGTTTTTTGTTCTTGGTACCACACTTAGTCACTGTAGTTTATATGGCAGTCTAGCCATCCAAGCGTAATTTTTGAATGGTGATAATATCTGCCTTCTAGTAATCTAAGGCTTTTCTAATTGTTCTGTTGCACTAGGCCTATAAAGCAGTCAACCTAAAGATCCGAATTTCATTTTTTCTATTTCATTTTCTTTGGTCGTATCCGATTATTGGTACTTCGCAACTTTACGTGGCCGGAAAGTTGCCCGGACGGCACGAACCCCAATTTTGAAGACCAGTGTGTGACCAAGGTGTTGACCGGAACTGCAAACGCCATGTTGATTCTTTTTGGGGATTCTTCCGCTGTCACCAGCAACAGTTCTCTCCCTTTTCATTTGGTAGAAACACCCACTTGAGTTACAAGGCACTTGACGTTCTCCAAGGGGACGTCAAATAACAATTCGTTTTGAAAAAAGAAACTTTTATTTTCCAATCAAATATTTTTACAATCTACCACAAAATTTGATTTCCATATTCTGGAACTCGTATTTATGAATCGTATTCGACTACAGTCGTATGTTGTTATTCCAGGAGTCGACTTCACTTGTACGAAACGAAAAACATCGCATACTACTGTTCCTACGACTGAAGTCGAATACGAGTCATAAATACGAGTTTCAGAATATGGGTGATTGTTTATTCAATTGGAGAATCAAAGCCATTTTAAATGACAAAAACAACTCATCAAACGTGAAACTTTCAATTGTCCAAAAAGGGATTGAAGCTAATCAATTTTCGACACAAATTCTCCATAGAATCTAATGTAATCAATTAGCTAAGGCAGCCACTGACATCCCTCATGGGGTTTGATAGTCCTTGTTGGATAATTGTTAATGTCTCCTTACACTTAACTGAGTTCATCAGTTTGGCACTTAGTCCAACGAATCTATCAAATTAAATAATCAACAAGATGAAGGTGCTTTGTTTCGTGTGTTATAGCTACACGACACCAAACATTACGTGCCTAATGAGTTCATAGACCTGTGGCGTGTCGTAAGCGATATGACATTACATAAACTTCCCCAAAGTAGCACATAAAATACCTACACTAACTGTCATTGAAGTTGAATGGAAAACAAAGATACTTGAGTGATTCGAAATGTTCAGCTTCTTCCATGTTTGTAATATTTCTCGAAGTGAGTGGGCTCGCTATAGCAGAATGCGAGAAAACCATCGTTTGATTCATTTCACTTAAGCAGAAACTTCGCCATCATAAAAGTCCATTACGTATACAAAATGTTGATTTTATGTATATCCTCTCAGACCCATCTTTCTTCATGACAGAACCGAAACGGACGACATGACAATGCCAACTTTTCCATTTGCCCCGCAGCCGCCCTCGGTGTAGTTTGACAATAAATTTTGAGCGCAAAAATGCTGAACAAAAATTAATTTTCGTTATATTTTGCCATTCCTTAAATTGGTGCCACGCCACGCCATACACAAAACCCCACTCTACACGGCGACAGCGGTAGCAACGGCCAAACTTAATGGGTGCCATTAATTTAGCACCAAAATTAAATTTTCAGAGTTGTTTACTCCTGGAGAAGTGTATCTGCCATTGGCATACGAGAAACTCGAACTCTCCGGGTCTGCCACTTAAATATCTCACTTCGTGTGAAGTTTTGTTAACTTAAGTGAATGTTGCTGTTTCAATAAATGAGGTTGATCAACAACTACACACAAACCATCCTTGAAGGCCATTATCAGACTATACGAGTACCCATGTATCTCGGAGTCTTGTGTTTACCCTATGCGAAGTTTTGGGAAACATTTCAAAAGTTACTTCTTGTCAACCTTCTAAATATATTTCAAAAGTTACTTTGCTTTTGCCGAATAAATTTTGCACTATAGAACTTTGGATATTCTGGAAAGTATGACTTTATATTGGAGTTCCGAAAACGAAAATTCATCTTTGCTTCTTCCAAGGAAGAAGCTTTGGATTTTGGGAAAATTTTAACTCGCAATTAAGTTTCAGGAATGGTTTATTGGAATCTATGTTTGTTGTACATATTTCTGGAGGCTAAAGAGTATGTGCTGAATTTTCAAGGTCTTCCATAAGTTATCAAAGAGTAACTTTTAGGTCAGTCAAAAATAAATACCTTAATCAGAATAAAAGCAATATTATTCAAACATAACAACCTAACGTACGAGTATTATGCGAGTTCTAACAGAAGAAGTTTTAACACAAAGTTAGGAGATATTATGAAAAAAAAACTCTTAAGGGTGTAAGGGTTACTTTTCGATGATACTATTTATTGCACGGTACTTACATAAGGAATACAAGTTCTTAATTTAAAGATATTAACTAAATTCGAAGAATGAGATATTGCAATATTTCTTCGGTTAGGAGTTATTTCGTTTTTTCTTTAAGTTGAAGCCTCAGAATTAAAAGGTGATGAAAAATTCATACAGTAAGCTTTCAAGCAGCAAGAAGTAGGATGTCACTAATAACTCTCCAAGAAAAGTGTGTTCCCAGAAAGGCTCCTTCGAAAAGACGGTTCTCAAGATAGAATCAATGGTAGCGTCTCCAATTTCAGTTAGTCCAAACTACTTGGTATTCACTATACGTGAGCCTCCTTGTTATATTTAGGGGTGAGGACTGTAAGGACTTCCTGTTCTGTCCAGGTTGCTGAAAAAGAGGTTAATGGATGAGCACGTTATGAGCCAACAGCAGCTCATCGAATTATCTACCTTGCTTCCATAACGTAATGCAAGGGGCCTCTCCTCCGAGTATCGGAATTGTGTCGTGTTGAATTGACTGCCATACCTCGTGAAATTCCCGGCTATACAAAAGAAAAGCCTCGAAAATGGTAACCCTCAAATGGGAACCAAACCCGGAACATCAATTGATAACGACTTAAAAGTTCTTATCTGGAACAGGGGAATACCTTACACCTTAGGGGGTACTCAAAAGCTTTAATCTGTTCTCATGCGGTTTAAGGCAGAAAATTACCGCAATCTGGGAGATTTGATAAACAGGTACAGGCATGATGATATTAGTTACCTAGGGTTACCAGAAAAGACTGCATATGTTTGGATGCTGATTCTTTGTTGAAAATTGGGTATAAAGAAAAGTTATTGACTTTAGGCCCATAAATGATCACTTGGCTGTTATCCACATCAAAGGAACATTCCCCAACATAAGGCTAATATGCACACATTTCCCTAGCTATAAGGATGAAAATCCGATAAGATAAAAGAGGCCTATTACGAACACCTGTATGAAGCCTTTGGAGTCTGCCCATAGTCCGAATGCATAGATTAGTTCGGGGACTTCAATAACTGAAAAAAGGAGGACATTTTCGATAGGTAGTTAGTAAGCACAGTCTCGACCTCCACGAAATAACAACAGATATTAAGTTACTTACTAGTAGATTTTGCAGAGCCTTGTAGGGCGGTGATAAATACGACTAGGTTTCCAACCAACATGGCGCTTCCCATAATGCCAAACCATCAACTCAATAGACCATGTGCTAATCGAAGCAAAGCATGTATCTCGCATGTTCGGGGTCCATACATTTTGCGGACTAAACGCCGCCGATTCTGATCATTACCAAGTAGTGGCCAAATTCAAAAGTTGACTGTTGGACGAAAAATAAATTGACAACCACTGTTAAAGAATAAATTTGAAGTTGTACGCCTAAGCTTATAGAAATTACCAGTCTACAGAGAGCACCTGAGCGAAAAGAGCTCTCTGCTGTGAAGTCTCAAACCTAACCCCAACAATCAGAGGCCTTAGAATCGCCATCTTAGATTACTCACCACCCCCGGGAGAGATAATAAATGTTCAACCAGCACAAATGACAGAAGATGCCCATGCCCATGTGATCCAGCGCAAAACCAGCGAGTGCATCGAACAAGGAGAAGAGAGAATAACAAGATCCTGCGTAAAGATTAGAGAGCATACCGAGCTACTCCCAGCTTAAGGAGATCGAACAGTCGAGCTATCGAAACAACACATGGAAATTTCCTAAAAAAGCCAAGCAACTGGTTACTGATTTTAAGAGCAGCACGCAGGTTTTTGGAAACAGCGTTATTAACTTATTCACCGCATCACAGAGAATTGTAGATGTTTTAAGCCAGCATTTCCAGCAGTTGCTTATTGAGCTTTATGTAGAAGAGTAAGCACTACCAATTAATGAAGAGAAAGTTCCACCAACCAGTATAAAACAGCAAGACTTAGGTATAAAAAACATAAGATTGACAAGACAAAAGGTTCGGAGAGGTTCCCTCAAGAGCTCTTCAAATACGGATAAGGTGTTTTGATAAGGTGTATGCAGCAAATCATGAATCATGGGTGAAAAGAAGCATGCCCGATGAATGGACTAGTAGATCCATATGAACTATCTTCCAAAATACCGTTCCTATGTCCTGCAAGAACTAACATATGATAAATGTTTCATGTAAGTTCCTATCCAACGTGGTTTGTGAGCGTCTTAAATTGTTCTGCAATACTCTAATATCGACGAACTAAGTCTCCCAAAGGGGAGGTGCTATGACGCTAAAAAAAAATAAATATAAAGCACATTCATCCGATCATTTAAACCTTGAGCCCTTGTTAACCTTTACCCATTATGCCACCATTACGGCCACTGATCTACAGGATACCTATGGCCGATCCTGGCAGCTGGAGTGAAGGGCGTTCTGATTTTCTATGACTTGGCATGCTTGCTGGATGCCTTGGTTCTACTCGTAAGCTGTGAATGGGTTCCAGGAAAAATCAGAACGGATTCATGCCGTTGTATCGATGTTGTTTACCTTTTTTTTTTATATTATACGCGCACTTAAGGGGTTATGACTACCCTTATAATATTAAACACAGTCGAGCAATTAGGAAAAAGGGATAGGATTAAAAAAGGAGATACCGACGCACATTAGTTTTGAATGTCTGCCCATTGAAATGAGTGGGAAACACTGACCCGAGTAAAGCATTCAACATACGTGTAGTGCGTATAAAGAAAGAATCTCTGTACTTGACAGTACGTAGAGTAAGTGCGGCAAATATGGCCTACGTGGGTAATATGGCCTACTGCTCTATTTCGCAAACCAAAACCCACAGCGAAATAAAAAAAAATTCATTGCGAACGCCTTCAAACCGGTTTAGCATCAGCCTTTTGTGGTGAGTGTGGCGCGCCGGTCGTGGAAAATATACGGCGTTTTCCGTTTTTTGTATTTTTGATGTAATTTTTTGGCAAGTTTCCTTAAGTGTTTTTATATCGAATTTTGTATTAAATTGGTAACTTTTTTCTAAAATTAAATACTGTTATGTATTTTCTTAATTTGTGTGATATTATTTAAGAAAAAAAGTTTAGGAAGTGTATTTAAAATTAAAATCAATGAAATAATCACAATGTGTTTAATATGGCCTACCCCATGTGTTGGTAATATGGCCCAGTAGGCCATATTTAACACGTTTGCTTGAATGAAATTAAATTATTTTAATTTTTTATTTTGAAGACTAAAATTTCTAAATGAAGTTAAAAACCATGGAAGAAATATAGAACTTGTGGACCTCGCAAGAAAAAATCGTATCCACGTTCTATCCTTTCATCCGCATTCGAGCTATAAATAAGTAGATACTTGACCGAGGAAACCTGACGATTGGTCATCAGAAACTATAAAGCCTTATCACACTTCGACACAATTGAGCTATTCGGTCGACCATACCTTAAGACTCAAACTGGACAGATCGCAGTTAAAGGATTTTCGTCGATAGGGTTTTGGCCATTTGTTTTGGGGGCGTGAGACGACTCATGAAATTTCTCCTATTCCTGTAAAGGTTAAAAAAAACATCGAATCGTGGACGAAAACGAGGAAAATCGGAGATCATTTCCTCATCTCCTTATAAAACTTCTCTAGAAGAATCAATAAATCTGAATAATAAGAGAGAAAAGAAACTAAGAAGAAGAAAATGATGTTGGAAAGCAAACAGATACCGAACAAAAAAAAAACGCATTCGCGCAGAAACGGCTTATTCATAAGAAATTCTGGAAAGTTATTTCATTCCAAAGTCCAATTTAATTCCAAAGTCAATGGGGTCTATCGTAAATTAAATTTCCTTGGGAATTGTGACTAACTTTCAAAAATGTCATCTCGACTAATTTCGAAAGTTTCCCTTAGAATTTATTAATGTCGGGAATAAGGTTTTATAGTGACTTTGGTTCTCATTAAAAAAGGCCAGTCGCCAGCTTACAATGAACAGTGCAGAAGTATTGACCTTCCCAATTTTCAAAGATGGGGAAAATTCCGAGGGAAATTTTGTTCCCCATAGCCCCCAATAAATATTAAGTATTTAGTTCCACTAAAAAACATTGTGTTAAATATGGCCTACCCTGGGCCATATTTAACACCAGGTGGGCCATATTAACCGCAATTTTTTAAAAACTCAAATATGAAGTTCCTTTAAGTTTTTGTTTTTAACTTTTTGTTATGTGTTTTTTTTTAGTTATAGTTTCTAAAGACTGAAGTACAAATAATTTGTTAAACTGTTTACGAAAAAAATAAATGAATTCGACTTAAATGTATGGTTTTATTTAAAAAAATGTTAAGGGTAGGCCATATTTGCCGCACTTACTCTACAGTACAACAGTACGTCCGAAATTGGGCTCCTAGAAGTACGGGTATTACGGTTGAATTGTTTCAGGGGAGGAATACAACTGGCAATTTCACTAGAGCACTGTTTATGAAAATAGCGGTAAAATAATGATAGACATGAAACATTGCGGCGGTGCTCGAGGAATACAAATGTTTCAGTTAGACAACGGTCGCCTATCAGTTTTATAGCTCTGTTTTGAATTCTGTTCAAGAGACTCAAGTGGATTTTTGGAGCACCTGCCCAGATATGGGAATTGTAGTCGAGCTTCGGAAGAATAATGGATTTATATATAACAACCAGATCAGATGGGGTAAAAAATTTCTTGCATCGGCGGCGGAGAAAGCCAAATATGTGATCACTCCACAGAAGATGGTCTGTGATGAACAGGCCTAGAACTGAAAGCTGTTCAGTCTCCTCGATGCAAGTATCACTCATAGAAAGAGGCATTAGGGGAGGGTTACACTTTAGCGACAGTAAACAGCATTGAATTTTCGAAGCATTAAATTCAAATTCCTCAGTAGGATTGGCCTTAAAACAACGGAAACATACATCTTTGACCCTGACAGCCCCTTTACGGCTCGAATCAAACCAGGAATTTTCTTTCGATTTGATAGATTTTATCCTATTCGGAATAAAATTTCTCATGCCGTTAAGAATCAGATTTGAGACCATATCTGCACTGGAATCTACATCACTATCGAGGAAGCATAGTGACCAGTTAAATTTCCCGAAGAAATCGTTGAGACCGTCCCAGTTGGCTTTCTCGTACAGCCAAACGGGTTTTTTTCTTTAACTGGTGTTTGTTGACACGAGAAATTCGCAGATATGACACAATGGTCTGATGTACCTAGAGGCGATAAAACACTTATGGTGTATTTATCAGGGTCTGATGTTAGGAACAAGTCTAGTGTGTTGGCCGATTGACCTGCAACATCAGGAATCCAAGTTGGCTCGTCAACAAGCTGAGTCAGATTGTTTAACTCTGCAAAAACCTCGACATACCTTCCTTCGGGTGTTGTCTGACCAGAATAGCGCAGCCACGAAGAATTGAGTACATTGAAATCGCCCGTAACAACGATCTCACTGTGCGGAAAATGGGAAACAATTCTTTGGATAGAGTCGGACAGGGCATCGAATTCATTAGAAGTCGAATTACTGTCCAAACTTGAACTTGAATTAGTTTTAGTTTCAAAAAACATTTGTGACCCTAAATTCATCCAATTTGAAAGAACTGGAAAATTATTTTAGTTCCGGAAAATTCAGAGAGAGAAAGATTTCCAGAAATGACAGCCCTGGAGAGCAATGGACTGGATGTTGTTAGTCCTGAGGTGGCTAAACTCTCCCACGTATCACAAACGCGACACGTCAATAGCTACCGCGACCGCAAGAATTTTCAATGCAGTAGACCCCCTAAATTGAGGTCCAACTTTAATTTACCATCTCATCATCAAAGCTGACCTGTTATCGATATGTAAACTGGTTTATATGAATTGTCGTCTGGCTTAAGATAATTAAAAGTGGAATAGAAAATCAAAATGAATTAAAAAAAAAAAAAAATTATTTCTGACCCATTGATCTGAAACGGATTTATGTCATTCTTAATTCCAAGCACCAATTTTATTTATAGGCATTTTCCAAGGACAACCATTTTTTCTTATCAAAAAGGCTGGTATTGACAATGACAGGAATTAAACACGAATTAAAGCACCCGTCTAAAGAACATGCCACGAACTGACAGTTGATATAAATTTCTATACCTAAAAAAATCGAATAAGATTCAAAGACTTCATCTCCATCTGATGTATGTGTGTGTGTGTGTAGCCAGACGGAATTACGCCCTTCTATTATCTAAATATATTATTTTTCATTGAAATCTCGATTTCAATTTGTTTCATTATAGCACAAGTAAAAAACCGATGAATTGTAACAAACTCAACCGTCAACGTTACTTAAGGTTGAATCAATAATCCAATTTCGGTTGATTAACAAAAACAAAAACAACAACAAAAATATGCACGATTGCCGATGAATTTGTGAATATGTATTTCAATTTTCGTGTGTGTTTATTTTTAGAAATACGAACAAAATGGATTTTTTTTTTAATTTTTGGATGAAAGACCGTTAGACCGTAAAATTGTTTTTCAGATGATTTTTTTTTATTTTCGATTCGAGATCGTTAACAGATATTACTTTATAATTGGTTTTAACGAAATAAAATATTTGTTGAATCACTGCTTTTTAAATTGAATTTAAATTAAAAATTTGTTTTTTTTTTTTTTTTTTTTTGATAAAGCAATTACACTAGATTGGTTCAGGTATCTTGAATGGAGGGTAATTCTGTTGTGATTTTGAAAGTGTTTAATGTATTTATTACAATTTTTTGACAATGTACGAGTGTCATGTACATGTTAGATTTGTCGTGCGTAATCAGCTAGGGGCAAAGTTATTGACCTTAACCCTAGCTTTGATCAGTATCAAAATCACCTTCCAAAATAGTAGCTTAATATGTGCAGACACTCATACCAAGCTGAAGAACATGTCAAGGAGGAGTTTTATGACCTACTGGACGGAGCCCACGGAGCCAGTCCGGAGTACGAGTCAAAATTGTGCTCTTGGACTTTAATACCCTTAAATAAGAAAGGAAGACATTTTCGGTGTATTAGTTGATAAGCACAGCCTCAACGAAACGACAACGAACAACGACTTCGGACATATAGATTTGGCAGCAGCTCGTTATATGGTTATAAGTAGTACTCTGTTTCCAAGGCTTAGAATCCACAAAGCAACATGGTGCTCTCCAGACCATCGAACCACCAACGAATTCAATTATGTTCTAATCGATGCAAGGCACGTATCTGACATCATAGACTTGCGTACATTTTGAGGGACAAACGTCGACTCTGACCAATTCTTAGTTGCAGCTAAATTCGGAGCATGATTGCCAAATGAAAAGGAACTGCTAACTGCCAGAAAAAGAAATTTGACATTGGGCGCCTCAGCCTTCTTGGAGTTGCCAGAGCTTACAAAGAGCACGTCAGTGAAAAACTCTTGGCTGTGCAGTCACCTACCACAGATACCAACAATCAGTGGTCGCAGTATCGCGATATCATCAAAGGTGTAGCCGAAACCACCGCACAGTGTGGGAATTCGCGAATTTAGCGGAATAAAATTAATAACGCTTGCATTTTAAATTTTTTGTAGTTTTTTTTTTTGTTTAGTTCATTAAAAATGTCTATACAATCAAATGTAACTCACATTTTGGTCATATTTTATTTAAGTTTTTGTAAAATGAGCTTTGAAGTGACAGGTTGTTTACACCAAAAAGTACTTTTTTTTTTGAAAATCATAATTTACAAAAAAATCTTTTGAGGAATGATGTATTGTTTAATTTTATTACAAATATGAATAAAATAAAGAAAAAAGTTAATTATTATCAGAATTTACTAGTTTTTTTTGCAAACCAATATGTCAATGCCGTTGTTTATGAACTAAAAAAACTCCATTCCTAAAAAGTGTATTAAAACGTACAAGAAATTCTATTTCAAAGGAAGTTTTAAATTAGTTTTATTTCTAGACAATCAATGTTTTTTTTTTATATTGGTAAGTGTTGTATCACGAAATTTTTCTGGCATACATCATCCAGGATACCAAAAACTAAAAGAACCGAAAACTTCCTGTCGAAAAAATACAGTTTCACTGGAATAGACAATTTTTATTTACCAATTCTGTTATTCTTGTAAAATAAAAAGCAAATTTAAAACAATTTTATTTAATTTTTTTTTATATGTTTTGTTTTTATTGTGAACAATTTTATATTTACTATAATTTTAACTACATTCAACAATTCAACATATGTATGTATACAGTGGCGTCTTTAGGCATGGGCCCGGTGGGCCAGGGCCCAGGGCCCCGCAATTATTTGGCCCCCAGTTCCACCAACTCAAAATGAATGAATCTATACAAGAATTATATAACAAAACGAAATAAGGTTAATAGACAATAACAGAAAAACAAGTTTCATTGTACTCTCCGTTCCAATATCAAAATTCAACGTGAGTGGCGAAGGGTCCATATAAGTCGATTTTATAACCGTCTTATCTTTTGAAATTGTTTTCCTCAACATCTTAAACTTCTGGCAATATGAATCTAATTTCATCACCTGCACACGCTGTCAACATTATTTTAACAACTCTGCTTTCGTTTTACTCTACGGTTCTACACACATGTTGGCTTTTCAACTCACTCCATAAACCAACACAAAACTATAGCAACAACAAGGTACCCCGATCCCCGAAACCTAAATATGTCTTATAAAATTTCTCGTCGGATAGAACAAATTTGTTTTCTTTTCTCTTTTTTCTTGTACTATTCACTGCGCTTGACACCTCTCTGTTCAATACACGCTTTCTTATGGAAGAAAATATGACGATGTTCTTGCGTCATATTTTTTGGTGAATTTGTTTGTATCTCTTTCTCTTATTCTTTTCGCTCTGAGCGGATGAATCGTACCAACGCACCGTTCCGTACGTATGTATTGCGCAGCGCACTGGCTCTGGCGCAGACGCAGTAGCGCAGTGCTGATCAGCAGATTTGCTTCTGCAAACTTCGGTGTTTGCTTGAGGACTTGAGGTGGCTTTCATAGCAACCGCTGCGGCTGCGCTTATGAACCAAAATGTATATTGCAGATTGAGGTAGGTTTCCGCTTTCTACTTGAAGAAATCAGTTTATTCAAAGAAAAAAAAATATGTATGTAAGTATACTACAAGAAAATAACAAGCTGCTCTCCGACTTATTTCATGAATTTGGATTTCTCAATGTTTCTGAGATACTGAAGCTATAGATACGTAGGTTTTATATGTCCGTTGCCGTTCTCGTTTTTATTGAAATTATTTTAAAACCAAGAAGTCAAACAAAAATATTTTTAGTATTTTTTAAATTCAATCAGTGTTAGTCCTGTGTTGTGATTGTGTTTGTTTTTATTGTCATAAAATTCAATAACAAAATAATTATGTCGAAAAGATCATATCCTAGTGGTACCGAAAAAAGGAAAAAAGCAGAACATAAAAAGCAATTTATTCAAAATTTACCTAAATTAACAACATACTTTACATCGGAACCATCTGTAAGTCAAGTTAATACTTTAATACCTGAAAAAAATATTGACACTTTTAATTCACTGACAACTGATAAAATTAATTCAAGTTGTGAGTTTGATAATGACAACATTCAAGAAACTTTAACTTTATCGAAAAGTTCTCATGCCGAAAATCAAAAAATGTCAGCAATAGAAAGAAATTCAACTGACCCTGGTGATTACTTTTAAGAAAAAATTACCGAAAAGATACGTGAATTTTGGATCCGTAAGGGTCCGACTTATTTTCAAAATAATGATTCTGATTTCTCAAAATCATCAAGAGTATACATCGAATCAGATGGTAAATCAAAAACAAGAAATTTCAATAAAACACTCTTTTATCGTAAATTAAGGAATAATGAAGATGTTGAAAGAAAGTGGCTTTTATATTCGCCTTCCAAAAAAATCTTTATATTGTTTTTCATGTTGTTTATTCAACATTTCAAATACAGCCTTTTGTTCTCCCCATGGGTGTAACGATTGGAAACACATAAATCACATCATTTTGGAGCACGAAAATAGTTCATCACATAGACAAGCTATGATGACTTATCTCCAACGGAGTAAAAACACTGGTAGGGTAGATACAGATTTATTAAATCAAAACAAAATAGAAGTAGACTACTGGAAAAATGTTCTCAAAAGAATTGTTGCAGTTATTAAATTTTTGGCATCAAGAGGGCTTCCATTTTGTGGTAAGAACGAAACCATTGGGTCAACCAAGAATGGAAATTATTTGAGATGCCTGGAACTTCTAGGTGAATTTGATTCATTCCTCGCAGATCATTTAAAAAAATGTGGAAACTCAGGAAAGGGATACACTTCCTATTTATCAGCAAATATTTGCAACGAGTTCATTGATATAATGGGAAAACAAGTCCTAATGAAAATTTTAGGTGAAATTAGATCGGCAAAATATTTTTCCATAAGCGTTGATAGTACACCCGACCTTTCTCATATCGACCAGTTGACTTTTGTAATTCGGTATGTTAAAAATTGTGTTCCCATCGAAAGGTTCTTAAAATTCATACCTATTCAAGAGCATAAATCTGAATATTTGGCTGATACAATCTTGAAATTTTTGGAAAATCATGATATTCCAATAGAGGATTGTAGAGGACAAATATGTCGGGAAAATATTCTGGTTTGCAAGCAAGATTAAAGGAGAAATGCAAATTTGCTACCTTTGTACCATGTGCAGCACATTCTCTTAACTTAGTAGGCCTTCATGCAGCTGGTTGTGTGCAGGAGGCAACAAGTTTCTTTCAAGTGGTTCAAAAAATATACAATTTTTTTTCTGCTTCTAACCATCGCTGGAATAAATTGAATGAATGTTTAGGTTCACATAGAGTTCTTAAAAGTCTTTCTGAAACAAGATGGTCTGCACGAGCTGATGCAGTTAACGCGCTCCATCGTGGTTACAAACAAATTACTGAAGCCCTGACATCTATCTCTAAAGATCCAGAGCAAGCTCCAGAAACAAAAAGCGAAGCGCTAAGCCTGTCTAAGAAAATGTCAAAACTAGAATTTCTCATTTTAACAGAAATTTGTTGCACAATATTAGAAAGAACTCATAAAACCAGCAAGAGCCTTCAAAAAGAATCAATAACGATTGACGTTGCTGCCAATTTGCTTTGTTCACTATGTTCTTTCATAAATGATCTAAGGGAGAATTTTGATAAGTTTGAAGCGTCTGCCAAAATTCAGAATCCGGATGCCAATTATAAAGACTTAATGCAACGAAAAATAGTACGAAGTTCCCGTGCCACATATTTTGATGGTCCTGCACCATCCGTTCAGCTAATTGGGAAAGAAAAATTTAAAATATCAACTTTTTTCCCAATTATTGACACTATTATTTTGCAATTTAAAATACGATCCAACTGCTACCAAGAAATTAATGCATTGTTTGGCTTTTTTTGTCGATTGCAACATTTGACTTCAGTGGAGTTGCAAAATTCTTGCGAACAATTTTCAAAAAAATACCATAGAGACGTTAATGCAGAAGAACTTTAGGTAGAATGCCTGCACCTCGTACAGTATTTAAAAGAATTCAATAAAGAAGTAAATGAAGATCTTATTACAATTCCAAAATTGTACAGTCTAATTACAGTGGATGAAATTGAGAACACATTTCCAAATGTAGAAACTGCCTGCAGAATTTTTGTGTCTATGATGGTTTCAAACTGCAGTGGAGAGCGTTCATTTTCGAAATTAAACCGAATAAAAAATGAACTTCGAAGCACAATGCTACAAGAAAGACTAAACAGCTTGTCAATTTTATCAATTGAAAATGAATTACTGCAGGAAATTGAATTTGATGACTTAATTCATGATTTTGCTACTGACAAAGTCAGAAAAGTATGCCTTCAATAATATTGTATTGTATAAACTTACATACATATCTAAAAAGAAAACCAAAACAAAAAAAAAGAAATAAACTTACAAAAAATCTTAACAAAAAAAATATAAAAAATTATCAAAAATAAACAAAAAAAAAAAAATATTCAACTATTAAAGGTAATTAAAAAAATTATAAAATTATAAAAAAAATATCTGTTTTATGTTTTTTTTAGTTCTTTATAAAAAGTAAAAATATTTTTGAAAACCAAATTCATTTTGAAATGATTTTTTTTTTTACCTAAAAAATAAAAACAAATATTAGATATACAAAATTCATACAAAAAAAGTAAAAGAAAATTCATTAAACTTAACACCAAAACCGTTGAATAATAATTTACCTCTATAGTAAAAAATTGAGTGCACAATGAGTGAAATTGTTTCAAAGTGTGAAGAGTGCGAAAAATATCTAGGTAGGAATGATAGCTTTGTCATATGCCAAGCTTTCTGCCGAAATATTTTTTGCCAAAAATGCATTGAATTGAGCAAATATGAATTGGGTTTGCTTAAAATAAAAACATTTTATTCGTGTGTGACAATTGCCAACCATATATAAAATGTGTAAAAGAAAAAATGGATACTATGCTCAAGGTAGTCACTGAAAATAAAATTGCTTTGATTAAACAAGAAGAAGAAATTAAAACAATAATTAAAAGTGTTAAAAGCCTTAGTGAAAAAGAGACAAACGTAGTGGAAAAAAAAAAACATATGCAGATATTGCAATAAAAAATATTCCGCCGGTCATTGTAAAACCAAAGGACAAAGTGGAACGAAATAGTGAAAAAACAAAAGAAGCTATAAAAGAAAACATTGATCCAGCTGATCTCGCATTGCAAATCAGTGGTGTGTCAAAAAGCGGAAATGGATCGGTTGTAATAAAGTGTGGAAACGAAGAATCTACCAAAAAAATAGAGTCACAATTGAAAGAAAAATTGGGAGAAAAATATAATGTCAATATTCCATCTTTAGTTGCACCCAAAATTGTTATTATTGGAATTGATAAAGAAATTAGTGAAAATAATTTAATAGAAGTGTTAAAAAAACAAAATAAAATTGAAGGTTCAATGAAAGTATTAAAGTGCTATGAGAGATATCAACATACAATGCAATACAATGCAATAATTGAAACAGATAGCAAATTATTTAGAGATATTTTAGAAGTGGAAAAACCAAGTTTAAATGCTGGGTGGAATAAATGTGCTGTTTATGACAAGATTAATGTAAAAAGATGTTTCAAATGTTGGGGGTTTAATCATATGGCTAAAGAATGTACTAAAAACATATGTTGCCCAAAGTGTAGTGAAGAACATAAATTGGAAGATTGTAAAAGTGAAGTTTATAAATGTAAAAATTGTGTACTGACAATAGAAAATTTGGGAATGGAGATAAATCCAAATCACGATGTCCGAGATATGAACTGTCCAGTGTATTTAAGAAGAATTAATCAAGAACGTACTAAATTTGCATATTAGCAATCAAAGTCATATATTGACTGCATATTCAAGGACTAACAAATAACTTTACTGAAATAAAGCATTTAATAATTGAAAAGAAATACGATTTAGTTGTTTTAACAGAAACTCACTTAGGACAGTGGGTTTTGGAAAGTGAAGTGAATATTAAAAACTATAATTTAATAAGATGTGAAAGTACATCGCCCTATACGGGTGGAATAGTAATGTATGTAAAAAAAAAATATGAGTTTAATGTTTTAAAAAATTGTCAACTAGAAATAAATATTTGCAGCCGTATCTATAATATTTTCTTAAACTGCATCTTAGAGGTTATTTAGTTAAGCATACTTAAATATTTAATTTGCCTTTAAATGACGAAACTTCAATTCGTATCTATAATCGATTTTTCGTTGGTACTTAACTAAACAATGGTTATGTCACGTAACGTAAAAGAATGTGAAAATCTAGTACAAAAAAAAACAAATTCTGCTTCATTTTATACAACACAGCTGTTTTGTGCCACTTTCAATTAGTAAATATTTGGAACATATTTTTTTATTTGTAAAATAGAAAAAAAAATGGCCATGGAACACAAACCCACACCCGCCGCCACAAACAAAAGAAAAAGATCTGAAAATTGGAATGCTTCCGACAAGAAAACTTTTTTATTTTAGAATTTGCAATAATACACAACACTACAAAACAAATTATTTTATGCACAGATTCTCTTCCAACAACGAGGAATAAAGTTAGTGTCGATACAAACACTTCAAAGGCTAAGCGGAAAGCGTTGACGAAACTTCTTTGCGCGTACACGTTCTTTAATCAATACAAATTTTCGGTTTCTTAATTATTTGCATTTTCTAATTCTAAAATATCACAACAAACAATACAAACTCACAATTTGAAACTTCAAAATTTCAAAGATGCCAATTGATATGTCAAAATACATTTTAAAATGCCTCTAAGTGATCCTTAAACGCGGTTGATGGCGTTTAAGTTAAGAGGCCTTTAAGTAACGTTACTTAAATGTGAAAATTGATTATAGATACCGATTTCATACTTAAGAGCTATTTAGAGGTATTTTAAAGTTAAGTAACCTTTAAGATTTGTTTATAGATTCGCCTGTTGGATTTTAATAATAGAAGTACAAATTGATAATAAACATGTTATATTTTTTGGATTATATCGTTCACCGAGTACATCAATTAGAACTTTCTGTGAAAAGATGAATGAATGGATGGATGAATTTGAAGGAAAAGAGAACTTAATAATTTTAGGTGATTTCAATATAGACTGGCTAATGAATACCACATATAAAAAAAAACTTGAGTGTATGTTTCGTGAAAATATGTGCAATCAAATAGTTATTGAACCTACAAGGATAACTTTAACAACTAAGACACTTTTGGATTACGTAGTTACGAATACTAAAAACTGTATAGTTAAAGTTGATAATGAATTAAAAATTAGTGATCACGAAACTATTACATTTAAAATAACAACTAACTCAAAACAAAAGTGTGATAAACGAAAAATAATAAAATATTTAAAATATGATAGTTTTCAATTTGTTCAAAATATAAGAAGAAGTGAAATAAATAATTTAAGTATAATAACACAAGTGAATAATCAAACGAGTAATATTTTTGAAAAGGAAATTTTAAGTGTATTAGACAAATTCATAGTAAAAAAGAGTGTAAAATGTGATAATCGTATAAATTGGTTCAATGAAGATCTTCGAAGACAAAAATCGCAAAAAATTCAGAGCTATACAAGGTTTATTTTAACTGGTTTATTGGAAGATTGGCAGAGTTATAAGAAAATAAGAAATAAATATAAAAAAGTTTAAATAAAGCTGAACGTTTGTACATTAAAAAGAAAATAAATGAAGCTGATACTCAAAAATCGATGTGGAAAACAATTAAAAATTTAGTGCTAAGGCAAGTGCAATCTGATAATAAAAGTATCCAGTTCGGTCAAACTAAATTTGATAACAACAAAATTATAGCAAATAAGTTTAATCAATATTTCATTACAAGTGTTACAGAAATAAATAATGGTATTCCAAATATACCCTGGATAAATCATGCTGAACTAAGTGCACAGTGTTTCAAATTTAAAATATTAGATAACATAGATGAACTTTTGAAAATAATAGAAATAATGCCTAACAAGAACGACTACAACTATATGAACAAAAAAATGTTAAAAGATAGTTACACTTATGTAGGACCAGCTTTACTAAAAATAATAAATTATTCCTTAATTAATGGGATTTTCCCAGACAGTTGGAAAACATCTCTAATAATTCCGGTTCAAAAAATCGCTAACTCCAACAAAGGTGAACATTTTAGACCAGTTAATATGCTACCTTTGTATGAGAAAATATTAGAAAAAGTTGTACAAATCCAATTTGAAGAATACTTAGAAGAAAATAGTATTATTATGGAAGAACAATCCGGTTTTCGTCGAAAGCATTCATGTGAAACTGCAATAAACTTTGTTATAGCTGATTGGAAAGAGAAAATACATGCAAAGAAGAAAATAGCAGCAGCATTCCTTGATCTCAAACGTGCGTTCGAAACTGTTGACAGAAGTATATTATTAAAAAAACTGTATAGTTATGGGGTAAGAGGAACAGAATATCTATGGTTTAAGTCATATCTAGAAAATAGAAAACAAATGGTAAAATTCAATAATGAAGTATCAAATAGTGTTTCTATTGAGTTAGGTGTACCGCAAGGGGCAATGTTGGGACCATTATTATATATATTGTATATTAATGATTTTAAGAAAATAATACGAAATTCTAAAATAGTTTTTTTTGCTGATGATGGTCTATTATATGTGAATGATGATGATGTTAATGTTGCAAAGAATAAGTTGAAAGAGGACATAAATAATGTAAAAATGTATCTAAATATGAATAAATTGAAACTAAATAATGAAAAAACAAAAATAATGTTATTACCACAAAACACAGAAATTAATTGCATTGAAGAATTTGAATGTGTTAATGAAATAAAATACTTGGGAATCATAATAGACAGTAATTTAAATTTCAAACAGCATTTTCAAAATATTTATAAAAAGGTAGCCCAGAAAATCGGTTTTTTTCGTAGAATAAGAAAGAAATTATGTATTTCAATGGCAATTAAAATATATAATACTATAATAAAACCATATTTTGAGTATTGTCCAACAGTACTATTATTGGGGTCCACAGATATGATTCAAAAACTTCAAATCTTACAAAATAAAGCTATGCGGTCGATTTTATACTGCAATAGGTATACACCAATATGTTACATGTTGAATATGTTAAAATGGTTGAGTATTAAACAAAGAATAATATTTTGTACATTGCTGTTTATATTTAAAATTAAAAATAGTTTAATGCCAAGTTATCTTCAAAGAAAATTAACAAGAAGAGCTGATGTTCAGCCATATAATTTAAGAAACAATAATAATTTTAATGTACAATTTTTCTCTAACAATAGATCGCAAAATATGTTATTCTATAAAGGAATACAAATTTTTAATAGTTTACCAAATAATGTGAAAACCGAAAACAATTTAAGAAAGTTTAAAAATGAAATATTACAGTTTGTTAAAACTACCTTCTAACTTATTTTATTTTTAAGAATCTATTTAAATGTATTTAAAATGTAAAAATAGCTTTTTTTTTCAATGCTAAATAAACGTTTATCTAATCTAATCTAAACCTTGTGGCCCCCAAATCTTATTGGGCCCAGGGCCCCCAAAATTCTAAAGACGCCCCTGTATGTATATACATATAACACATATCCAAAATTTCAAGAACCTCAGGCTCTAAGTTACTTCGTTTTCTTTTAGGAATACACCTTAGGCTTGCTAGATATGGATCTGATGTAATAGGCAGCCTATGAAATCAAATTTTATGTAAAATACGCATAAAAAGCACTTTTGCTTTTCAAATAAAAAATTCGTTTTTTTTTTTTTATTTTTAAATTAATTTATTTTTGTTACTATTATTGGAACACCCTTTATCCAATATAATATTTTTTTTTATTAATTGATAGTTTCCGTTTTTAATTTTTTAAATAACTTAGTTCTTTTTTTTTCTTACTGTTAAACTTTGAATTTGAACACCCTGTATTTTTGTTTTAACTATCAAATTCACAAAATTATTTTTTTCTGGAACCCCCGGTGAAATAAAAAAAGTTTTTTTTAATTTATAACATTCTTCTTCTAACCAAATCCCAAAAATTTATTCGATTTTGACGGTATGCCATCATTTTTTTGCTGGATAGTCAATTAGAAACATTGAAAAAAAGTATATCACAACATAATTGGGGTGTCAAAATTTAGTGATTCTTGATAGATAAATCAAGCTTTGCAGTGAATATTGTTTCGAGGCGCAATAACGCGAAATAACTAAAGTTTTGCTCTAATAAAGGTCCAAACATCGAAAAAAAAACACATTTTTTTAACTTCAATCACCAAAACAAAAATGTGAAACACCCTGTGAAAAAAAAAATTATTTACATTCTTATACCTTGATATTTAGGAAATATAAAAAAAATAAAACTTTTATTAAAACACACACCAAACGCACGAAAAAAAATTAAGAGCAAAGTAATCTCTTTCAGCAAATATACAGAATAAAAATCGCCAATTGCAACTTCAATGCAATTTTTTTTTTTGTTTACATGATCCCCACCCAACAGTGCTTTTGTTATCACTTTCTACAATCTTTTAGCTTTAAGAAAAACCGATTTTGGCATCAATCGAGACTAGTCATTTTTCGAATTAAATTCCGCTAAATTCGCGAATTCCCACACTGTGCACCGTAGGCTACCAATACCAACCACCACAGAGAAAGAATTCATGGTATGATGAAAGCGTCGATCAACTAGTGCCAGAACCTACACATGCGAATATGCTGCAGCGCAAAACAAGAACAACGAGAGAAGTGTATGTAGCAAAGAGGAGAGAGGAAAAGAAGATTTGCGTGGAAGGAAGAGAGTTTGCGCAGCTTCACAGCTCAAGCAGATCGAAGAGTCCCGCGATAGTAACAACACCCGAAAGTTTTATAAAAAAGACCAAGCAGCTAGCTGGTCACCGAACTACAGGAAATTGTGGACGCTTTCAAGAAGCTGTTAAATGGGCGTCATGAAGAGCGTTTTATATGACAAGACAATCCGCTTCCAATCAATGAAGAACCAGTTCCATTCCCCAGTATAGAAGAGGTAGGCTTAGGTATAAATAAGCTTAAGAACAACAAGGCCGCAGGTCCTGATGGCTCACCTGCAGAGCTCTTCAAATACGGAGGTCATATTTTAATAGGGTGCATGCATCAAACTATTAACCAGATATGGGTGGAAGGGAACGTGTCCGATGACTGGACCATCAGCTCCATATGTCCCAACCACAAAAAGGTAATCATATGGCTTGCAAGAACTATTGAAGCATATTCATAGTAAACGTCGCATTAAAGATCCTATCCAATGTGCAATGTGATTCTGTCATAATTTAGTACGTGTTTAGTCGGCAAATACCAATGTGGCTGCAAGCCTGGTTGATCGACCATAGACCAAATATTCACCTTGAGGCAAATCCTGGGAGAGACCATCGAAGTTAAAGTTGGGGCTCACCATCTACTCGTACATATATGATAGCCGCATATAATAGCATTCATCGCCAGGAGCTTGTAACGGAACCTGGTGTTCGAACAAGGACCCTCAAGAAAAATTAAAGATCGTCCCTAAAGGGGAGGTGCTAAAACCCTCGAAACAGCAACGAAATAGCACTTACAATAATTTTTCCTTTTGAGTCCTCGCTAACCTCCACTTCCTATGCCACCATTACGACCTATGGCATACAGGAATCCAGGGGCCGATCCTGGCAGCAGAAGCGGAGGGTGTTCTGACTACTAACGGCTCGGCATGCTTGCTTAAGCCAAGGCTACGCTCGTCGGAAGGGTGGGATCTTGCCATAGTCGTCAGAACGATTGTTACGTCGTTTATATCATGCCGAAAATTGTGTTATTAAAGTAACTTGTAAAATGGTTCAAGAATAAAAAAAAATCTTGAGACCGAATGTCGTCCCGTTCGTAAAGAAAAGTTCAAGAAAATACTTGTATTTTAACAATCTGAGAGATTTTGCGAGAAAACAAAAATGAAGTGGCAACCCTGGAAGAGGGAAGGACTTGATGTTATTTGTCCTTGAGGCTTTAACCCGCCCACGCATCAACCCTTTGACACGTCCATGGCTACTGCCGCCTCGTAGTTTATTTTGCAGTGGCCCCCTAATGTAAAATCCTTCTCAAAACCATTTGCTTACCATTTTACTTGACGACACCATATCATCTGCTTTCAGGAGTTCTCTTCACACCGCCACATCTACCCTTTAATATGGATTTCAACTATCCATGCTAGGAATCATATCTGAAAACTGATAAATTTTGCGGAACTACTTCCCATAACGCTTCCCAAATAAAATGAAAATCCACAATAAATAATCAAAAACACCTTATCATTTACCTTTAAAAAAAATACTTAAAACATTCATTTATTTAACCAAAAAAAAAATTTTAATTCAATTTCACAACCAAAATAAATTTACCCTATAAAACTATGGAAATTTTACATTATACTTTCAAGTTGAAGTCTTTATAAGATATTCGAATCAAATTTTTTTATATGTGATATGTATGGGTAGGTATACATCAAATATCGAAGAGAGAAAAAAAAAATCAAGGAAGAATGCAAAAATTTTCGTAATTCACTTTCTCTTACTTTTAGGTTCTTTCTTTTATGTTCGTTTAGCAGCCGTCGGCAACCTTTTTAAGTAGTCGGGCACAGTTTTGAAATCCAAAAGTTCAGCGGGCACCACCCAATGAAAAATCAATTTTTTAATGTGGCAATAATATCAATTCAAATAAAATTTATTTCATTTATTTTTTAAATTCAATGTGAAGTTTGACATTGTTGTCAGCTAATTCATTATAATTTCGCAAATAATTCGAATTGGCAGTTCTTAGGCATTGGTCCAAATGAGCATCTGTAAGGGTCGTTCGGTACTTCGATTTTATGCACTTCATATTTGAAAACACACATTCTCAAAAATATGTGAATGCGCAAAGAGAGCTCAATTTTATAGCACAATTTCTTAACATTGGATAGTTACATTTGCTAACCAAACTCCAGAATTTTTCATCGTATGACTCATATGACTTTAATTCTATGTCATTTGTCATTTATAATTTCCAATTTTAGGTCCTCTTTATTTGCAATATCGAAATAGCTTGCAATTTTAATAGCAATAGGTGCGTTTTATTATTCACAAATCTATCTGCATCCGGATCTGGATTAAGTTTTAACATGTATTACAAAAACAATTTGGGATCCTGTTTTCTATCGGGATCTATTTCAAAGATCCAAAAATTAGTTATTACACTGGCGATTAGATGGCTTTTAAGATAAGGTAGTGTAAGGTATAGTGTAAAGAAAAAAGACAAGAAATAATTTAAAATTTACAAACCCAAGGATAAAAAGAGACGGACTTATAACACTGCTGTCACTAAGATCCGAATCGTTTTATTTTCAAGGTATGATCCAGATCCGGATCCAGATAGATTTGTGAATAATAAAACGCGCCTAATATCATCATCCCAGTTGGGTAAAAGGGTTAATGAAGAATATTACAATTTTTTCTACATTATTGAAATCTTCAAATCGGTTATTAAATAATTTAAAATGTCATTTTGCATAAACTAAATAGTTATTACAAAATTAAAGTCGTTTGCAATGATGATACATACATATAAAATGTGTTTAAATGCGGGCATCTTAAGATTATCTCGCGGGCATCTTGGTGCCCGCGGGCACTTCGTTGCCGACTCCTGGTTTAGATAATAGATAGTTGTTATTAAATTCTTTAAAATATTTGACAATTTCGACGCCTAAAAGTATGAAATGATCTTAACGTTTCTCTTAATATGGCATACTTTTTGTTTGTATACTTGCAATTGAATTTTTATATTATATTTTTTTTTTTTTTTTTTTAAAGGCGAATAAAAGCTCGCAGCGAATTCGATATAAAATTTCAAATTTTCAATATAATTTCACAAAAATGACTTACCAAAGCTTTCAATTAAATAATCTTGATTTAAATTGATTATGTTATGAGTTGTTATTTAACAAATAATACTGCCGAAGACCAATGATGAGGTGCACCGCTTCTATTGGGTTGGCTTTTGTGTGTTGTTATGTTGTTATGATGTTTATGTTTTTAGTATTCTTTGTACCTGTATGAGAAATTTAAATTTGAAAGAAGTTATATCGTATATCGCTTTACATTCATTAATCATAACCTAATTAAACTCTAACCAAAAAAAAAAAATGTTACTTATTTATGTCTATTTTCTATTTTCATTCACTTTTGCGTTGTTTAAATTTACTTTTAATTTGTCTGTATATTTACTTTAATTTTGGTTCTTAGTTAGTTTTTATATATTTACGTTAGTTTTCTTTTACTAAGCTTCAGTTTTTAAATGATAAAATATGATAAAAAAAAATTTAAATAAAATAAATTTGAGGAAATTGGATATTGGGAATTTGGGATAGGTACTTAGCTTTTAGGATTTTGTGTATAGATGTCGCACGTTCTCGTCGTTATTATTTTATTGCTTGATGTTGCCGATGTTTTGGACTATACGCATTTTTATGGTGGTGAAGTTGTTGTCCGTACTTGCTGTATCCCGTTGCTGATAGTGTTATATGTTCCAGTTGTCTATAGGTGCTATTACTGTTGCATGTATTTAATAAAGGTCCTATTAAAGTTGGCGATATTTGCACGTTGTCTATTGATGATGAAGTTGTTGTTTGTTCTTGTTGTCTATGTGGTTTTTCTTCGTAGGTGATGTTCTATTTGTTCGTAAGTGATATCCTTATGGTGTCGGCGATGTGCGTGTATAGTTGGCTGGTGTCGTATATGTAGCAGGTTTAATTGTGCTGCTGAGGTCGTATGTACCTGGTCAATTCTTCTACAGAAGTCGAAGTTTCTGGAATTTGGTGTTCTCGTCTCTTGATTGTGTAGATGTCACGTCCAGTGGTTGCTGGAGTCGGAAAGCGACTTTTCTGGGGATGGTTTCGGGTTAAACGCTTGGCTTTTGGGTGCTCTAGATTCGAGATTCGAGGTGATTTTTGTTGGTTGATGATTCGGTTCTCTGGGCGCTCTTGAGATTCGAGGTGATTTTTCTTGGTTGTGGTTTCGGTTCTCTAGGTGCTCTAGAGATTCGAGGTGATTTTCCTTGGTTGTGGTTTCGGTTCTCTGGGCGTGCCTCAAGCAAACTGCTCGAAAGAGTCGAGCGCGATTTCTGCACTTTTGGATTTAAATAACTGTTTAGTTCTTTTGTTTTAATGTTTTAATTTAAATTTTTCTTTCCTTTTTCTAGGTTTTATATCACTTCTTTTTGTATCGTTTTAACTTTAATTAGCACATTTTTTTGTTAAACTTTTATGTAAAAAAATATCTGTTTTTTTTTCTTTCTTTTATTTTAATTAATTAGCGCGACCGCACACGACTCGACACGCCACTTTTCCAAGTTCAACTCCTGCGTTTTTGGAATCATCTTCTTCGTCTCTTGTCCTACAGCATTGGTTTCGTCCGGTTTTTCCATCATGGAAGTGTTTCCGGACACTGTTTTTTTTGCTTTTTCGACCTGAATTTTGACCAGAAAAATCCAAATTTGGCACCAAATTTCAAATCTGAATTTTTCGAAAATAAGTGTACCAAAATTGAACTCTTCTAGTCAAAATCCTTCGAAAACACTCCAGTTTCCTTTCAAGGATTAACTCACACCAATCCGTTCGTTAGTCGTAGTTAACGAATCCTCATTTATCGCAACCAATGCCACCACGCCCCTTTACCTCCTTTAAGTATCAGTTTAGACAAACGATCCTCTAAATTCTGCGTAGCTGAATGGTCAAGAAGATCAATCCTACGCATCTTCTTGTTTGGATATCCTCAGTTCGAATCGCCATACACTTACATCAAATTTTTTTTTTTTTTTTTTTTTTTTTTTTCTTTTTATTTAATTTTTTTTTTTTTTTTTTTTTTTTTACTATATTTTATATTAAATTCAAATTTCTTAATTAATTAATTGAATCCCCAATCTAATATTAGAGATCGACCTGTCATTATTACCGATAGATTGTTTTTCTTCAAACGAATCTTTGTATGTACCAAAGGAGATATGCTCGACATTTAAACTCTAACGACTACTACAACTGAACCGGTTCATTTTTGGGACAGTAAACTAGCATATTCCTAAACCCTACAAGAGTGGATGGTAAGTGGACCCTATGGTGAAAATATCATCAAAATTCAAATTGAATTGTAACTGCCTCTCGATCAGTTAATTATTTTCTCACAAACCTGGTACTTTTTTCGAATCCTATGAGTAAAAAGGAGCAGGCAAAATAATTAAGAGCTCTCATGCACAGGCTGAGGTAGACGGGCATTAGGAAGTTTCATCTCCTTAAATCCTTACAATGGTATACACCGATCCTTTTCCCTTTAAGGTCTTCTATCTCATACAGGTTATTCCCGATTGTCTTTCGCACTCTCATTTTTAAGAATTTAGGGCTAAGCTTGGCACTAATTCTCTTCGACGCGTCGCTTAAAATAAAGTTCCGTCGGTATACGATATCGCCAGCTACGAACTTTACGTTTTTACTCCTGGTATTGTAAAGACTTTCGTATTTTGAGTGTGCATTTGCCAAAGACTCTTTAATATGGGTGTGCAAGATGATCATTTGGGATGCTTTTGACAATACTTTCAGTTCGGCGTTATTAAGGCAATCCAGTTCACGAAGCAATTGGTAATCTGAACCGTGTTCTACCATGAGTTGGCCAAACAGAGCCTCGTACGGTGCCATCCCAATTGCCGAATGAACAGAAGTACGCAGCGCACAAGCTATGCAAGCTAGATTAGCATCCCAATTCCTCTGGTCTGGGTCTATATATGATCGAATTGCGGCTAAAATTGACCGGTTTACCCTCTCGCTTGCATTTGCTTGTGGAGAGTACACCGCTGTCTTGACGTGGTTAACACCGTACGAGGACATCAGCCTGCCAAACTCCTTGCTTGTGAACTGTTTGCCGTTGTCTGACAGTATTGTCTCCGGTACCCCAAATACACAATAGATCTCCTCCTGTATATAATGTATGTATCCAGAGTGATAATTCAAGAGATGTTTGCTTATGTTCTTTATTGGTTAAAGACTAATTATAGACTGACTTAAGATTATGATAACATAAGATGAGTGTTAGTATGTGTTAGTGTAAGAGTGATGAAGAGAAGGAATGTAATGAGGATTCAATACATAACATTCCCTCCTTTGTAAAAAAAAAAAATTTATTCCTTATGCGATAACTAATTATAATTTTTAACAATGTTTGATATACCGGTATATAAAAAAACATATTTCTAATAATATTTTATAATATGTATGTATGCAAATTTTCTGTAACAAAAAAAAATTAATTTAGTTCCTTGTTTATTTTTTTTTTATAATGCAAATTAAATAATATTTTATTTTATTATTTTTTTTTTTTATCTTCAAAACAAACAGGTATATGTATAAGTTTTTTTATTTTTTCGATACATTTTTGTTTTTATTTGTCTTTACATTTTGCAATTCTTGTATACGCTTAGATCTTCTAAAAGGCAAACTGTTCGATCTTTTGCGAGCATATTGAGCTGGAGTACTTGTTGAAGATTCAGTTTCACTGTGTGTATCATTTTTCGTACAATATTCTGAACTGGAAATCTCATCCCCGCTTTCGGATTCTTGCTTGTGAGATTCCGGCATATTTTTCGAGAGTTCTTCACAAGGTATGACCTTTGATGAATCAAATGTTACTTTTTTCATAATACGTTCGCGTATCTGATCACCGTGAGCTTTTTTATGTGCCCCATTCACCTTAATCTCATAAACAGTTTTTGAGAGCTTTTTAACAATCGTTGCTGCCACCCACCTCACAAAATTATTGTGATAAGATCTATACCAAACTTCTTGTTTTGGTCTAAATTCGATAGTACTTTTGCTTTTATTATTATTTTGAACTATAACTGATTTTTGTTTTAAATTAATATTTTCTGTATTTTTATTATATGCTGTAGGCAAAATAAAGTCAATTAAAGTTCGCGGTTTGTATTTAAAAATAACTTGACTGGGCGATAAATTAGTGGATGTGCTGGGATTATTACGATTATGAAATAAGAAATTTTCAATTTTAAATTGTAACGAAATACTTTGTGAATGTTTTTCTAATAAGTCTTTCTTTAAGGCTGACTTGACAGTTTGAACATTTCTTTCTGCTAGGCCATTAGAAGCTGGATGGTAATATGGAGAAGTATTATATTTAATATTATTTGCTTCATAAAATCTTAAAAGTTCTTTTGAAGTGAACGGAGGGCCATTATCTGAAATGACTTTAACTGGAAGCCCAAATATACTAAAAATTCGTCTATACACCTTAATAACATCTAAGGCATTTGTTTGCTTCATTATAAAAACCTCCAACCATTTTGAATAATCATCAACTAGTAAAAATAAAAATTCACCTTTGAATTTCAAAAAATCTACGTGAACACGTTCGAAAGGGTGTGTTGTTGGACGCCAAGATACTAATTCAACACCACTAGACTTACTAGAACACTGCTGACAAATGTCGCAAGATTTAGCATAATACTCAATATCACGGTCTATATTGAGCCACCATACCGAACCTCTTGCAACAGACTTCATCCGCACAATTCCTGTATGTCCAGTGTGTAGAATTTTTAAAACGCTCTCTCTGAGCACTTTGGGTATAATAAGACGCTGTCCAAACAAAATACAACCACTCTTTATTCTTAGCTCAAACTTTTCTCTACTTAGTCTTATCAAAATCGGATCTTCCAATTTAGAAGGCCAAGAGGTTTCCATATAACATTTTAATTTGACAAGATCTAAGTCTTTTTCAGTTTCATGAGCTATGTCTTCGATTTTAAGTGGCAAATCACCCGTTATATTAAAAAAATTGATCATGCAATCAACAACTTGCGTTGGCTCATTTAACGGCAATCTTGACAATGCATCGGCATTTCCCATCATTGAGGCTTTTCTGTATCTAATTTCATAATCATACTGAGCTAAAATGATTGCCCATCTTTGCAATCGATGTGCTGTGATCTTGTTTATTTTTTTGTTACCAAAGATAACCTCTAAAGGTTTATGATCACTAAAAATAATAAACTTTTGACCATACAGAAATTTATGCAAATGTTGCAAGGTAAAAATTACGGCAAGAGCCTCTCGCTCTATCTGCGAGTACTTTCTTTCAGTTTCGGAAAGAGTACTTGAAACAAACTTAATTGGCCGTTCATCTCCATTTTCTTCTATATGGAACATTACACCACCTACTCCATAAGCACTTGCATCACATACAATCCCCAAAGGCTTACTCTGATCATAGTGAACTAACAAGTGACATTCATTCAGCCAACTCTTACTATCCTGGAAAATCTTTTCATATTCACTTGTCCAATTAAAAGTATTACCTTTTCTAAGTAATTCATAAAGTGGTGCAAGACGACTTGATAAATTTCTTATAAAGGCACCATAGAAATTCAATAAGCCAATATAAGACTTAAGAGATGTAACATCTGTTGGCGATGGTGCATCTGCAATTGCTCTCATCTTGTCTTGTTTAGGTTTTGTACCATCTTCATTGATAATATAACCCAAATACTCGACTTGTGTTTCGAAGAATTTGCATTTTTCAAAACGAACTTTGACATTAAACGCTTGGAGTCTCGCAAACGTTGCGTTAAGATTATCCCTACATTCTTCCCAAGTAACACCGCCTACGATGATATCGTCTATATAAGCTTTAACACGATTTAAATTTTGCAAAATTTTATCAATTACACTTTGAAAATCTGAAGGTGCCGACTTAATTCCAAACGGCAAACGTGTAAAGCTAAATAGCCCGCGATCAGTATTGATTGTTAAATACTTCTGAGAAGAGTCAGATACCCTTACTTGTTGGAAAGCTCCATATAAGTCTAACAAACAAAAGTATTTGCAACCACCAAAACAAGATAAGATGTCTTCTACTAGAGGAAGACTGTAATGACTTGTCTTAATAAATTGATTGATTGTTGCCTTACCATCTAAACACAATCTTATAGATCCATTTTTCTTTGTAACAATTACAAATGGCGAAGCCCAATCACAAAACTTGACTGGCTTTAAAATACCAAACTTTATAAGTCTATCAAGTTCCCTACTAACTGCATCTCTTAGACCGTATGGAACGGTGTAAGCCTTGTGAAAAATTGGAGTGGCATTTTCTTTCAAAATAATTTCCACTGAAAACTCTGTAATAGGATCATGGTATTTCTCATCAAAAACCTCTGGATACTTATGGCAAATTTCGTCTACTATTGATTTGCCTGAGTCTAGTCTGTTAACCATAAACAAATTTTTCCAATTTTTAAACAACACATCCAACCAGTTTCTTCCCATTAATGCCAAAAAATCATTCCCATCACTTCTCTCTACAACCACCAGCTCCAACCTGTACAAAATATTTCCATCCTCTTTTAGCAAACCATTCACATTCACATATATTTTTCCCAGCACGTTCACTTTCTCGCCTGTTACAACAGTTAGATTTTTGTCAAAATTTTTCAATTCACATTTAAAAAATAATTGTTCGTATTTTTGTTTTGAAATAATTGAAAAGCAGGCACCCGAATCAACCTCCATATCAATATGCTCATGATTAATCGCAACACTTACAACAACAGCATCAGTTTTATACAGCATGGATGTAATATTACCTAACCTTAAATTTGACAAAGATAAATTATCACATGAATCATGTTTTTTACTATCAATTATTAAACTACTTATTCTATTTTTGTTAGAATTGTTAGTATTTTTATACGTTGCCTGGTAACAAGCATTGGCATAATGCCCCCATTGCTTGCATTTAAAGCATTGGACGTTCTTCGTTGGTTTTGATGATGGTTTAGTCGTTGATCTTCTTAAAGATTGACGTGAAGAAGATCTATTTCTGCGGCTCCCATGGCTTGATTGTCGGCTACGGCCTACCCAATTTTGTTGAAATGAGTATGAACTGCTTGATTTTTGCTGAATGTCTTTAACTTCACGTGCCGTCAATTGGAAATTAAGGGCCAATTTACAAATATCTTCAAACTTTTTGCTCACATCTTCGTTGATTAATTTTCTTTGCAAATTTTCGTCTGTGACTGCAAAAATAAATTTGTCACATAGCGCTTGGTCCAGGTAATCTCCAAATTGACAATTCTCTGCGAGAATCTTTAGCTCCACAATGAAATCGCTTAATTCCTCGTTGTCTTTTATTTTACGAGACCAGAATTTAAACCTTTCAGCTCGAATATTTTTTGTTGGTGTAAAATATTCTTTTAATTTTTTTATAAGGGTGTCGTAAGTAAAAGAACTTATCGGTTCTGGAGCAATCAATGACTTTAGAATTTTGTATAAATCCGCACCAGCGAAGCTTATTAAAGATGATACTTTATTGGTGGATAAAACAGAATTGAGGATGCACATGTGGTCAAAGCGTTCCAAATATTGCTCAAAGTCATCTCCGATCACGAAGGGCTCCATGTGACCAATTAAAGCATTGTTCACAAAAGTCGTATTTGTTCCGTTTTCATTTTTGTTCGTCATTATACGGTAAATATATTTATCGGAGTTATATAAAAAAAAAACTATGCGAATTATTTTTTTTTTTTTGTAAACGTTAACACACTTTTAGCGATTAAACTTTAAAGCAATTAAAACTATTAAAATAAAAAATAAGCACACGCTTGGGACAATCCTTGTTGAATTGTCTTTTTTTTTATTGATTTTTGACCTCGTCGCCAAATATAATGTATGTATCCAGAGTGATAATTCAAGAGATGTTTGCTTATGTTCTTTATTGGTTAAAGACTAATTATAGACTGACTTAAGATTATGATAACATAAGATGAGTGTTAGTATGTGTTAGTGTAAGAGTGATGAAGAGAAGGAATGTAATGAGGATTCAATACATAACACTGTAGAAATTTTATTATAACGTCGCTGGTGGCTTTGCGAATTGGCTTGATGAAAACAAATTTGGTCAATTGATCCAAGACAATAAATATATGTGTATTTCCATTCTTCGAACGCGGATAAGGACCAAGAAAATCCATGTAGAGCATTTGGAATGGTTTATCAACTTCAAATGCTTTCCCCATCGGTGGTCTTAATGTCTGATTGGGAGCTTTACACATTTTACATACATCACATTTTCCTATATATTCTCGAACCTGGGCTGCCATACTAGGCCAGAAAAATCGATTTCTCAACCGGTACAACGTCTTAGAAACCCCACCATGCGAGGCTCGAGGTGGTTGATGAGCCAAGGCTATCAAGCTTGTAGTTAGCTCTCTGGGCACCCAAAGCTTCCAAACTAGGTCATCCTGCAACGGATTTCCTGTGCAGTGTCTGACCTTCTTATATACAAAATGGTTTGAAACTTGAAGGTCAGGTAGCTTATTCTTTTGATCTTCGACGGTGGTAATGAGCTTGCAATATTCATCAGATTGAAAACTGGGATCTGCAAGATCTATATGTAACACATCGGAGGTTGAAGTTTCCATTGATCCATCGAAGTTCAGAGCCTCTACCTCGTATACTCTAGATAGAGCATCTGGAACCACATTTAGTGACCCTTTTCGATGTTCGATGGTAAACTCAAACCCTTGAAGCTTTAGGCTCCATCTAGCTAACCGTCCACTAAGATCTCTTTGACTCATCAGCCACTTTAAGCTCGCATGGTCGGTTATAATTCTAAAGGGCTGTCCTTCTATGTACGGTCGGAATTTTTTTACGCCCACAACCGCAGCTAGGCATTCTCGCTCTGTCACGCTGTAGTTTCTTTGCGCCTTATTTAGTTTCTGCGAGTGATAATATATGGGTTTTTCGTTTCCATTTTCGTCGAGCTGACATAATACACATCCAATGCCGGTATTCGATGCATCACATAAAATAGTAAACTCCTTTCCGAAATCAGGATTAACTAAGATAGGAGCAGAAGTTAAGGTTTCCTTCAGCTTTATGAAAGCTGTCATCGCGTCTTCGCCAAACTCAAACTTCTTTCCCTTTTTCAAGATCTCGGTCAAGGGACTAGCTATCGTGCAAAAGTCTTTGACAAACCGCCTATACCAACCTGCTAAGCCTAAGAAACTCCTAACTTGCCTAACAGTTTTCGGAATGGGGAAGTCCACTATCGCTGATACCTTACTCTGATCTGTTTTTAAACACCCATCACCTACAACAAATCCTAAGAACTTTAACTCTTTAAAGCAGAATTTAGATTTTTGGACATTGATGGTAAGTCCTGCTTCACGTAGTTTGGCTGCCAAAATCCCTAACAATTCGATATGTTCCTCGAAGGTACTCGACACTACTAGCAAATCGTCGACATATGGAAATATTTTTTCTCGCAAGTTCACTGGAACCACTTTGTCTACCACTTGGCACATTGTCTGTACCGCCTTTTTCAGACCAAATGGCATTACGGTGAACTGCATTAAAGGTCTGCCGGGTACCGAAAAAGCTGTCTTCTCCCTTGAAGATTTCTCCAACGGTATCTGCCAAAACGCATCCTTCAGATCCACACTAGATATATAGCGAGTATCTGAAAGACGCGATAGCAAACCTTCCATATGAGCCATTGGATACGCATAACCTTTCGTCTTGGTGTTAACCTTCCGATAGTCCAGACACAGGCGGTTCTTTCCGGGCTTCCGTACAAGAACTACTGGAGAACTCCATGCACTGGAACTTTCTTCAATTACACCAAGCTCGATCATCCGATCCAATTCCTCATACAGAAGTTTTTGAACCGCTGGAGAAACAGGATAATGACGCTGCTTTATCGGCTCCGCATCCCCCGTATTTATAACGTGTTCCACAAGACTTGTTTTTCCAAGGCCAAGAGTCGCCGAGGAAGGAAACAAATTAATGGATTTCCTCAACGTAACTGATTGATCGTTGGTCAACACATGAGCATTTGGATCGAGTTCTTTTTGGGCCATATCGAGTGTCAGTTCTGAAACCAAATTCGGAGCAATACCAAACTCTCTCCAAAAATCTATGCCCAAATACAACGGTTGCTGTAAGGACGGTACGATGAATAGATTAATATCCCTAGTATCACCCTTATACGTAACCTTCGCCAAGAATTTGCCTACTATGACTTGGTTTTTTCCATCCGCTGTTTTTAGACCTGCTGAGAATTTGGAGTAGCTAATGTTGTTTTTAGTCAAAAATGGTATTCCACCCACGCCCAAGCAACTAATACTTGCTCCACTGTCTAGTAGACCTAGCATATGCTCACCAAATATTTGTACGGATGCGTATGGACGCGGATCATCAGAGCAACATAAAGTTGTGGCTTCAATGGCTTTGTAGGTGTTCTTTTTCGCCTTGAACTTCTCTCTGAGCTTCTTCACCTTATCCGAAATAGGACATTTTTGAGGCTGTGTACCAAAAATTCTTTCTCTGACTTGATAATAATTTTGAATTCTCTCATGGAGAGATTTTTGCGCGATTTTAGGCGGTTGGACTGTAAGTTTTGGCACAGGATTTTCGATCTTAGACCTTTTCTCATCGGGTTTCATAATGGTCAATACGGGTAAGTTACTGCTAGTTACATCATTTTTAACAGACGGACAAACGGACGTAATTTTGCTGCATAGTTTATCCATTATTTTGTTTCCGGATTCGTCTTCGGCGAGCAGCTCTGCCGGTTTATTGGGCTGCTCTGTGGGGCGTTTCCCGAACAGCGAGGGCACTGCGGAGAGGTGACATTTTCCAACCCGCATTTATAGCAAAACAAGTTCCGCTGAGGATCAGAGCACTCAAAAAATGAATGCCCCTTTCCTTTGCAGTTCCAGCAGCTATAAATCCGAGCTTCCCTCTTTACTTGGAAAGCTTCCACATCGTGACTTACTTCTTCATACGTCTCGCAAGGTTTCTCAGTTTCCAACTCTGATACATTCCTACGTTGAGGTGGGATGAACCGCTGTTGTCTTTGGGAGCTGTCATGATCGCCGAGATACTTTTCAATGTTTCTGCAGACGTATACCAATTCTGCTAGACTGTCCGTGCGATAAGTAATCAGAAGCTCTCCCATCCGTCTCTTTACATTAAGCTTTAAGAGCTCGACTATTTCCTGGGGCTGTTTGGGAATTCTCAATCTACTATTCAATCGTTGGATAGCCGAATAAAAGTCATCGAAAGACTCTGTAGAAAGTTGACGCCTATCAAACATTTTCCTCGACAACTCTGAGTCCGTCTCCAAGCTACGATATTGCTCTACCAGGGCTATACGGAGGGTCATCCAATTTACCGTTGGGTTGGACTTCAGGTATACCCAGTACCAATTTTCTACGGAACCTGTGACGAAATGGTGAAAGTTAAGCACAACTTCCTCCCAGCTTGCTCCATAGCTATTTCTCAAGCGTTCCAATCTGAACAGAAAATCGTCCACCGTCATTTGTCGATTGTCGAATTTTAAGCCCCATTTGTGGAAATGGTGATATTTTTGGCTAGCTGTAATAGGGACCGTAGGAAGGGAAGTGCCTTGAGGATCACTTAGGTTTAGGTTTCGGATTTGTCTCAAAAACTCATCCGGATTAGATGTGTGGCTCCGGTTGGGAGGATGTATAGAACCTTCGTATTGATGTTGGTTACCGGATTGTTGTGGTTGACTTTGGGTGGGTAGATTGATAGGAGCATCCCTCTGTTCGGCATATCTTAGAGGCGTCGTTCCTGGGGTTACTGAAGCCAGAGTTTGCCGAACTATGTTCGCAACTTCGTTATGGAGGTACGCTCTGCTTCTCTCCGCTTCAGCTCGGATAAACTCCATATCCTTCGCTCGATTTAGGCCTATCGCCGCCGTCACCACTTCTTCTATGTAATCTGTCAGAACTTCATCCTCGTCCGAACCTTCAATGTGACCTGTCCTCTCTTCGTTATTAGAACCTACATTGATTCTGGTACTGTTTCTCTTCATATTTTGAACCGCTGATGAAGTAGCTCCCGCGTCCATAATCGGTTCTGTTTGAGGAAGTCCGAAATCCCATGTTTGCCTAATCGATGCTTGGGCATCACTTGCATTGTTGTTGAGTTTAACCCAAATTATGAATTTATTCCGAAATATAAAGTGCAATCAAATAAAACTTCTTAGTTTTTAGTTTCATGTATAATGAAAGAATGAATGAATGACTTTAATTTCCTAAAACAAATGGTTATTTTTACATATGTATGTACATTTTTATTTTTTATAACTTACGTTTAGTTCTTTTATTCAATTTATTTTCTTTAAGTTAAGTTTTTGCTTATTTTATACTTTATACTTTTTTGCTGCCGCTCGCAAGAAGATTCCAGATGAAAATGGCCGATTAGTCGGGTTTAATATTGGTTTGCCGCGTGATTTTTTCGAGAGAGAGAGACAGTCTTATATTTTATTCGGTATTGCGCGCCTTGTTTTCTGACGTCGATATTTTATTTTGTAATCGAAAGGTGTGGTGCCAAGTTCGCTTAACACTCCCCCCTGGTAACTGGGTGAAGATCCAGCTTACCACCTTCTTCGAACTTGTAGACATCCAGTACTGCCAGTTTAACAGCCGGGCGAGTGTAGATACCTCCAGAGGTTTGCACCACAGCACTTCGTACCGTTCCGTCTTTTCCAGTTATGATCTTCAGAACTTTTCCTTTTGGCCACGTTCTTCTCGGACTGTTGTAGTCTACGATTATGACAATATCTCCTTCTTTCAACTGCCTTTGCGGTGTGAACCATTTTGTACGTCGAGTCAAATCTGGTAGATATTCACGAAGCCATCTCTGCCAGAATGTTTGGGCGTACTTTTCGGCGGCTACCCAATTTCGCCTAATCGCAACTCCGTCTTCTAGGGTCTCTGCGCTCATTATTTCTTTATTAGAATGACCGATTAAAAGAAGATTGGGGGTAAGTGCTTCACTACTTTCGCAGTCGATTGGCACATAGGTAAGGGGTCGCGAATTCACAATACTCTCAACCTCCGTCATCATGCTCAATAGTAATTCGTCGCAAGGATTACGCGTCGGCGAAATTTCAGTGAGTGTTTGTTTAACAGATCGTACCATACGTTCCCAACACCCACCCATGTGAGGTGCTGCAGGTGGAATGAAGAACCATTTTAGTTGTAACTCGAATTCTTTGGCTACTGCGCGCTTGTTCAAATCTCTTATGGCCTGCTGCAACTCGTTATTGGCACCGCGAAAATTAGTACCGTTGTCGGAATATACCTCTTTAGGCATTCCTCTTCTTGACACGAATCTTTTGAAACCGAGTATGCATGAATCGCTTGAGAGGCTGTGGACTATTTCGATATGGATTGCACGTAGAGTGAGACAAGTAAGCAGCATGCCCCATCTCTTTTCTAATCGCCTTCCGACTTTGACATAAAGTGGTCCGAAATAATCCACTCCTGTGTATGAGAAGGGCCTCTGAAATGGTTGAAGTCGCGCGAGTGGTAGATCTGCCATAAGCGGGGGCTGTGGAGTGGCTCTTTTGTTCTTGCAGTGCTGACAATTGTTAATAACCCTTTTTAAAACGCGTCTCAGGTTCGGAATGAAGTAATGTTGTCGAAGCTCGTTCACTACAGTTTCGCTGAATAGATGATGGAATTTGTTGTGGTATTCGTCAACGATGAGGTGAGTTATTGGATGTTGTTTCGGTAGAATGATTGGTCTCTTAATTCCCAACGAGACGTTCTGTATTGCATCGATTCGTCCAGCTATCCTTATCACACCATTATCATCCAAGTATGGAGAGAGTTTATAAAGAGGGCTGGTTTTTTCGATATTGACTGGACTTCCGGAACTTGCAGCGCTGGATAATGCCTCGTATTCACTTAAAAAATTTTCTTTCTGGCATTGTTTGTAGAGCAAGATCTCAGCTGTTTCCTGTTCATCTTTTTGGAAAATCGGTGCTTTTGAAGGTTGTCGCCATTTTCGAACGAAGAGTTTGATGAAGCGATGAATGAACATTAATGTTTTCAGAAGACTTTTCCATTTTGAAAACCGATTATAATCTAAGAGAAAGGGTTCAGGCTTTTCGTAATGTATGAAACATTCTTTGACTTCTTCATTACCGAAATCAGAAGTAAGCGCCGTAAACAGTTGTTGTGGCGATTGAAGTGGATTTTGATACAAAAGTTTTGGTCCAATGTACCATCTACTTGAAGAACTGAAATCGTAGTTAACTTTGTACTTTGACGCATCATCAGCGACGTTTTCTTTGCTTGGGACCCAATTCCACTCACTGGCATTTGAATTTTCCAATATCTCACCAATACGGACCGCAACAAAACTTTTGAACTTCTTACTGCTCGATCTTATCCAACTAAGCACAACTTGCGAGTCTGTCCAGAATGTAGAACTTTCGAAGTGAATAGTGTGTCCGTTCTGAATAAATTTAGGAAGTCTCACCCCTAACACGGCCGCCTCAAGCTCAAGTCTTGGTATAGAAAGTGTCTTGATGGGCGCGACTTTTGTCCTTGCACTGATGAGCGAACATTCCACTTCACTTTCCGTAGAAACTCTTAAGTAGGCAACGGCGGCAATGGCATCTTCACCTGCATCTACAAATATGTGCAACTCAACACGGCTTCCACTTCCAAATTGAAGATTTGTAAGATATCTCCTGTTAATGGATACGTTTCTTATTTTAGGAATCAGGCTCAACCATAATTTCCATTTTTGAAACTGTCGGTCTTTAATCTTCTCATCCCACTCTATTCCTGAGCGCCAAATCTCTTGAAGAACGATTTTGAGATGGATGGTAAAGTTTGCGATGAGACCAAGAGTATCGAAAATGCACATGAGTGCTCTTAATACTTCGCGTTTTGTTGGGACTTGTCTACCGTTCATGACTTCACTTTGCATTTTGTTGGATTTGAAAGAATATATAAATGTGTCAAAGCCTGGAGACCACCACATACCCAAGAGTTTTTCGAAATCATTTTGACTGTGATCGATGAAGAGCTTGTTTCCTTTTGAAGCTTTGGATTGCAGAGCACTTAGAACGTTCGAAGAGTTCGAGATAAAATTTCTTATTTCGAAACCCGCTTGCTGATGAATGTGTATTACGTCTTTTGCCAGGGCGATAGCTTCTTCTTCGGTGTCTACGCTGTCCAACCAGTCGTCAACATAGTGGTTCTCGATGATCGCTTTTGCCGCTCTCGGAAACTGCATTTCAAATCGTCTAGCATTTTTATTTTTTATAAATTGCGCACAGAAGGGTGAACAAGTAGCTCCGAATGTCATCACTTGCATCTGATATACCTCCACCTTCTTACTCGCCTCACTCCGCCACAAGAATCGTTGAGCGTCTTTGTCTTCTTCGAGAATCTTTACTTGATGAAACATTTCGCGTAAGTCCCCTGATATCGCTATCTTCTTTTCACGAAAGCGAAATAATACTGACGGCAGTGCTGGCACATTATCTGGTCCTGTCATTAGACATGAATTTAGCGATACACCTCCGACTTTTGCCGCCGCATCCCACACTATTCGTAGTTTATCGGGTTTATTTGGATTTATTACCGGGAATATAGGTAAATACCATATTCGTGATGTCGAGCTGTTTACTTCATCTTCAGTAAGCTTTTTTGCATAACCCTTTTTTTGATATTCTTCGATTTGTTTATTGACTCTTGCGATTAGTTGCGGCTGATGTAAAAGGCGTCTTTCAAGACAGCGTAGTCTGTTTTCAGCCATAGCTCTAGTGTTCGGTAGTTGGATGTTCTCATACTTCCACAGCAAAGGCACAGCAAAACTATCCCCTAGGAAAACTGTCTTCTCTTCTAATACCTGGACTGCTCTACAGTCCTCGTCCGAAAGTCTTTGCATCTTGGGTTTGGAGCCAAGGCTTTCCAAAGAGAAGTATTGCTTTACTGTTTCGTGCAACTGTGAATCCAACACATTTTGGCATTCACAAAGGTGGAGATTAATGTTTGCATCTGAATGTTCTCTTATTCCATTACTAACTGAAGCAACACCGAAGAGCGTCCAACCCAACCGGGTTTTAATAGCTGCCGGTTGTGAATCTTCACCCTCTCGAGTCTTCAAGGCCATACCCAATACCGAATGTTGAAGCCCAATTAAGATTTGCGGCTTTGCATTAAAGTATGACTTTATTGGTAATCCTCTCAAGTGGGCGTACTGTTGAATCAGGCTGCTCATATCCAGTGACTGTCGTGGAAGATCGAGCGACTTAACAGTATGTGCATTTGGAAGTGAATATTTACGATGGTTGCCTTGGGCTGATATCTCAAATGTAATCTTCATAGATGAGTCTTCTCGACGATGAGTGTTGGCGGTCCACCTCAAGCATAAAGGTTCTTTGTCGCCATTGGCATCAAGCGCAATGGCTAGTTCTTCATCCACCAGGGTAACTGAAGATCCATCATCGATGAAGGCGAAGGTGTCTAATAATTTGTTGTTGTAGTGAAGGGTCACAGGAACTATTTTAAATAGTGTTAGTGCAGCGTTCGGACGAAAGATTGTCCCACTGTAATGGGTGTTCTGCACTTCATTACCTGCAATTGAATGTGTTCTTTGTACGTCGCTGACTCTTGTTTGTAGATCGTTGTTATGAAGAAGTGAGTTATGGCGATAGGTACATCCATCAACACCGCACAGCTGTGAGGACAAACAGCGCCGAGTACCATGTCGTCGAAGGCATATACGACAAATATAGAAGCGCTTAATCAACTTCCATTTCTCTTGTAGCTGCATTTTGGAGAAGTGTTGACATGAAGCTAACGATTTGCAATCGTTCTTGCAAGCAGGGCATTTATGTTCATCTAGAGATTTGGTTTCCTGATGAATGTTTATAATAGCTTTTGTCTTCTTAGACGGCCTCTGATCGAGCGAATGAGGAACGGTTAACGTAACCTCAGAAGCTGCGTTTGCATATTTTGCAAGCCACTCGTTAAGAACTGACAGGTCAACATTAGCTAGGCTCTGCTTAAACATTCCCCAGTTTAGCTTTATTTGTGCTGGTAATTTCTCTACCAGTTCTTGCATCAAACAAGGGTTGTTAAGATGAGCAGAAAGCCCAGTGACCTCCATCACGCGACACGTATTATCTAATTCAAGAGAAAAATGAATTATGCTTTCCAACTTGTCGTATTTTGGTGCCGGCTCATTTCTTATCTTCTTTAAAAGCGACTGAATAATTATCTCGGGCCTGCCGAACAACATCTTCAATGTTTTTATCACCCCATCTACTTGATCTGGGTGTAGAAGTCGGAACTGTACTGCCTCGAGTGCTTTTCCTTTCAAGCATCGTTGGAGCCGAATCATATTCTCGTTGTTATTGAACCCGCAAGCCTGCGATGAGTTGTTCCACCAGCTTATAAAAACCGGCCACTCCTCTGGTCGTCCCGAGAAAATTATCTGCTCTTTTGACATTAAATGCCTAGCAGCAATTTGAGATTTGCTTAAAGCTGTAGTCGAACACGACGTATTTAATCTCATACCAACTTCTTCGATCGGCTTATCTTCAGCCGAAATGTTTTGCCGTTTGTTATCTACAATCTCATATGCACCCTTTTGTACCCACTCATGAACGCGGTCACTGACACTATCAATTGACGCGATTGATTCTTGATCGTCTTCCGTAGAATACTGTTCTAGAATGGCATACTTTTTTTTGATGTACTCTTGATCGCGTTTTTCTTGTAAGTGTCGCTCTTCTTCTAGCCTTTGTAGTTGTAATCTGGTTCTTCTCGTACACGATGTGGTAGCCACAGAATTGCTTTTTGACTTGGTGATGACGTGGGCTTTATCCTTGCCAACCGGTCTACACTGCTTATTCAATGGGATATTATTGCCCATGGAAGTGACATCCTTCGAGGAAATTTGTGTATTGACATTTGAAGCTGGTGCATTATTTTTAGATTTATCCTTTGAGGTTGAACCATGAGCCGCTTTAAGCGCCTTGATGCAGTCGCTGCAGTGCCAATCCATATTTTCCACTTCCTGAGTAACCCCCACACAGGAAAAGTGAAACCAGTTTTCACACGTACCATCACACTCTACCATAGGTCCCTTACTAATGGACTCGTTACATATTTTGCAATTATCGTTTTGAGCAATGAGTGACGAGGATTTACGAGCATTGTGAATATTTGACCTATCACTACTATGACTACAATGACTACGAGACATAATGAAATATTGACTTACCCCTGGCCAAATCAAATGGATTATGAATGATGATTAGGTACACACCAGCTGAATAATATGATGAAAACTCTGATGAAGACGACGACGTTGACGTCCTTTGGTGCGTTGACCAACGCTGATGACGTGGCAAGTGAAAGGGATACTGACAGTGATGAAGACCCCGAGTTGCAGATGAGGAAGATGAACGACGATGATGTACCTGAGTTGCAGATCAGGAATATGACGACAATGATGATGGACTTGACTGCGGGTGCAGATGAGGAAGATGACGATGATGAAGCTGAGTTGCAGTTTGCAGTTCAGGAATATGACGATGAATGATGCGCCTGAGTTGCAGATGGAGAAAAAGATGACGATGAACTCGAGTTGCAGCTAACGATGATGATTACTTTGATGAGGATTTGTGTCTGATATCGACAAATGGCTCTGATGGGATAGAACTTTTGTCACGTGGTCTTGCACAGTGCCTTTGACGTCAAATCCTCAAATTTCTTGATTTTATATCCAGTTTTATATCGTTTTGTAAACGAAATTAAAGAAAATGTTGAGTTTAACCCAAATTATGAATTTATTCCGAAATATAAAGTGCAATCAAATAAAACTTCTTAGTTTTTAGTTTCATGTATAATGAAAGAATGAATGAATGACTTTAATTTCCTAAAACAAATGGTTATTTTTACATATGTATGTACATTTTTATTTTTTATAACTTACGTTTAGTTCTTTTATTCAATTTATTTTCTTTAAGTTAAGTTTTTGCTTATTTTATACTTTATACTTTTTTGCTGCCGCTCGCAAGAAGATTCCAGATGAAAATGGCCGATTAGTCGGGTTTAATATTGGTTTGCCGCGTGATTTTTTCGAGAGAGAGAGACAGTCTTATATTTTATTCGGTATTGCGCGCCTTGTTTTCTGACGTCGATATTTTATTTTGTAATCGAAAGGTGTGGTGCCAAGTTCGCTTAACACATTGTCATTCAACGCATTGGGATTACTCCTCAAACCCTGACGCTTACGAAACTCAGAAATTGAAAATCTTCTTTTTGGTGGCATTTTGAAGAAAACCAAATTAACACAAAATCAAATTGAGGTGCTATCTCCAAATCGAAATCCAAATCAAAAAAAACTAAACCAAAATCTTAACCCAAAAACTATATTCTGTTCAGCAATAAAAAAAAACTAAGTACCTGAACAAAAAAAAAATCTTCAATATAAGTAAATGCAAAATGATGATTATACGATTTAAAAAAAATAAAAAAGGAAATCCTAACAAAAAAAATTTGTTGAAGTACCCTCAACCCAAGAAAATATATATAAAAAAAATACTCCAATACCCAAGAAAAAAAAGAAAACAAAACAAATCTAAAAAAAAATTGTATCCTAAAAGAAACTCCTTAATCCAAAAAAAGTAAATAAAATTAAAAAAAACCAAAATAAAAATAATTATTCCAACAAGATTTTAGATTCTTGTTTCAATCAAACCCCTAAAAGGTATTTCAAACAAAAAAAAAAATATTCAAAATAAGTTTTAACTTTTGCTTAAAATACTACCTCGCTACCTCAACAAAAAATATAAAATACCTAACGACTTTATCCAAACTAAATAAGTATAACTGAATCAACTTAAAAGTTGACAAACTAAACTCAAAAAAAAATAGAAAAAAAATCAAAACCAAATCTAATTTGTAGGTTGTATTGTCATAAACGATTTAAGGGTAGATGTGACATGCTAAGAGTCCCTACTCACAATCAGATATGATAAGGCTGGTAAGTAATTCTTTTACACACACTTCTTTTCCTTCTCTCACTCCCTCTCTCAATTTTCAAAACACCAATACTCGCCTCAAAACAGAAAAATTTTACAATTTGTTTCTCTCAAATTAAGTTTTGTCTGAATTGTAAAAATGTTGTGTATTATTTGCAGAGACGTTGTTAAATACTCACATCCAAAAGCCAGTTATAAACTCAGCTTTGGGTTGAGCACTTTAAAACACCAATAAAAAGTATTCAAAATTTCAGGTTCAACAACAAGCTTCGAATAAAAAAAAAATTCAAAAACCGGATTAAAAATGAAATTTTAAATCAGAGAAAAAAAAATTCCTGAACTTCCTAAAAGCTCAAGTGCATCGCAACAGCCTGAACAGGGACTCTATCACCCATCCACTGGACGAATAAACTTAAGCTTCTTCGGGTTCATTTACCACAAAAATTTCCAATAAAAAAAACTATAAAAAAAACAAAGTTAAAAAATTTTTTTTTTTTTTTTTCTGTTTTTGGCATGTCCTTTCACTTACTGAAAAGGACGAATTCGGCCCCACGTTGGGCGCCACCTGTAACGGAACCTGGTGTTCGAACAAGGACCCTCAAGAAAAATTAAAGATCGTCCCTAAAGGGGAGGTGCTAAAACCCTCGAAACAGCAACGAAATAGCACTTACAATAATTTTTCCTTTTGAGTCCTCGCTAACCTCCACTTCCTATGCCACCATTACGACCTATGGCATACAGGAATCCAGGGGCCGATCCTGGCAGCAGAAGCGGAGGGTGTTCTGACTACTAACGGCTCGGCATGCTTGCTTAAGCCAAGGCTACGCTCGTCGGAAGGGTGGGATCTTGCCATAGTCGTCAGAACGATTGTTACGTCGTTTATATCATGCCGAAAATTGTGTTATTAAAGTAACTTGTAAAATGGTTCAAGAATAAAAAAAAATCTTGAGACCGAATGTCGTCCCGTTCGTAAAGAAAAGTTCAAGAAAATACTTGTATTTTAACAATCTGAGAGATTTTGCGAGAAAACAAAAATGAAGTGGCAACCCTGGAAGAGGGAAGGACTTGATGTTATTTGTCCTTGAGGCTTTAACCCGCCCACGCATCAACCCTTTGACACGTCCATGGCTACTGCCGCCTCGTAGTTTATTTTGCAGTGGCCCCCTAATGTAAAATCCTTCTCAAAACCATTTGCTTACCATTTTACTTGACGACACCATATCATCTGCTTTCAGGAGTTCTCTTCACACCGCCACATCTACCCTTTAATATGGATTTCAACTATCCATGCTAGGAATCATATCTGAAAACTGATAAATTTTGCGGAACTACTTCCCATAACGCTTCCCAAATAAAATGAAAATCCACAATAAATAATCAAAAACACCTTATCATTTACCTTTAAAAAAAATACTTAAAACATTCATTTATTTAACCAAAAAAAAAATTTTAATTCAATTTCACAACCAAAATAAATTTACCCTATAAAACTATGGAAATTTTACATTATACTTTCAAGTTGAAGTCTTTATAAGATATTCGAATCAAATTTTTTTATATGTGATATGTATGGGTAGGTATACATCAAATATCGAAGAGAGAAAAAAAAAATCAAGGAAGAATGCAAAAATTTTCGTAATTCACTTTCTCTTACTTTTAGGTTCTTTCTTTTATGTTCGTTTAGCAGCCGTCGGCAACCTTTTTAAGTAGTCGGGCACAGTTTTGAAATCCAAAAGTTCAGCGGGCACCACCCAATGAAAAATCAATTTTTTAATGTGGCAATAATATCAATTCAAATAAAATTTATTTCATTTATTTTTTAAATTCAATGTGAAGTTTGACATTGTTGTCAGCTAATTCATTATAATTTCGCAAATAATTCGAATTGGCAGTTCTTAGGCATTGGTCCAAATGAGCATCTGTAAGGGTCGTTCGGTACTTCGATTTTATGCACTTCATATTTGAAAACACACATTCTCAAAAATATGTGAATGCGCAAAGAGAGCTCAATTTTATAGCACAATTTCTTAACATTGGATAGTTACATTTGCTAACCAAACTCCAGAATTTTTCATCGTATGACTCATATGACTTTAATTCTATGTCATTTGTCATTTATAATTTCCAATTTTAGGTCCTCTTTATTTGCAATATCGAAATAGCTTGCAATTTTAATAGCAATAGGTGCGTTTTATTATTCACAAATCTATCTGCATCCGGATCTGGATTAAGTTTTAACATGTATTACAAAAACAATTTGGGATCCTGTTTTCTATCGGGATCTATTTCAAAGATCCAAAAATTAGTTATTACACTGGCGATTAGATGGCTTTTAAGATAAGGTAGTGTAAGGTATAGTGTAAAGAAAAAAGACAAGAAATAATTTAAAATTTACAAACCCAAGGATAAAAAGAGACGGACTTATAACACTGCTGTCACTAAGATCCGAATCGTTTTATTTTCAAGGTATGATCCAGATCCGGATCCAGATAGATTTGTGAATAATAAAACGCGCCTAATATCATCATCCCAGTTGGGTAAAAGGGTTAATGAAGAATATTACAATTTTTTCTACATTATTGAAATCTTCAAATCGGTTATTAAATAATTTAAAATGTCATTTTGCATAAACTAAATAGTTATTACAAAATTAAAGTCGTTTGCAATGATGATACATACATATAAAATGTGTTTAAATGCGGGCATCTTAAGATTATCTCGCGGGCATCTTGGTGCCCGCGGGCACTTCGTTGCCGACTCCTGGTTTAGATAATAGATAGTTGTTATTAAATTCTTTAAAATATTTGACAATTTCGACGCCTAAAAGTATGAAATGATCTTAACGTTTCTCTTAATATGGCATACTTTTTGTTTGTATACTTGCAATTGAATTTTTATATTATATTTTTTTTTTTTTTTTTTTAAAGGCGAATAAAAGCTCGCAGCGAATTCGATATAAAATTTCAAATTTTCAATATAATTTCACAAAAATGACTTACCAAAGCTTTCAATTAAATAATCTTGATTTAAATTGATTATGTTATGAGTTGTTATTTAACAAATAATACTGCCGAAGACCAATGATGAGGTGCACCGCTTCTATTGGGTTGGCTTTTGTGTGTTGTTATGTTGTTATGATGTTTATGTTTTTAGTATTCTTTGTACCTGTATGAGAAATTTAAATTTGAAAGAAGTTATATCGTATATCGCTTTACATTCATTAATCATAACCTAATTAAACTCTAACCAAAAAAAAAAAATGTTACTTATTTATGTCTATTTTCTATTTTCATTCACTTTTGCGTTGTTTAAATTTACTTTTAATTTGTCTGTATATTTACTTTAATTTTGGTTCTTAGTTAGTTTTTATATATTTACGTTAGTTTTCTTTTACTAAGCTTCAGTTTTTAAATGATAAAATATGATAAAAAAAAATTTAAATAAAATAAATTTGAGGAAATTGGATATTGGGAATTTGGGATAGGTACTTAGCTTTTAGGATTTTGTGTATAGATGTCGCACGTTCTCGTCGTTATTATTTTATTGCTTGATGTTGCCGATGTTTTGGACTATACGCATTTTTATGGTGGTGAAGTTGTTGTCCGTACTTGCTGTATCCCGTTGCTGATAGTGTTATATGTTCCAGTTGTCTATAGGTGCTATTACTGTTGCATGTATTTAATAAAGGTCCTATTAAAGTTGGCGATATTTGCACGTTGTCTATTGATGATGAAGTTGTTGTTTGTTCTTGTTGTCTATGTGGTTTTTCTTCGTAGGTGATGTTCTATTTGTTCGTAAGTGATATCCTTATGGTGTCGGCGATGTGCGTGTATAGTTGGCTGGTGTCGTATATGTAGCAGGTTTAATTGTGCTGCTGAGGTCGTATGTACCTGGTCAATTCTTCTACAGAAGTCGAAGTTTCTGGAATTTGGTGTTCTCGTCTCTTGATTGTGTAGATGTCACGTCCAGTGGTTGCTGGAGTCGGAAAGCGACTTTTCTGGGGATGGTTTCGGGTTAAACGCTTGGCTTTTGGGTGCTCTAGATTCGAGATTCGAGGTGATTTTTGTTGGTTGATGATTCGGTTCTCTGGGCGCTCTTGAGATTCGAGGTGATTTTTCTTGGTTGTGGTTTCGGTTCTCTAGGTGCTCTAGAGATTCGAGGTGATTTTCCTTGGTTGTGGTTTCGGTTCTCTGGGCGTGCCTCAAGCAAACTGCTCGAAAGAGTCGAGCGCGATTTCTGCACTTTTGGATTTATTTAACTGTTTAGTTCTTTTGTTTTAATGTTTTAATTTAAATTTTTCTTTCCTTTTTCTAGGTTTTATATCACTTCTTTTTGTATCGTTTTAACTTTAATTAGCACATTTTTTTGTTAAACTTTTATGTAAAAAAATATCTGTTTTTTTTTTCTTTCTTTTATTTTAATTAATTAGCGCGACCGCACACGACTCGACACGCCACTTTTCCAAGTTCAACTCCTGCGTTTTTGGAATCATCTTCTTCGTCTCTTGTCCTACAGCATTGGTTTCGTCCGGTTTTTCCATCATGGAAGTGTTTCCGGACACTGTTTTTTTTGCTTTTTCGACCTGAATTTTGACCAGAAAAATCCAAATTTGGCACCAAATTTCAAATCTGAATTTTTCGAAAATAAGTGTACCAAAATTGAACTCTTCTAGTCAAAATCCTTCGAAAACACTCCAGTTTCCTTTCAAGGATTAACTCACACCAATCCGTTCGTTAGTCGTAGTTAACGAATCCTCATTTATCGCAACCAATTCCACCACGCCCCTTTACCTCCTTTAAGTATCAGTTTAGACAAACGATCCTCTAAATTCTGCGTAGCTGAATGGTCAAGAAGATCAATCCTACGCATCTTCTTGTTTGGATATCCTCAGTTCGAATCGCCATACACTTACATCAAATTTTTTTTTTTTTTTTTTTTTTTTTTTTTTTTTTTTCTTTTTTTTTTTTTTTTTTTTTTTTTTTTTTACTATATTTTATATTAAATTCAAATTTCTTAATTAATTAATTGAATCCCCAATCTAATATTAGAGATCGACCTGTCATTATTACCGATAGATTGTTTTTCTTCAAACGAATCTTTGTATGTACCAAAGGAGATATGCTCGACATTTAAACTCTAACGACTACTACAACTGAACCGGTTCATTTTTGGGACAGTAAACTAGCATATTCCTAAACCCTACAAGAGTGGATGGTAAGTGGACCCTATGGTGAAAATATCATCAAAATTCAAATTGAATTGTAACTGCCTCTCGATCAGTTAATTATTTTCTCACAAGCTCTATATGGCGATCGTCGAACTCGGGATCCCGGGAAAACTGATCCAAATGTGTCGCGTGACATTGGGAAAAACGGTGCAATGTGCAACTAGGGAGCAAGTATATTCAACAACTATTCCAAACATACATAGCGTTTCGACAAGGAGATGTAATTTCTTAAATTTTGTTCTTAAGTAGATGGTGCGCAGGGCAGATGTTAACATGGAGGGAACTATATTCTGACAAATATGTCCAACCGTTGGGGTATGCGGGCGATATCGACATCATTGGACATTCCCAATGTTCGATAATAGAGTCCTTCACGGCTGTTAAAGATGAAATGAGATTTGTTAGTCTGTGAGGACAAAAGCAAGTATCTGCTATAACCAAACTAACAAACATCTGTCCACCGATTAGGTCAAAACGTCACTTTTGATAGCAAAAACTTCGAGGTAGGTAAGCAGCCCATCTACCTCGGACCTAATATTGACTCCACAAACGACACCTTCGTGAAGGTCCGACGAAGAATTAGCTAGGAAACCTCTACCCCTTCAGTTAAGCAAAAAAAAAAAAAATGGGTTCAAATCTCGTCACTTTTAAGACGAAGTGCACGCTCTACAAATCTTTTGTCTACCTGTCCTGTATACAGCCCGAGTGTTATAAGCAGAAGGGAGATATGATAGTGAATTCCTTCGAAAGAAAAATGGATGAAAATGGCGAATGAAGAAAATATAACCGCCAATTTTATCAGCTGTGGATGTAGTCCAGAAAACCAAAACACGCCGACTACATTAGCTCGGCCACATTAATGCTCTAGCTAAGAAAGTCTTCGAATCCCAACCTCCAGGTTCGCGTTGAAAAGGAAGACCGAACCTCCGGTTTAAAGACCAATACACCGCGGATTCCAGAGCGCTTGGACTAGATGACTGGAAACAACTTGTTCGAGATCGCAGATGACGGAAAGCTGAGTCGAGTACGAGTGTTCGTTATTGTTGTGGGCTTTATCTTTTACAGAAGCCTCTGTACGCATACACGTCTCACATAGGTCAATATTTAGCTTTTATGCGGCCAAAAGTCGATTTTGTAAACTTACGGTAAACAAAAAAAACAGTTTGTCGATCGTTAGGAGAATAGTCCCAGTTTTTAATTTTACTCTTTTTACCTCACAAAAGCACACCGTTTGCAAATACGTGTAATTTTAACTTGATCTCTAACCGCAGTACACGTTTTTCTTACCATATAGTTTACAGGACGAATAAAGTTGTAAGGTCAATATTTCTATTTCTGTGTGTGTTATTAATAATATTGTGATGGATTTCGATAACTCAGTTATGATTTCTTATTTTTATTAGAATTTGCTCCGTTGAAATGCATGATTCTAAAAATTTAGTGCTGTTAAACTTTGGGTATTTTTTTGGCTATATTTTTACCATATTTTACTTTTCAAAATTGAATTTGTTAGATTTCCGCGTTAGATCGGATGATAATTCTTTTTTAATTGTGAAGTATAACCTTTTCATCTCCAAATGTAATAAAAATTGGCTGCAGAAGACTGCAGATGACAAAAATATTGACATTTTTGACAGCACAGATTTTTCGGTCAAAAATATTAAAATTCTGAATAGTGAAACAATCATTGTGTTTTCTTGCTGTTGGAACTCCGAGCACATCAGGGGTGAAAATTGTGAGTCGGAGGTACCTCTATGAGTTTAAGAAAGAACAAAATTTACCAGATTTTGAAGCTAAAATTAATTATTTAGAAAATCGCTTACTGTCAAACTATGGCAGTACTGTGGATGATAAAAAAGTTTGAAACATAGATTTTCCTTATACTTTGAAGGAAAAATGGGCAAAATGCTATAGAAAAGAAGAGGCGTTTTTGAAAAATAATGAGTCGTGGCTAAACGGAACCTTCGAACTTCCTTTAAAATTTCTTTTGTATAAGCACCAATATCACATAACCTACCTACCTACCACTCTAGAAGTCAACAGCTAAGTAAACAAGAAACTAACATTTAAATAATTAAAAAAAAACCGTTAGATTTTACAGGTGCATTTTCATTCATTGAGATTTCGTTTTTAATTAGTTGCTCGTAGCTGTAGATTAAAGGTCATATTAGAAACCATTTCAAGTGGACACAAAATTGATTCACAAAAATATGACCAATTTGTCAAAGGTACAGGTCAGCTATACATCAATCTTTATAATTGGCACCCAATGACTCCGACAATGCACAATATATTGATACACGGTGCAATCATAATCGAAAACTTGTTGTTGCCAATAGGCCAATTACCAGAGAAAGCTGCAGAGGCCCACAATAAACATTTTCGCTTATATCGCGAAAATTTTGCAAGGACATTTTCAAGAGAACAGTGCAATTTGAATGTATGTATTACTTAGTTCCGATCCACTCATAAGCAGCCTTAAGCCAAAAAAGCGAACCATTTTAAAATCATTTTGCCCTGAAGCAAGAAATATGCTTGTGCCAGCAGATTCTAACACCGAACCCGATTCAGGCATTGAACCACTAGACGAATTTGTTATTGAATTACGAGTATTATGAACTAAGTTTAAATAATTATTATTTTTATTATTTTTTGTGAGCTGAAAAATTGTTAAAAAAGTAAAAAAATAAAGTTAAAAAATTTTATTTTCTTTAATCAATAATTATAAATATCTAAATGTTATTATTATAAATTAAAAAACCTCAAAATATTTCTAAATTTACCTCAAAATAGTTTTTTTATTAAAATTATATTTTTTTTCGTCATATAAAACCCAATACAAAGAATATAAGTGGATGAATGTTTTTGGCCGCATAAATGTGAAAAATTGACCTATGTGCGTCTGCCAGAGGTTGCTGTTTTGATAATATTGAACCGCATGAGGTAATCAAGGGAAATTTATATATATTTGCACTGAGAAATTTCACACATGGTCAAATCTTCAAGCCAAAATATATAACTCGGGGTATTGTTCAATGCCACACTAAGCCTTCTCCTGCTTACAAAATCACATTTGCAAAATAGTTTCCACCCCCATGTGAGTATTATTAATGCCAGCGTTTAAGCCGGAAGCATGCGTGTTTTAAAAGGAGTATAATACTGGGAGGGCTTAACCTACAGAGTACTCCATATACTTTACCAACTGCAAAATTGATGTGCGAATCCCAAGACATTGTACTATTAAACAACATACCAAGATTTCTTGCAGTTGAAACGTAAAAATTGTTTCATTTGTTAAATTGCAAGCTGGGAAAATAATCCAGGTTCAAAGCGTTCCTACTAAGAACAATACATTTGGATTTGAGGAGGTTCAGGAGCGGACTATTGCATTAAGACTAGTTTTCTAGGTCTTGATTTATTATATATACACAATTTTCAATTAGTCATGGGAGACAACCATTGTATAATTGCACATCGTGAATCGAAGAGTTTGTCTTCTTCTTTGGGAGTTTTATATAATAGGAGAAAAGAAGAGGCCCTAATATGGAACCCTGAGAGACTCGGACCTGCGAAACGTTCAAGAATCATATGAATACTTATTAGCTATAAAAGGAGCTTTGAAAAATGGATCTTATGATGACTTTTTTGTAGAATATTTGAATACCAAGAAAAATGCAGGACGAAATACTCAAATATGTCTATGCAGAAGGCCATTTCGGCACTTCCAAGATTGAAGAAGTCATTGAGCGTAACTACTTTTTTCCAAATATAAAAAAAACTTAGGGACATGCCGAGGAAACTGCATCCGCTGTATTACCATCGTACGTTAAAGCGGAAAATAAGGTTTTCTTAGCTTTATGTACGAAGAGGAAGACCCTTAACACACATACAACGTAGACCACTTGGGTTCCTTTTTAATTACAAGCTAGCAGTATTCATACATTTTCTTTATAGTTGACGCCTTAATTCGTCTGGTTATTCCCTGGGGAGTCGACTGGAACCTCTGAGGTGCGTCCAGAGCTAGAGTTATAAGAAACCAGTTTTTAAGAACCCTAGTCGTATTTCAGATAGGAGTTCTGCGTTCACATTTTGCGCCTGCCCAGAACACTGTGAGGAACAACAAAAACAGCACACTTTGATAAATACAGGTGCGTCCATGGAAAATAGCCAAGTTGAAAGGTTCAACCAAGTGATTGTATCCGTGTAGGCCAAGCTATTAGTGGACGATCCATCTAAGTGGTTTAGATTTACAAGCCAACTGCAAGGGTATTTAAGTTCAACGTGGTAAAGAAGCATTTGAAAGAACCCGATTTGAGATGCTGAGTTGAAATTATCGAAAAAAAAAAAACAAAAAAAAAACAAAAAAAAAAAAAAAAAAAAAAAAAAAAAAAAAAAAAAAAAAAAAAAAAAAAAAAAAAAAAAAAAAAAAAAAAAAAAAAAAAAAAAAACAAAAAAAAAAAACTAATTTTGAGATCCAAAAGTTTCTCAAAATGATAGATATGTGGTACAGAAAGTTGGTTCTCAAGATGGACTTCGCAATACAACATTCATCGCAGAAACTATGAAGCCTTGGGTTGGCTATAACCTCTAGGAATCTATGATTGATGATGAGTTGGAACACCAAGTTGATGACATTGTGGTCTCCACCGAACCCATAACAACTTGGCGATGATTAATTTGTTGGACCACATCTTCACCAACTTTTGACCAAACAATGTAAATCTAGAATGATAGAAAATCCAGTAATGGTCCATCCACACTACGATGGGCCATCCTGTAGATGGGTTGATAGCTTCGGATGGCTTATGACGTAGTGCGATGGCCTGGGATAGAGTTGATGTCGATTTTTCGTGCAGTCATCAAAATATAGTGGTCCAGTGATGGCAGTACGCGGCCACACGTGGCCCACTAATTATTGTAAATTTATTGCAGTAGCGACGATAGCGTCTTCATTGATCTTCTACAACCATCAGCGACACAACCATTTCACAGCCATCATTGGCCATGGCCATCGTGTAGACGATCTTCACCAAGATTTTCATGCCGACGAACAATAAAAGAAATATGGAATGCTGCCCAAAGAGACAATTCACAAGGCGTGGACGTGAAATACTCACGATAGCCGAGCTCCCGGCTGCTAATATAATGTTTGCGTTCGGGGATCAACTGTCTACCTGAATTTGTATCAAACTGTACGACCATCAGTCGGTTACAATGTAGTGGATCATTCATATAAATTTCGTATCGAATTTGACAACATAGATTTTTGTTTTCTCAAGAAAACGGAAAAAAGGAACCAATGGTGCATGGATCATGGCTGCCGTTCTTTCATCTTTCAACCATATCAAACAAACAGCCTGAGGGAAAGAGAATAACTGAAAAAGACATGAACAAGGACTTGGACAATCCAAGGAAGGATTTTTGATGCCGTAAATTTTACCCGTTCCAGCGCAACCGAGTCCTGCATCATGGAATACAATAATGTACTTATATATACAACAAAACAGGATTCATACAACACTTTTAAGGAAATCTGAGACAGAGAAAATTGTATGATGTATGTATGAAAATCTATGATATATGACATGTATGTGATGTAAAGATCTAAGAAATAAGCCCCTGAACGTACAGATGCGCATTCAAGAAGAACGAAATGACGAAAAACCATCATTTCAGCTTCTCAATCGAAACCAATACTATTGACCCATAAACCAACTAAAAACTAAACACTGATTAAAAATACAACTTTCTGAGTCTATTTTTTCAAAGCTTAATCATTGGTTTGCTAGATATGCTTAGGTAATTGCATCAAATCGCTTTCATTTAGTCTAAAAATATGTTGAGTGATGGGAGGAAGGAAAAAAATAGGACTTGCTTTTCATTGAATGTCTAACGTGCAATCAATACAAACCACTGTCACAATTTTGCCACCTCATTTCCTCGATGCCAACCATAGCACTTCTGATCCTTCTATTCCTCCTGCTTTCACAGCAATGCAATGTGGTTGGTACTCCTGCACCTACATAGAGTGTAGGTGCATTCAATTGAATACAAGGAATTCTTTCTCAATGGCTTTTCCAATTTGTACCTTAATTGAATTCAATTGATCAAGAGTGTGAAAGGACTCATGCCTTATTGAAACACCAAAGCTCTACAAGGATACACATATACATATCGGTCCGCTGAGGTTTCTCTACTGGTTGCTTCTCCGAAGTCCATATACATTTAACTGCGGTGGATCCAAGGCAAAGTTATTGCTAGAACCCAAGAAGCAATGAAGTCTAAAGGATTCAATGCACATTATTTAATCCTTATATGCCTTGCACACGTGTATACATGTTGCAAGCTCTGCCTGTTTCCATAGCGAATATTATTAACATTTCAAGTTCTGCCGTACACTTCATATTCACGCGATGAGATACACTTTATATATTTATACTGTACTCAGTTATGCACGGAGTTATTGTTTTCTATTTTGTTTATGCAAAAGATGAACTCCTGCAGTATGTAGGCTGCAGCAGCAGCAATTGTTTGGTTTTGTGGCTTCTAGTCCCCATCCAATCACCCACCTGTAGATGACAAGTTTAGAAACTAATTGGAGGTTTTCTACGGGTGACTTCTACACGTTTATGAATAAACACTGAACTAACAGCCTTAGATTCCAATGCAATTTGGAATATTATTTGTGGAGATGAAGAGCTCAGAGCTGAGAGGGTTAAGCTGTGAAAATGAAATTTCAATTATTATGTGTCCATGGCACAGATAACATATGTGATGGAAATCATCACCTTAAAGTGCTGTGCAAAATAAGTGGAACTAATGTGTAATAAATTTGTTTGTGCAGTGTCTACCCAAGTTATCTAACAAGAAATCACCAGGCCATCGAATAGCCTTCAGAGAACTAGAACTCATTATAAGTTTAAACATGTATGCCACTTCATTGCAGACGTCATTATGATACTAAAGCAATGTAAATCACCAACAGAAGTAACATTTAACAGACCTTTATAGCTATACCAATCATGGCAAAAGTTAAAGAGAAACTGTTCCTGGGGAGCCTTAGCTAAATAACAGAAGAAGGAAGACTTATCCCGAACTATCAGTTTCGACTTTGAACATCTCCTGCTGACATTTGAATGTTCCGGTCTGTTCTTAGATATTGTTCAAGCCTTTTGCAAAAGGTTGAGACTTGGGATTTTAGTACAAAGTGCAGAGACCTTACCAGGCCGCACAAAAAATATTCAAAAATCATTCGTTATGAACCGACTCTTCAAAGTTCGATAGGACTAAAATTACTCGGAATTAAGGAAAATTGAAGCCGGTGTACCACAAGGAAGTGACCCAGGACCAGCCCTGTATTTGTTATTAACTAGGGATATTCCAGTAGACATCAGTGATGGGCACGTTTGCTGAAAATAATGCAATATTGGTGGTGGTGCCTGATAAATCTTTACAAGGCTAAATTGCAAAATGTCGTCGATAAAATTAGAGATTGCACGCAGCAGTAGTGTATCAAATTAAACAATAATAAAACCGTCGAACTTTACAAACAAAAAGCTAAATAAATTTCAATGGCAAAGGTGTTCCTTATGTCAATACTACCAACTAACTTCGAATGACTTTGGATGCAAAGCCGAAGAGTGCCGCAAAATGACCCTTGTCACAATCAGCGAAACTGATGTCATAGAAACATAGATAGAAATGGCGGCCAATGACAGTATAGTCCTATGGCTCAATTAGCGCTGATGATATCCTTTGTATGGAGATGCCTGAGGATTCTTTTTTATTTGGATACGCAGATGACGTTGCTGCAGTGATAACAGCAAGAGACAACGAAAGTGCCCAGAGAAAACTCAACTAAGTCATGCGAAGAATAAATACCTGGATGGAGGAACACGGCTTGTCTCTAGCAACTAAGAAAACCGAAGTAGTGCTATTAACAAAGAAGCGAATTCTTACGCTTCTCGAATTCCACATTGACACCGAAATTATAAGAAGTAAGAATGCTGTTAAATACCTGGGAATAAGATTCGACACAAAGCTAAGTTCCTGGAAAAAAATAAGATCGGCTGCAGAACGAGCATCCAAAGTGACTGCCTCTCTGACAAGACTGATGGCAAACATAGGTGGACCATCCGCATGTAAACGAAAACTGTTAATGGCGACAACACACGGTATTCTAATGTAAGGGAGCGAGATCTGGGAGCTGTTCTAGTAGTCGCAGATGTGACACCAATAGACCTCGTTGCAGCACAAAGAAAGTACGTACACGAAAATAAAGCGGAAATTGAAGTGAAAGCGGCGACGGCGGAAGTGAACTATTACGTCACCTTATTCCTTGCCGGCCACGTATACTTCAACTTCTACCTACATAAGATGGGTAAAACAAGAAGCCCCTCTTGCCAGTATGGAGATTCGAACTATGATGACGTATACCACACTATCTTCGAGGGGTGCAGCAGATGGGAATACCTCTGCCTTGATTTGAATCGAACTATTGGCGAAACCAACCAAGATACTCGTAATACCATCCAGAAGATGCTTGAAAATGATGAACAATTGATGCGAATAAGTTCACATTTGACCCAAATCCTGAGTACTAAGAAACGAGAAGAGCCAGTTTAAGGACTGACCCCATCTAGACAAGTACCCCCCCCCCACCCCCTCGAAGTAATGCGAAAGTAATCACGAGGGGGGAAATCATCAAGCCACTTTTGGAGGTTTAGCTGGTATGCCAAGGTTAAAACCCTTGGAGATCCCAGCACACGGGGAGGTATGGATACCTCCTTATGCAAGCATTATAAAATAAATAAATAAAAAAAAAAAAATGAAGTTCGCCATTTTGAAATCATAACTCGTTTGAACCTGTGGATGGAATTGATATGGCGAAACGGTCGAGTCCAGTCTAAATTATTGTGTTTGCTTTTGCACTACCATCTTAAATTCGAATCACATATTCATCCGAAACCATCTACACTATACCAAACTAGGCAGCTTGTTGACTTGTGCTGAAGCAGTAACTAATTATGTTGAGTGATAATCCGGCTCGCGTGCACCATAAATCTCTGTCAAAGCCCTCAGTCCACCAGAAACGGAGGGCACGACACACAAGTGACCAAAATTCGTCCTAGAGGTGGTTTACTGTTTCTTTTTATGCTATGGTCTCTACAGCTACGAAACTTAGTGATGTGAGGAATGCCTGCGATTTCATACCAACTGTAGAATGAAAAAAATATCTGAGACAACCACCAACAGTCTCAGAACATCGTGCCACACATCTTTCCTATCCTTCTTTCTCTTCATTATCTTTACGCCCGCGCTGTGTTGTAACATTTAAAGGGTAATCATAATCCCTTGAGCGCGGGTAGATTATAAAAAAACCATATAAAATGCACGAGACAATGTTCCGAGACTTAGAAAAACCAGTCATCATGACTTAAAATTCTAAAAGCTATGGGAAACTATTAGGAGTTTAAACTGCTCCAGGAATGAAAAATCATTTGTAGATCATTCATAGGTCTGTCCTGATCACAGTAGTTTTATTGCAGTAAGAGCCTCACACTGCTTGATACCGAATATAAGCAAGTGTCATTAGAAGGCATAATACAATATTGACATTTAGGCACTGGGACATAAGGATATTTGACATTAGGATTTTGGGACACCGGGACATTGGGACACCGATACATTGGAACATTGGGAATTACAGGAAATACATAACTGTTAAAAAAATTAACTTATTGCGCCTAACATTTCAGAAGCTTTTGAAAAATTTTGATAAAAATAAATAAATAAGAGGCACTCGAAGAGAGTCTACTGACTTACAACCATCAAAAACTGATATGAGCCAATTAGAAGAAATAAAGGAAACCAACCATTTTCTGCAAGATTCTAAACATTTAATGAGTATCAATTTTCATGACAAGAGATACTCTTAAAGGATGTGTCACTTCCTCCATCTTAAGATTATAATAACCTTTCGTATCATTCAGTACAAGTCGTACTGAATGGTTTCAAATTTGACACAAAATAAATTCTGATGTGCTCCAGGGTTCCGTTTTTTCTCCGACACTCTTTCCTATATTCATCAATTATCTTTTGTCTAAAACTTCTAGTCCAATAAATTGTTTCTCCGACGGCAATACTTTTCAGCTCTTAATATTCGGAACCCCATGCCGTTGTACATTTTGTCCAGTAGTGGGACTTGCTTTGGGGAAATCGAACAGCTTTCAGTTCCCACCAAAAACACTGGTAAGTGTTTAGGTTTCCTTCAACATTCAAGACATTTTCTACTCCTTCTGGCTGTAATCTATTTATCCAAAACTTGAGTACAACTCTCATAGTTGCGCAAATCGTGCCATAACCAAATTGAGATTCTTGGAAAGAATCCAAAAGAAAAGTCTTCAAAGTAATAGAACCATAGAACTACAAAGCAAACATTTCATTCAAGCACTGCCGTAATGTTTCATGTGTTTCATGATTTTCATAAGCGAAATAGCGGGTTGCTATTGTTTCCCTAAAACAATTAAACCGTAATACATGCACTTCAGTGAATGCCCATTAGTTTTTCCTTGGAGTTCAACTTTGGACGTACTTTTTTTAAGTTCAGAGATTGTTTCTTAGGCTGCACTACACGAATGTCGAATGCTTTACCCGACACAATATTTCTGGCCCAAAATCCACTAACAAGCGACAAATGTTTAAGGTGAACCTCGTGTGGGTTGGTGTCGTCCCATGTACGGCAATATCGCTTTTTTACTCTTCTATTCATCAAAAAATGCGACGCGTCGTTAGAGATGATTTTCGGGCCAAAATTGGGGTTCTCTTCTAAACGCTTCAAGCCTCAGTCAGCGAGCAAACAGCATTGCCTATAGTCATGAACTTATAGCTTCTGGGTGAGTACAATCTTGTCCCGACCCAAAATTCGCCTATGGTCGAGTTCTCGTGCACGGCGGGATATCGACTGTCTCGGGTTCTTCTGTACACTTTCACAGACTGCTGCGATTTTCTCGACCGATCTTGTGTTGCTTTGACGTAGAAAACGATCCGTTGAATAAACGACTTGCGATTGGTAACAAAAACCTAAAGACAGAATGTAGAGCAGATTTTTTTTAATGAGGTGACCAGTTTCGGTGAATCTGTGGAACTTCATTCTGACCATTGAACATGTGTCAAGAGTTCTGTTCGATCCTTCCCATTAAAATGACAACGAGAATATCGCTCAACTCACAATCTTATGTGATGGGTAAACGTTAAATGAAACACCTTTCCAAACCTTTTTTTTTTTTTTTTTTTTTTATATAATTAGCGCGCACACAAGGGGTTATTACTACCCTTAAAATGATTTACACAGTACGAGCATTAGGAAAATAAGGAGGGGTTTAAAAGGAGATACCGATGCACATTAGTTTTAAATTTTTGAACATTACAATGGGAAGGAAAAATAGAGCTGGGTAAAGCATTCCACATTCGTGTAGTCCTGCTAAAGAAAGAATCTCTGTATTTCACAGTACGTCCGAAGGTGGACTTAAGGGTAAACTGATGAGCATTCCTAAAAGCGCGAGTATTGCGGTTAAATTGTTTAAGGGGAGGAATGCAACTGGCTATTTCGCTAGAGCATTGTCTATAGAAGTAACGGTAAAATAATGAAAGACAAGAAACATTGCGACGGTGCTCGAGAGATTCAAATGTTTCTGTTATACTTCTATCACCTATCATTTTTAAAGCTCTTTTTTGGATTCTATCCAAGAGACTCAAGTGTGTTATTGGAGCACCTGCCCAAATATGGGAATTGTACTCGAGCTTTGGACGAATATAAGCCTTATAGATTACAGCCAGATCAGAAGGGGTAAAAAATTTCTTGCAACGTCGAAGGAAACCTAAACACTTGGCAGCGTTTTTGGCAACGTCGAATATGTGGTCATTCCACACAAGATGGTCCGTGATGCACATACCGAGCACAGAGAGTTGTTCAGTTTCCTCAACGCAAGTGCCACTCATGGATAGCGGCATAGGGGGTGGGTTCTGCTTTAACGACAGGAGACAGCATTGAGTTTTCGAAGCATTAAATTCTACACGGTTTTTTATTCCCCAATGGACAATGCTGTCAAGATCAGAATTTAATGAGCTTATCATACGCTGCCGTTCAAGTTCCACTTCCGAAGAACAAGGAAGTGAATCTTTGAACGAATATGAAAAGCTGAGGGTACTATCATCAGCAAAACAATTTAGTGGATTAGAAGTTTCAGATAAGAGATCGTTGATAAACATAAGGAAGAGAGTCGGAGACAAAACGGAGCCCTGGGGTACACCAGCATTTATTTTATTAGTTTCAGACTTGAGACCATCCAATACAACTTGTATTGAGCGGCCTGAAAGGTAATTTCTAATCCAACGAAGAAGAGATTCATCAATACCAAATGCACGCATTTTCGATAAGAGAGCTTGATGCCAAACTCTATCAAATGCTTTTGAAATATCAAGTGCAATAATCTTACTTTCTCCAAAACGATGTAAAGATTTGTGCCACTGTTCGGTGAGATATACCATCAGATCACCAGTGGACCTATTGCTACGAAAGCCATACTGCCGGTCATTAAGAAGCTTTCGTTCTTCGAGATATTTCTTGAGCTGATTATTTATCAGCGTTTCCATGACCTTGGAAAGAAGGGACGTAAGTGCAATTGGACGATAATTTGAGGGGGACGAAGATTCACCTTTTTTAGGGACAGGCTGGACAAATGCTGTTTTCCATCTACTCGGAAAGAGTCCAGAGGAATAGGATAGATAGAAAAGCTTACGCAGTGGTTTTGCCAGCGTTGAAGAACACCTCTTCAGAACAATAGGAGGGATACTATCCGGGCCAGCGGATTTGTGTATGTCAAGATCTTTCAGGACTCTTGCAACTGTACGAGTACGAAAGAAGACTCGTCCCATGGAAAAATTTGTGTTCTCAAGTACAGGAGGAGTCATAACACTCTCTGGCAGCGTCGAATTAGCAGCAAAGTGTGCTGCAAGCAAATTGGCTTTATCAATAGAGCTGACGTAGGGAGTGTCATTGAAAACGAGCGTTGGGACCGATGACGAAGTAGTATTTCGGATATTTTTTACAAATGACCAGAAATTTTTACTACCCTTGGGACATTGTAGTATTTTCTGCCTAATTTGTTGGTCATGTAAGAACTTGGTCTTTCGAATATGATCATTGCAAGTCTTTCTAGCTTGTTTGAACTTATTCCGGTTTTCCTCAGTAGGGTTGGCTTTATAACATCGGAAACTTACTTCTCTGACCCTGATAACCTCTTTACAGCTCGAATCAAACCATGAGTTCTCTTTCGGTTTGATAGATTTTTCCCTATGCGGGATATAATCTCTCATTCCGATGAGAATTAAATTTGTAATCATATCTGCACTGGAGTTCACGTCACTATCGAGGAAGCATAATGACCAGTTAAAGTTTCTGAAGAAATCATTGAGACCGTCCCAGTTGGCTTTCTCGTATTGCCAAACGGTTCTCTTGGGAGTTTTCTCTTTAACTGAGGTTTTCAGACACGAGAAATTCGCAGATATGACACAGTGGTCTGATGTGCCTAGAGGCGATAATACACTGATGGTGTATTTATCAGGATCAGAGGTAAGGAACAAGTCTAGTGTGTTGGCGGTTTGACCTGCAACGTCAGGAATTCGAGTTGGCTCATTAACAAGCTGAGTCAAGTGGTTTAACTCAGCAAAGACCTCAACATACCTTCCTTCGGGTGTTGTCTGACCAGAAAAGCGAAGCCAACTAGAATTGTGTACATTGAAATCGCCCGCAATGACGATTTCAGTGTGAGGATAATGGGAAACAATTCTTTGGATGGAATCGGACAGAGCATCAAATTCGTTAAAAGTTGAATTTCTGTCTAGGTTTGGACTTCGATAAATGAAACAGGTATGTATGATGTGCTTATGTACCGTGAATTTTAACCATATAAAATTGAAATTCGTATTTAAACATTTACCATATTGCGGTTGAAGTTGGTACGCAACATCATTTCGAATAAAGATTCCGAGACCGTGGTGTGGGAAGAATAATGGCACTAAGCTATGCCCATGTAGAGAAAATTCCGAATGATCGGTATTCTCACCTACCTGAGTTTCACCATTGTATATATATCTTATAGTATTATCAATTGACGTGATTTTATGTTAGAGTCCCTAGCCTGTGATGTCGCTCAAATCAGCAAAATTTGTCAGTGGAGAGTAGGATAAGAAAGATAGAAACAAGTAGTATGAAAGAGAGATTTTCATTTTTCAACGAAAGACAGAGTAAGGGAGATTTCCGAGAGGTGGAAATGAAAAAAAATTCTTTTTTGACCTTTTTCTGTTGGAATATATTTTCTTGTTCGTATGTTTTTGTGAGTATGTATGGAGGTAGATATATTTTTTGCTTGAACTTCTTTGGCTGAATACATTTTCTTGTTTGTATGGTGTTTGTAGGTATTGAAAAAAATTTGATTTGAAATTTTCAATTCTGGTGAAAAATCAAATAATTACTAGGTTGATATCTAAAACGAGAACTATCAACCAATGCTACAAAGATACAGTGTGTTCTAGAAAGCATAATAATTGCAATGACAAACTTTATAAAAAGTATATTGGCGATAAATTTTATGGAAATTAGTACCTAATTAAACTGTTTTAATTTTGAATAAATATCTGCCATAAATTTTTTTTTCCAAATCTTAGAAAATATTTTTTTTTCTCTAGAATGTTTTGTTTTTATTTTCGTAGGTATTTATTTACGGCGGATTGATGAAAAAAATGTCGAGGATGAAAAAAAATGAAAATTTATACTAGTTTCAGGGCTTTAAATGTTCATGTAAACGCACTTATTCACGTTATAATAAATTGTTTATAACTTTTTTACAAGCGATCGAATGAAGTTTTTATATTAGATATAGGTATTCTTATATTTTTATATTATGTTCTTTCATAATCTACACAAAAAAACACGACAAGGTCGCATGAACTTGCTCCTATGTAATAGACTAGGAATTTTTAAAATGAATGTTATTAGAGAAAACTGTTCATAAGCATAAGATTTATTTTTTAAATGAATAAAACAATTCCTTTAGCAGTTGCAGCTAAAAACAGGATGCCATATGTTTTAAGCAAAAATTAGTTTATGTAAGAACAAAATTATAATTCCTTGTAGTGGTTTCAAAAAAATAAGCTTTTATATACAAAAAAATGTTTAAGAAAAAATTTTGGAAGCCCAATTCAATGTGTTTATCAATGTACGAATAAAAATTAAATTTCCAAAAAAGAAATATTGATCCGTTTTTGAAATATCGAATTTAAAAAAAAATAATTTTTTTTTAATTCAAAAATATATTTTTTTTTTAAAGTTTTTAAATGAAATGAAATGAAATGTTTTTTAAACTTTTTAGAAGTTTGTCTATAAAAAATTTCATTGAAATCCGTTATGCCGATAATGAGAAATTCAAAATTCAAAATTCAAAAAAATCGTTCTACGGTATGTACAGTCAGTAATATCTTGATTTGGGCGATTCCGCTATAGACGATTTTCGACACCAATTTTTAAACTACAATATTTTTTACTTTTTTTTGATAAATATTCAAAGTAGAAATACTATATTTAATTTAATTTATTGCACCCGCTATAATGGAATCGCCCATTCCAAATTATTTTTTTAAATTAAATTATAGATCGTAAGAATTAATTGAAAGGAAACAATTTTAGCAAAATTTTCGGAACTTTTTTAGAGAAAAATGCGATTTTCGATAACCATTTTTTAGCATTTGTATGGAGGATACCCTTATTTTTTAGGTAAAATACATTTTTTTCTCATATCTTGTGGATTACATTAAGAAAATTTTATTTTTCAAATTTAAAAAAAAAATCGAGAATGAGGTTTTCGAAATATGTATTGAGTTTCCAAAAAAAAATTTTGAAAATTCTTAAAAAAAAATCTCAAAAAATCTCATAATAATATTCAAATCACAGAAAAATCCGTCGTACTGTTTTTAAGAAGATCAAAAACAAAAAAAAAATGTTCCAAAAATATCTAACAATTTCTTGCAATTTTTTTTTCAACTGGCACTGCAACTTATTCAAAAAATCGGGAAAATTATTTGCAAGAAAATATTTTGATATGGCATATGTCTAAATAGTAAACAAAAATACAGTGCAACCCTAATATAACGTACCTAAATATAACGACTTACTCGATTTAACAAATTCTTCGTAATCCCCTTAAATTGTCCATAAGAGTTAATGTAAAATATACCTTTACATTGCGAACATTTTTTGCGAACAACCTCTTTATAACGAATTTTCAACTATCAAGAAAAAGGATAAACGCCTTCAACTAAAGAATTTTCTCAACCCAAACCTTTATATAAAGTTCCCACCAATGTATGACCCTTAATCTCATAGTATGTGATTCATGTCGCTACAGGTTTCGACCCGCTTTTGTTCGTAAAACAATCATTGTTGTTTGATGGAAAGTAATGCAAATACTGCTGCTCGTCACTTTTACCTCTTATACCTCTTTATAACTAATTTTAGACCAATCTAACCTCAACATAACAAACCTCAGTTCAACGAATTACTTGATATAACGAATATTTACTTGTTCCCTTCCGATTTGGTATATCGAGGTTGAACTGTATACATGTGTTCACAAATCCACAAAAAACCTTTAAAATTTGCAGAGGAAAAATCAGACAGAAAGTCATGGTTGCCAAATTGATTATTTTCAATGCATTATGATTCGAATCATTTGTTCCATATAATTTTGAAATTTTGATTAATTTTTTATATTTTCTCAAAATGTGTCCCTTTACTTGCCCAAAACTAATAATTTCAATTTATTTAACCAAAAACTAACGCCGCTACCCACCATACAAATGTTAAAAACTGGTTTTCGAAAATTGTATTATTCTCGAAAACGGCATCTAGAATTTTAATAACATTTTTTTCTTTCGATTAATTCTTGCGATCTATAATTTAATAAAAAAAAATTGAAATTAAGATATTACTGTCTGTACCTACCATAGAACCATTTTTAGATTTTAATGAAATTTTGTATAGAGAAGATTTTAAAAAGTTTGAAAAATATTGCATTTCAAAACTTAAAAAAAAAAATATTTTTTGAATGTTTGAAAAATACCATTTTTTTTTTGGAAAATTCGACATCGCAAAAACAGTTCAATATTTTATTTATGTTAATTCTTACAATAATAGAAGCTTTAATTTGGCGTACTAAATTTTTTCTTAATTCATATTTGCATAGCTTTCTTTTTTATCTCTTACTACCTAAGGAGTTTAAAAAAAAAATAATTTTATGCTTATGAATAGTTTTCTCTAACGAAATTGGTTTTTAAATTCCTATTCTATTACATTCTATTACATAGGAGCAAGTTCGTGCGACACAGTTGTGCATTTTATTATTTAAAAAAATATAAGCCAGTAAGTGCAACAAACTCTGTTATTCTAACTGCCTATATTTCTATTAGTTTCGTAAATCGAGTTTGTACTGTTTATCCTAATAATGAACTGTACACATATTCATATATATTTTATTTTATTTACAAGTATTTAAGGTAAAATAAGTAAAATAAGGCTAACCAAAACATAAAAAACTTTCTTTTATTCTATATGCCATGATTACATTCTATATTTATATTTATTTGTTTGTGGCAACCATGGTCACAGATTTATATTTTTCCATACAAATATATTTTCCCTATCCTCACAAAACGTCACATATACATCCATGAATATAATTTTCTCGTTCTGTTATTACTCCTATTTTTTCTTTCAGCGCACATTCTCAACACAATTTATTTTTTCTCATTCTTCCATTATCTCTACACCCATATTTTGAAGTCTCCAAAATTTAGCAGAGACACATTTTAGCAAATGCGGTCCGTAGCCTGAAGATGCCGCCACAATATTTTGACTTCTCGATATTACTATAAGATATATATACAATGGTTTCACTTAGTGCCAAAACAGCTGGCCTGTTCTTTACAGTATGAACGTACGTGGCACAGAAGTTCTTACGCAAGCCCCGAATGTTGCTAAAATCAACCCTAAAATCACTTACCATTGCAATATTCACAAAACAAAAAAAACTAAAACAAACGAATAGTCTAATTTAATAATTAATAAACTCAGTACCAGTTGAACTTTTCAATACACATTACCATTAGTGTTATGCCTAAATGGCAATATGTATCAAATCCGCTCCTGGTTCAAAGAGAGTAATAATTATCAAATATACATTTGTTGTTATCTACACTTGATTCATCGTACACTCTATGTGTGTGTACACACAGTGCATACGATGATCAAGGTAGATCAACTGTAAGTGATGGGGGGAAAGGGATGGACCAGGGATTAGCACTCGCGTTTCTGTGATTTTTTTTTTTTCTATTTTATTCACTTTTAATTGTACTAATTTAGTTTTATTGTTTTTGTGTTTAAAATTGCGGCGGGACTATTTTTATTATTATTATTTTTTTGTATTTAACTGGGTTATTGATTTTTTTTTGTTTGTTTTTTTTTTTTTGTGTTTAAAATTGCGGCGGGATTTATAGAAAGCACGAACAGTTGGTGCGCGCACGTTGACCTGCGGATCGGCACTAAATGACAATCAAATATTAACTTTACCTTTCATGGCCAACCATCAAACAATCGCGAAAAATCGTCAATCTCACAAATTATTTTCACAGCACTGTTAAAACACATCATCGCCCAGATTCTCTATTTAGATTATTAGAGCAGCACGTTTTTGTCAAGTACTTCAAAATTAGTAGTCAGTGAATGTACGAGTAGATGTTGTAAACAATTCCATTGATGTTTGATGTTGATCACTAAAATACAATCAACACGAAACAAAAAAAATTGAATTTCAAGTTCTTATTGCAAACTTTCGTTCTCAGGAAAACTAGAAATATTTAACGTGCCAAATTCCATTGATTTAATTTAAACTTTGAAATTTATGCACGCGCTAGCGAAACTTTTCCTACAGACCTACACCGATGACATGAGGGTTTTTCTAATGTATGACAATGCTCTTACATTCCTACAATGGTGTGGTGTTTTAGGATCTTAGTGCTTACATACGTTCACGTACACAGCATCTTCCTTGTTCCCAATCCCGATAAAGTTTCAATATTTGTTCGAGTGTGAACTAATTGCTGGAATACAGCTTGCTTCTGAAGGAAATGTTTAGTTTTTGAATATGTTTTAGTGATGTTTGTTAGACACGAAATACAACCTAAAAGTTCACCCATTTTTGGCTGATTTGAATATAAGACTGCCCTTCTAAAAATTTCACGAGGCAGTTTAACAAAATTGAATTTAATTACTTAATTTGATTTTTTTAAAAATTTGAAGAATCAATAACAACGCAAGTTTTATGAACTGGACTTTGATCCCATTTTATGGCTCTTTCAATTGGAACAGATACATTTTGACAGTACATAGCGGCCATGTTGTTTTATTTCTTATTAATTTTTATATATATTTTTTGGAGCCGAAGGTCAAATCACTGTGATGAGTCACACCAAGGTAGCACAGGTTGGCAGTTGTAAGCGGACCTCCATTTCAGCTAAATCAAAAACATCTTCAGCGGGGACCAGTTTTGGATGACCAAGAACGTCAACTAGGATTTTGGACGATTTAAAACTAAACCACCAAATGGCGATGTATCCGCAGAGATTCACTGCTGGGTGTGGGCACGATATGGATGTGAATTCTTTTTTGTAATTTACTGCCCTATTGGTTCGTCCTTCTTCAAAAACGACGTTGGCATTTCCGTCATAACTATCAATGAAAAGTATTACAAACCGATGCTTGTCAATTTCTTTTGGCCCAAATTCCACGATATGGATGTGAAATTTTGAATTTAATGCCCCTGCATACATACTCGTAAAAGAGCCCACTGTCCACAGATCTACGGCCGACGACGTTGTAGATTATAGGAATTGATATACATAAGTTGAACACAATTCAACAAAATTTGCGTATTGACAAGGCTCTCACTAGTCCAAGTGGGATCGCCAGGACGAAAGACCAAAAAAAAGCAATTTTGGATTATAGAAATACCCATTTTATGCTGGGCCAGGAGAGGAATTCAACGGGCGATATAAAGCCGTTTAGTTAAACATACTCTCCAAGTTATTTGTCGAGGACATTGCGCTTGCTATGTGACCCCCAAATCAGCTTTAACAAAAAGAACCTGGTTGGAATAACTTGGAAACTCTAAGGCAGCTTCTAAAACACGGCCTCTCAAACACCTGTATCTTTTCCATCTAACATTGGGCAAAGTTGAATCTCACGGGCACCCATAGCAAATCATCTGCCGGATAAAGAGGAGTGCCATGTAGAAAATCACTTTTAGCCAACTATTATAAAACAACCGTTTCGTCGACGAAACCCTGCCTTAGCCCTGGTCAGAGCAGCATTTATATGACGGTCGATATACAAAGGGCCAAATGCTAAACGCTTATGTTGCGCAAAATTTTCTAAGGAAACAGTCCCAAAATACAAACATAAAAATCCTTGCTAATAGAATGTCCCCAAATGCAGTTTAATGTAATTTTCTTCTTCAAGGCCTAAAGCTTTTGTGCTCTGTGCGGTTTAAGAAGCTGCTTACAGTTTGAGAAGCTCTTTACAATTTGAGAAGCTCTCAACAATTTGGGAAGTTTTGTTTGAAGTTTGAAAAGAGCTCTACTATTTGGTTTATCTACAGTTTGTGAAGCTCTCTACAGTCTGATAAACATTATACAGTTTGAGAGTTTGTGCCATATAATATATATCATACTTTAATATACAATTTGCAAAAATAAGAAAATTAAATAAATTTGTGTTTTGCTAAAAGGTTAAATTGATTTTCAAATAGCTTCAAACGATTTGCTAATAGTTTACATATGTAAATATTTTTGTGATTGGGTAAAATCAATTCGCAAATGGCTTATCTAGATTAAGGAATATTATCTCAACTAATCCTTTCCCTAAACAGCAATAGCATAGGCAATCACTGTGTTATTCTCCGCTTTCAGAGATATAATTTTCTTATTTTCTATCAAGGTCCAAAGAAGAGAAGATAGGTCACCGCATTGCACCGTACATCAACTGACAGATCTTCTTGCTGAAAATTCGATCACCTTTGAACTGATAATCCTGATAGCTAGCAGATAGCTAGCTAGAGCGAACCATCTACTTTCAGAGATGACAGTACAGATGTGTCATCTTTGTTAGGAATGAATGATGAAAGACTAAAAACGTCTAAGGTCATTACCCGCTTTAGGTAAAAACTTCAACTTCTCTCGATATCAGAGCAATATCGATTAAAGAACATCTCTAGAATATGCCTTATGAAGTTCGGCTGGTATTGTGCCGTTTCCTTGGAATCATATGTTCTGGATTAGTTAATATTATATTGGATACGATGTAATGAGTGTTATCAACAGGATGAGAGATATTTGGAAAATGGTTAACTAGAAGCAGGTTGAACGATTCTTCTAAAGAGTTGGTCTATGAGCCATCAACCTTTTTGAAAAATCTAGGCTTCGCTGGATTATTTGAGATGATTTTTTCGAATCTAGATAAACCACTAACTTGCAGAACGGTTTTGTCCAATCAAAAAAAAGATTTAAACTACTAGCAAATCGATTGAAACTAAGGGGTGTGCCATCTAGTGGTTTCTTTTTAAATTATGTTATTTTGACACCGAAAGCTGTTTCCCACTCGAAATCTTGACAGAAAGTGAGTATCATACCCCCGCGGAACGAAATAAGTCGTTTTACCCTTGAACAACGTTGCGACATATGAAAACTTATTTAAAAAGTGAGTGCTGTGTAGCCCAAACAGTACGGTTTTTGAAAAGAAGTTTTGGCAGAAATGAAGCACCCGTCCCGCCTGCTGTACGCAAGTTTGTGCAAAAAGTTCGTGAGACTGGTATCCTAGTAAACAACACTCATGTGGTCCCCGTCGTGGTAGGGGGCGCAGAGACGAGAATGTGGCGGCTGTACCAGAGAGTGTGAGACTCAATTCACGAACATCAACTTGTCATCGATCTCAACAGCTCAACATTTCACGCACTATCCTGAGGAGAATTCTGCACAAGGATCTCGGATTTTTCGCTCAAATGGTCCAATTGACTCAGCAATTGAAGGCGCACGACTATCCGCTTCGTTATCTCTTCGCAGTGTGGGCCTTAGAGCAGCTTGAATTGGGCAACGATTTTGGGCGAAAAAATGTTCTTTTCTGGGGAGGCGCATTTTCATCAAAAAAGTGCCGCATCTGGGGCTTAAAAAAACCACACGTTATTGTCCAGAAGCCAATGCATCCACAGAGAGTGAGAGTTGGGTGCGGATTGTGGAGTGGTGGCATCATTGGACCATTTTTCTTCGAAAATGAGGCTGGAAACAACATTTCGGTCAACGGTGGGCGTAACAGAGCCGATCTTTGGCAAAGCAAATTCCCAAAACTAAATTTTGTTTATTTTATTGCATTTCTAGAACGAAACTTGTATTTGGCCCATCTATATTTGCAAAATCAATTTAATTTTTAAAATTGAATACAAAAATAAAAAGCTTACACATATACAATGAAATAAATCAAGTTCTGTGTGAGGTTGTAGGAAACCATTTGAGAACATCTTTTCGATTAGCTTATATTCGAACTCTCAGTTCAATAAGCACAGTGAAATTAATTTGTGGAATGCGTTGGTGAAGTGAAACAGGTGTGGACGGTGAAATTCGTTGACGGTGAGTAAGTTCAAATGGTTGAAAGAGAACCTCGAAATGAAGATTCGACATTGTACGCTTCATTTATTTGCTTTGAAGATGTTAAATTTAAGAGTATCAAAGGGAGAGGAGAATTCGTCAACTTTCCTTTTCTTTGCTCGTGAAAAGATTTTCGTTGGGAAGTTGCATTTTGATTATTGTCAGCTGCATAATAAGCATCTGTTAAATATGAATTGTGTTTAAAGAAAGGCAAAGGTGGATGAGAGATTATGAAGACCGGAAACTGAAGATGAAAAACGAATTTTTTGTTTCTATAGTAGAGTATATGGAGGTTAAGTATTAGATGATTGCTTAGTTATAGTTTTTAAGTCTGTTTTGCAAGTCTATTCCTTTCCTTTGATGATTTAGGAAAACTTTTCGAGATATTATAAATAGTTGAGGACATAATAGCCAAGGACGTATCCTTCTGATACAAGGGTGAGAAAACCTCAGAGAGACGGCTACATCTCGTTCACTCTTTACCGTGAATCTTGTTAACTTATAGGACCTGCCCTAGGATGTTTATATACTAGCATGCCGAACTGTCGTAGCCTCGACACCCTTTTCTTCTCCTGAGAGGATCAGCCCACTATGCCTGAACACAGTGGGGTGTAATTGTGCGAAAAGAAGGTTTTTAGGTTATACGGCCTGATGCTCTGGTGCAAGAAATGAATGTGTGCTGAGTGCACATAAGCAATCTATCATTTTTGCAAAAATTTGGGCAAACAGCTTCGAACCAATTTCAATTAGGAACTCTCTGTTCTAGTTTTAACATTCAATGGAACTTATAACACTCCCCAAAAATGTCACCCATCAACGAAAACTAAAACAATAAAAAAAAATTACATATGAGCAACCACATTATAAATAACAAATTCAAAAGTGTTGAAAAAGGAACATAATCCAATGAACAAGAAAAAAACATAAAACCGATGACATAATCCAAGTGACACAAATAATATAAAACATTTGACTGGTGTACTTCTTTATCCAATGTTCATACCATACAGTAGAACACAACATATACAAAGTTATGTCGGTTTTTGGACGTTTCATCGCTTCTGTATTTACAAAACCATTCATTGTCATCTCAAAACGAACGTCGTCGTCGTCGTCGCTGGTGCCGCCGCCGACCACACTCTCCGCCATTTTAGTCAGCACGGAAGTTGTCCTTTCAACTCGTCGTATAAATATCTCGAGAAAATTTCCAAACCAGAAAGCATGAACATCAGTATTACATACGGTATCCAAGTTAAAACCAAACAAAAAGCGCAACTACATTCTAAGGTGACCATTCACCGTTTACAAAAACAATCCAACACAACTAAGTAATGTTTAGGATTCGTGAAAAAATAGAACTGAAATTGATAAAAAAAATCCTCAAGAAATCCACCTAAAGTGACAACACCAGTGTTAATCGAAGCAGCAACAACAACATCAACAACTGCTATAACGATGATTCCACCAGCCCTTACTTCAGCCGACACCAGCTCAGCCACAGAAAACCACCGAAAAGCCAATAAAAAATTCCTTCAAACAATAGAATTTAATATCATACATTCACGTCCAGGAAAGACACGAAGAACCTCATTTTTCTCAAAGGGATTCATCATACGTACGCAGTGATCGAAGTCGAAGACGTACTTTAAATCGAGGGACTCCCAATTGTTGAGATGATCCACTTCAAGGTTAAGAATGAAACTTCGTCGACTTGCAACATTACTTAGTTAAGTGCCAAAACTGTCAACGCTTTGGACAAGTAGCCACCAACTGTAGACGCCAGAATGTGTGCGGCGAGTGTAAGGACGCAGGACCGGACAAAGTCCAGGAATATTCTGGATTGGACGTTTGGTATGTACAACTGCCAGAAGGAAGGCCACCCAGCCAGCTTCTAAGGGTGCCCAACTCTTAAGGCTCGTCTAATGGTGGAGACCAAGGTGTTGGCTGAGAAACAAGCTCACAAAGAGTTTGCTGATAAGTCTGCTTGCTTGGCTACCCTAGCTAGCTAGGCAGCAATGGCAAAACGAAGGTCAACAACCTAACCGGCATTAAACCCGGACTACCAACAGCAGCAACCGAAAACACATATCAAAACTGTTCAGCACCTGCGAGGATAGCCCCAACGAAATCTGCCAGACCGTCACCAGTTTCCATTGACCCCAATGAAGTTCAGTGCATCTTCGGATCTAGACTTCTGTCTAGAAATAAAGCTCAGAGTGCTGTACCACCAAAATATGGTCGAAGGCGAAAAGTTCGTGGCGTTGACCACTTTCTTATTTCAATTATGGAACTTAGGAAGCTGCGCGCAACCATGGACAATCTGAAACTAGCCATTTATGACACATAGGAAAAACAAAAACGGGCCAAAATGTCCAAAGACAGGTACCAGCACCTTCCTGGTTCTTGCAAAAATGGTATGTAAATAGAGAGAGGTTAAAAAAAAAACTTCTTCAAAGGAAGCACCAGCGAGAGTTGAATTCGTCTAACATCAATTACCGGACAGCATGGAGTAAGAGTAAAAGTCAACGTAATGTTTCGGAATTCCATACAATTCACAAAATAACCATTTCCTCAAGACTTCTGACGCCTTGAAAAGTATCAACGAAAAGTATCAACAAACTGATTGGGAAGAAATCTCCAGTGCCAGATAAAATCATCACCAATATTGAAGAATTGATTAGCTCACAGAACCCTTTAGCCGATCCAGACTTTCTCGAGGAAGTTGAACAATCCATCAAACAAAGTTTGGCATCCAATATGGATAGATGTACATTTAGCCTAATGACAACCCGAGCTTGGGCACTATAGAGGATATATAAGGCATCATCAATTACTCCTCACCAAAGGAGTTAGCTGGATTTGATGGAGTATCCAACTTCATCATTAAGAAGCCCCCACCCACAGCTATCATCATCCTCAAAGACTGTTTCAACAACTACTTCCCCCAACAATGTAAAACTGCTTAAATCGTGTAGATTCCTAAGAAACGTGCCCTTAACATGGTCTTTAACTACAACTTAATACTTAAGAAAACTCTTGGAAGAACTAAAACTCAATAAGCTCAAGATGTATTCCTACGAAAATTCTATAATTCCTGTCATGCAGGTTGGTTTTTGGAAAAAGTATTCAACACTCCATCCACTTCTGAAGTTTCAGCATGAAATGACGACTCCACATCGAGGACGCCTTTTGGATTTCGAAAAAGAATTCGGGTGTTCCTCTACAGTTTACTGACCAGCCAATCCCTGGCAACTGCGAGAACCTTCTCCTGACTGATGGTTTATTGACCAACAACACAAGGATATGTCCAATGATGCTGTACAAAAGCTCACATCAGTAGACTTTTTCAGTACAACAGAAAGTGGGGAATCGAAATAAAGTCAGAACTAATCTGCTTCAGGAATCCATTTTCCAACTAAACTCCCTGACAGATCAACATTGGCAACCAAACGGAGCGTAGGGTACCTGCGGAGTCCACTTCGCGAATTACTAAGGTTCAATCCTCATGCAAGATATAATCCTAGAAAAGCCAGCTGGGCCTTTCTACGTCTCTTCCCCCTGATAAATGGAAGTATTGGACTACGCTAGCAGACCAAGATCCTTAAAAATGTAGAAGCAGCTCAGTCATGGGTTTTCCATCAATTGTTATGAAATGTTGCTCCAACAGAAGATCCATTTTCATCAAATAATTTATTCACTTGGACATGTCGTTAAACTCTATAACACTCCCTTTGTTGATTTGGCATAAAATACTTAATAATCATCAGTCAATTTGACAGATGTGGATTCAACAATATGGCCGCAATCACCTTTCTGAGTTCGAAAATCCCTATTGGAAAACCCTAGAACGAACTTTCTCCCGTTATGAACCCACAAGTGAGTTTCTATTATCCTCTAATCACAAAACATTATAATAATTCTTTATTTTTGCTCTGATGGGAACCATATAAATTCGGAAAAAATTGCGTTTGGCTGGCCAATTAAGGCAACTGATATATTTTCTGATAAATTCAAAAGGGTTAAATGCTCAGTATGCTAATTTTTTGAATATCCCAAGTTTGAAACAAAATTTTAATATTCTCACAAAATCGTCTATTGTTATTAATTACAGACCTCTTGGATTAAGAATACATTTTTGAATATCCCACAAATGAGCTGCTAACATCCTGTAATGGTGATTTTGAAAAACCTTTAAAATTCACAAAGATATCATCTATGGCTGTCTCAGTAGAATCTAACTAAAATTTTATAAATAAGTTCTGCATTTTCAGATGACATACTTTTTTTTTGTATATCCCATAAATAAGGTTTTAGCTATTTAGACAATTCATAAAAATTCCCGTTTAGCATACCAATAACAAAAACCAACTGCCCTTTCGGGCATATTGATAAGCATTCAGTTGTCATACACAGTTTCTCAATATCCCACAAATGATTTGCAAACATCGTCTCATGGCGACCTTGAAATAAAGTTTAAAAATTTATAAAAACTATTTTCCATGGCTGACGAACTACTTATTGACCTTTTTATGGCCAATAGCAAACCTTTGCGATGGCATAACTTCTTTTTGAATATCCCATAAACGAAGAGCTAGTGTCCTATAAGACCTTGAACAAAAATTTAATAAAACCAGATTTGTCTAAGCGCATTTGCTGAACAAACTGACATTTTTTAGACAATTCCTGATTTTTCAGAGGGCACACTTTTTTTGAATATCCCATAAATTAGCGCTACCATTCTCTATGATCATAACAAGCAATCATAAAAAAATATTTATGGCCGAGAGTAAATGAAAGCAACTAAACTTTTGACACCAATTACTGATGACACAGATGGGATACTAATTTTTTGAATATCCCACTTTGAAAAAAAAAAATAATATTCATAAAAAAATCGTACATAAATATTTGGCCGATTAGCTCCTGAATTTTCATAGCCTTTTTTTTTTTTGATAAATTACAGACTTCTTGGATGAAAAATAAATGTTTTGAATATCCCACAAATGAGGTACTTCAATGGTGCCCTTGAAAACCGTTTAAAAAGTTAGAAAAAAATCATCTATGGCTGGCCAGTTAATGAAACTGAGAGAAGTTTTATAAACAATTGCTGTCTTTTCAAATGGCGTACACATTTTATGAATATCCCACAAATGATTTGCAATCATCATCTAACGGTGGTCTTTTAACTTTTTACTTTAAAAACTTATAAAAACAATTTCCCGTAGCTGATGAACTACTAAAACTAACTGACCTTTTATGGCCAATAGCAAATCTTTCCGATAGGATAACTTCTTTTGAATATCCCATAAATGAGGGTATTGTCTCCAATAAGACCTTGAACAAAAGTTTAATAAAACCGGATTTGTCTAAGCACTTGCTGAAACAAACTGACATTTTATAAAAAATTCCTGATTTTTTCAGAGGGCATACTTTTTTCGAATATCCCATAATTAATCAGAAGCTTTTAATAGTGGAAGTGACAAGGAAATTCCCAATATTATCATTTTTTTTGTGTTGTCTTTTGATTTAAACAAAATTTGGTCACCCTAGCTGCATAACCACTGTAGTAACTGGTGAAGAAATTAAGAGGATTTTCACTCCATGGCCCACATATTATTCCTTTGATAGCCATCCCCACTCGCACAAACACACATGTCATTTCCATTATTATGGATATACTGAGTCTGGTTTTGGTCTTTTTCTTCCAGCTCCTATTCTTTTTATATTTTTACTTGTTATTTATTTTTATTTCATTCATTTTTTGCTGTCCTTTATCATGTTTTATCCTTTATTTTCTTCTTCAGCTTCAACTTCGGCTCTGGCTACAGCCTTTTTATCCACGAACGATAATATTTTCGGTCGGCGAAACACAAGAAGCTTACAATTTTCGCAGGACCATATTTGTAATTTCTCAACGTGCAAGGCGATATAAGTTTAGGGTAGTTACGAGTATAAGGTTACTTCCATTAAAAAACATACTCTACAGAGGCTTTTTGACTGGTCTAAACGAGGATATTTAGAAAAGATTAAGTGGAATATCCGATGAAAAGTGCTGTAAGGGTTGGCCAAATTTCGTGCTTCCTATTTGATTAAATACCTTGCTCCGAAAATTGAATCATGTCGATTATGGAATCCGCAACAGTTTAATCCCGGGGAGTTGGGTAGTAGCCATTTTGGTGAGGATGTGAATGGAAGGAATTTACATACAGAGTGAAAGATCAGCCAGTTCAACGATTCAACAATCTTGAAAAAAGGTTCAGATTTCCACCCCCGGATTCGATAAGCCAGGGGGTGTATCTATCACACACCTTTCTAGAAAAGTTCTCACAACATGGGTGTGCGTTGCGCCCGAGTTATAGGATTTTCATAGCACGGGTACGGGCCTGCGTGTGCCCTTTGTTTTGTTGAGGTCAAATAAATTTCCCATATCATTCCATGCGTGGCAGACAACAGACTATGACTATGAGATCCTGTGTGTCCTATGATCCAATTGCACTACGATATAGTACGGTTTATCGCGATGTTGTGTAGGGTGGCTGCTTTCTTTGTCAAGGAAATGAACGTTTATTTTTGCTTTTTACACTGCCACACAGCAACAACCAAGGCAGAAGCAGCTGCTAGCCACATAAACGGCAAATAGAATTTGAAGCACAGTTCAACCAAACAATGGCCATATACCTACCCCATACTTGTATAATAATAATAATAAGAAGAAAAACGGTATATTGTACAGTGGTTTTAATTTTTTTTTTCCTCTATTTTCTGACATTTCATAGTGAAGAGATAAACTTCTTAAGAAAATGAAATGAAATTGAAACAAGGACACAACAATGGTGGCGGCGCTCTGTGCGACCTCATATATCTAGGGGAATAATTCTTTCGGAACCCCTAACCTCGGTTGTGTCGTTTCAGAATCAAATTGCTTGGCGATGGCGATGATACCGACAGTTGGCAGCGCAACACTCGGGACCCAGGGGCAATCTGTTTCAGTTATGTTAGGCATACTCCCGGAAACAGGCCATAACCTGAAATAGAATAAAGGGTTTGTTTCTGTTTCTGTTTTAGTCTTTTTTTTTTCTTTTCGTTTTGTGTGCTCTCCCTTTTCAAATAATCGCCTATGGCGTTCAAAAGGTATTTTATGTGAAAGAGATTTTGCTTTTGTTGGGCACAGACAATACGGCTAGAAGGCTAATCCTTGATGACTCAGGATGCATACAATTTTGATATTGTTTGGCTGAGAATAAAATAAAATGTTCTTAATATCGCTGGGACTTTCATTAAAAAAATAAAAAAAAAAAAGAAGCATGATGACATTATTTGTGCTTTGGGAACTGTAAGAGCAGAAAGCAAATCCCAGATGAGTGCCCATACTTGGAGGTAAACTATTTACACAAGTCGGTACGACAGATTTATGAAACGGAGGTTATACTCGTACACAAGGGCCGACTGAAGTTATGAAATAAAAGGTAAGGATTTTCCTACAGCTAGTCTAGTATTTGCATAACCTTTATTTTTGAGAGTAAAGAGTTGGTATACCTTTTGTTCCAAAAAAGTCCACTTCTTCAAATATACTGACAAAGGTTGATTATTAAAATTCTTTCAAAAAGGAACTGTAGCTATGTTAATAGTAGAATGCAGTAGAATTAGGGTTTTGACATCACAATTAAAAGGACTGGACTAAGCAGTTTTTTGTTTCTAAAGTATACAAAACAAATTTAGGGAATTTGTCCTACCTATTATTATGTTATTTGGTCTGATTAGACAAAAGTCAATTGCGTAGGGGCAGATGGCAGGTCCTATTATTGGTTACGTCCCGGTGAATCACTCCATTCACATCAAGTTCAAAAGACTCTAAAATATGGCCGTGGCTCTGTGATGGCTTGGGGATGTTTTTCGTGGAGTTCTGTTGTACTTTTAGTCAAAAATGAGGGGATAATGAACAAGGAAAAATATCTTGATATTTCAGAACAAAATTTACCGTCATTTTTGGCAACAACTGGATACAGTAAATCTGAGATCACGTTTCAGCAAGATGGAGATCCGAAGCATAGAAGCATATTTCAAAATTAAAAAGGAATGGATCGGAAATCAGATGTTTGCGACAATGAATTGGTTGGCACAGAGTCCTGACCTCAATCCAACTGAAAATCTTTGATAAATTGTGAAGCGCTGGTTAGCACAGTACGAAAATAAATAACTGCGAATGGAGCCGAATTCCTGAGCAATTCTTTCACAACTTGATAGAGTATCTGAAGACGTTGTTCACAAGTTATAAAAAAAATAAATGCAAAATTCAACAAAATGGCATATTTGTAAAGTTTTTTTTATTTTTAGATAATTTATTATTTTATAAGTTTAATTAAAAATAAAATGCACGACTGGGTAGCACGAACTTGCTCTTATGCAAAAGACTAAGAATTTCAAAAATTAATTATATAGAGAAAAACTGTTCATAAGCATAAAATTCATTTTTTATTGAGTAAAACAACTTCTTTAGTAGTTGTAGCTTGTAGGTAAAAATAGGATGCCTTGTGATTCAAGCTAATAGTGGTTTATGCAAGAACAAAAATTATAAGTCTTAAAAATTTAAGTTCTTATATACAAAATTTTTCAAACATTTTTAAGAAAAAATTTTTTTACGCCAACTCAAAGTATTTATTATTAAACGAATAAAAAATAAATTTCCAAAAAAAAATATAAAGCCGTTTTTGAGATATTTAATTTTCTAAAAAAAAAAAATAAAAAAAAAAAAAATTGGTGATACAACAGCTCGGAGTGAACCAGGACCTAGTGACTTACAACTCTCAACCATTCCTGTGTGCGTGTTACCAGGAACGGAGGGGACCTACAATTTTCTGCCGATTCGGAACGGCAAATGAGCAGCACTTTCCATAACAAGAGATACTCTTGGAGAATTTCTCAATTCCCCGCAAGAGGCAGTACACCCCTGAAAAAAAATTTTTATGCAGCGGCTGAGAATCGAAGTCGAGACAGTCTAATGCACTAACCATTATGCCAATGGGTAGATTTTTTTTTTTTTTAATTCAAAAAATATTTTTTTTTTTTTTTCAAAGTTTTGAAATGCAATGTTTTTTAAACTTTTTAGGAGCTTATATTTAATTAAAATCCGTTATACCGATACCGAGAAATTCAAAATTCGAAAAAATCGTTTTATAGTAGGTACAATCAGTAATATACGAGGGCAGTTTGAAAAGTTCTCGGCCTGACCAATAAAACGCAATAAATTTTAAAACTTTTTTTTAATCTTTTTCTACATATTCTCCTCTTATATCAATGCACTTATTTCATCTGTGTTCCAGTGCTTCTATACCCATTTTATAGGCCGATTCCTAAAACTCTTTGAAAAACCGCTCCGTCTCAGCAATCACCTCCTCGTTGGTGAAGAATTTGCGTCCAGCCAAATTTTTTTTTAAGTTAGGAAAGAAGTCTGATGGTGCCAAATCAGGTGAATAAGGGGGGTCGTTCAATACACCAAATCGAAGTTCATGGAGTTTAGCCATGACAACAACCGACTTGTGTGCTGGAGCTTTATCCTGAAGAAAAAGGATCCTTCTTTTTGGCTAATCCTGGTCTTTTTTCGGCAACTTTTCCAGCCAATTTGTCCAACAGGTTTGCAAAGTATTGACCAGTGATAATTTGGCCCTTGGGAAGGTAACCAATAAAAAAGACTAACGCCATCACTTTCCCAGCTGAAGCACACGACTTGGCTTTCTTCGGTGGAGGAGAACCGCTATGCTTCCATTGTTTTGATTGTTTTTTTGTCTCAGGAATATAGTGATGAATCCATGTTTCGTCGGTGGTAATGAATCTTCTCAAGAAATCGCTGGTATTCCTCCGAAATAACGCTAGATTCTCTCTAGAGATTTCAACTCGATTGAATTTTTGTTCTTCGCTCAGCAAACGCGGCACCCACCTTGCGGACAATTTTTTCAACCCCAATTCTACGGTCAAAATGTGGTAATCCCGCTCAGAAGAGATCCCCATGGTGTTGCTTATTTTTCGCACTTTTAACCTTGGATCGTCTAAAACCATTTTATGAACTTTATCGACGTTTTCTGAAGAGGTGGATGTTGTTGGCCTTCCGCTTCTGCGATCATCTTCGACGCTCTGTCTGCCATGTTTAGATGAGACTGCCCACTTTTTGACCATGGAATACGAAGGTGCAGATTCCCCCAATGTCTCATCGAAGTCATCTTTAATTTAATTTGGTGATTCTGATGGATTCTTTTTGACCAAATATTTAATGACGGCTCTAATTTCATTTTTTTTTTCATTTTCGTTGTTAGCAATAGGTTCGTTCAAACGAAAAATTGCACTGATATATGTACGCGACCAATTTTAATGAAACTTCACATACAATTATTATATATATAAGGCTATTTGAGGAATTAAAATTTATTTTTTAAAACAACGTCTTCTATGTTAGGCCGAGAACTTTTCAAGCAGCCTCCGTATGTATAAATTTCAATTTTTTATTATTTTTATTAAATTATAGATTGTAAAAAGTTAAAAGAAAGAAAAAAATGTTATCACAATTTTCGGAACCGTTTTCGAGACAAATACGATTTTCGAAAACAATTTTTAACATTTGTATGGTGGGTACCGTTATTTTTAGGTAGAACAAAAATTTTTCTCTCAAATCCTGTAGATTATATTAAAAAACTTGTATTTACTAAGTTTGAAAAAAAATCGAGCAAGGGGTTTTGAAATAATCAAAATCGGTTGTACCGTTTTTGAGAAAATCAAAAACTAAAAAAACGGTTCCAGGGGGTACCAAAAAAAACCATTTTTTGGAAATTTTTTTTCAACAATATCCTAGCTTTAACTAAATGAAAAGAAAAAAAAACGTGTGGGGGGGGAAAATTAAAAATTATATCATCTACAAAGTTTAAAGAAAATCGGCCGAGCCGTTCAGACTGTAGTCGAAAAGACAGACAGACAGGCAGAATTGCGAGACCCACTTTTTTAATCTTCGCTATCATCGTAATATCATTTTTGATCAAAATTTCGAATTGGATTTTTTTTCGAATGCATAAAAAGCAAGTTATGGTACCTACAAGTCGCAAGTAAAAAGGACTGGGTCGAAATGGCTACCCTGTGGTATTCCAGAATTAACTTTAAAGTTATTCGATTCGCAGCCGTTAAAAAGTACCGAGTGCTCTATTAAATAAATAAGATTGAAGCCGCCTTACAAAATGTTCAATTTAATCCTATTTTTCTCAATTTTAATAGAAAAACTCGATGAGAGAGTTTGCCTTACTGAAGTCTGTACAGACGCAATCTTTATGCCTTTTGTTCTTAAATGAGCCAATGCAATTTTCTATAATTCCAAAAAAAAAAGTTAGAGTTGAGCGCCGTTTTGTAAAACCTAGTTGATAGAGGTAGTTATAAGTGATTTTACATAAAAACCTTAAGATTCACAAATAATATACTCGAAAAGTTTTGGAATAACCGATAAATAATCTAGCAATAGATGTATAATTGTTGATTTCATCTTTTTTGCCTTTCTTATGTAGAGGGATTATGAAAGAATTTTTACAAATAGATGGAAAAACACAAGAGGACGTTGATAAATTAAAAATAACGGACAAAGGTAATGACAAGTGACCTACACAGGAGAAGACTTTCTTTTATAATTTATGAATTTCCAAAAATATTTTGTATTAAAGTTGAAGTGGTATAAAAAATGTTTCTCGCTTCACACTAATTTTCAAAATAAGTTTCTCTCTGAGAACTGAGATAGCTTGTATATACATACGAGTAGAACATAACTTATGAGGCTATCACTATCGTACCAATTGGTTTAAATATAGTCGAGAAAGAAAACAATTAAACAAAACATTATGCAATTCAAAGACCATTAAAATTAACATTTAAGCAATTATTAAGTCAAGACCATTTTGCTTGTGATAACAAGGTATTTAGTTTTACTAAATCGGTCTTCTTAAAATTGAGTCTAACAAGTTTCAAAAATATCATTATTTCACTTATCTGAGTTCAGAAAAAGAGTACAATTTAGAGCTAAATGGTGGTTGTTTTTCAGATGCTAGAGGCTCACTTGAATTTTACACTGTAATGCCTTCATCAATGGTAGTGAAGACTGGATCCAGTCATTTTCATTCATGTTTCAAATGTCGTTAAATTGGTGAATTCCAAGAGATGTTAAATCATCAATTAATTTTGAGTCGTCCGATTTAAGATTACCAGATAGATTTAAGAAGATCAAGAATATTGCAAGACATCGATGAGTATTTTGGAAACTCGATTGCGCAATATTCAAAACCAAGCTTTGTTATCATTTAGTGACTAACCAAAATCATACCAGGATACATTCAGCCCACAAGAAAGTGACAAATGACACTAGTTTACACAAAAAAAGTACCTCAACAAAAAAGTATTTTCAAGACTAATTTTGGCTCTCTGAACACGAAAATGGCAATCATTTATTTTTCCAAAGAAGCGTTTTCGAGATATGACCAACAAACGTGTTTTTCTGCTCCTTTTCCATGTATAAGCCTAATTCTCAAAAACGGTCGAACTAATTAACATATACTTTATAGTTTGGAACAGATATTTTGTTTGTCTTTCCAACAGTATACGACTTGTGTAAATCGGCCCAACAATCATCAAGAAAAAGCCGTTCAAAGTTTCAAAAAACACAATTTTTCGCCGTTTTTTGAAAATCGCTTGTTTTAAGTCATTCCGTAAGGTCAGAAAAAAAAAATATTTAAAATAGTTTTAAGATCTCAGGTGAAAGATATTGTTTTTACAAAGCTAAAACGCGTAATATCAATGAAATCGAATAATAAATGTGGAAGTTATGAAACATTACGTAAAGGCAGATCATTTCAGGTTTTTTCTTTTTTTCATAATTTTTATAGAAAATATGAAGTACGAGTATTGTTTACACTTCTTCTTTTATGTGGCGTTGAATCTTTTCCATGATAGCAAGATCCTGGTGGAATCTTTCACCTTGTTCATCGCTTTCAGCACCTAAATTCGAGGGAAAAGTTTCCAAATGGCTGTGCAGGAAGTGCATTTTCAAAGACATGCGAGCACCTGAAAGGAATACAAATATTTAAATTTTAGTTGTCAATAGAATTCATTGTTTTTGAAACACTAATCTGCTAAATACTCACCAATAGCATGAAATGTAATCATCATTTTTTCGATCAATTGACGATAGTTTGTACTTCTGTAGTTTCCCAAAAATCCATGAACTACGTCTTGAAAAGCATTCCATTCTCTTTTCTCGTTTTTTTTTAGACAATTCAAAAATCCGGTCTTACTAAACAATTTTTTTTTATCTGTGGACCAACGAATATACCCGCCTTAATTTTTTCGGTCGACAGCTTGGGAAACTTTGTTTTCAAATATGTTAATCCTTTGTTTTCGGGATCTTTTGCCAAGGCTTTTACAAAATTTTTCATAATGCCGAGTTTAATGTGCAATGATGGAAGTATTACATTTTGTTTTTCAACAAGTGCTTTTTCAGCAACGTTGCTCTTTCCTACTACATGATTTTCACGAAGTGGCCAATTTCGTTGGATGAAATGCTTTCCATCTGCTCTGCTATCCTAAAAACACAGAAAACAGCAGTATTTTTTGTAGCCACCCTGCAGGCCAGTAAGTAAAGCCACGACTTTTAAATCACAGCAAGTTTTCCAGTTATAGGAATTGTATTTCACAAGTTGAGGAATTTTTTCCATGGTCTTGTAGTACTCTTTTACATTTGTGGAGTGACCAATCGGGATTGATGGTTTCGTGTTCCCTTTATGAAGTAAAATAGCTTTCACGCTATACTTGCTGCCGTCGATAATAAGCCGCCAATCCTTAGCTTTGTGGTGTTCTCCAAATTCAACAAATAATCCTGACACATCATTGCAATAACAAAAGTCACCCGTTTTTGAATAATACCTTTCAAATTTCTTATTCCGATTTCTGTAATAAAAGTGACTTTTGTTTCTGCTTCCAAGCAGTTAAATTCCTGCAATCTCGAAACGAGCGACTCAAACTTCTCTTAAGCTAAGTTGAGATCACGGCATAAATCATTCAGTTGGAATTGATTAAATAGCTTTAGTTTTGGACTTTCAATTTCCAAACTGCTGATGATACTGGAACTCAAATCTGATACTTCTCCGGCTGTTATTTTTGTTCCTGGTGGTTCTTGTTTTGGATACCGAGAAGAATGTGGCGCCGTCTTTGTTACTGATTGTACTTCGGGATAAAAAGCTTTCCGAAATTTCCCTCCTTGTATTTTAGTTAAGCAGAAGTAACAGTCAGTCACTTGATCAATTGGGTTTCTCCATTCAACTGGCTTTCCAAACGATAAATACTTCCTATTTCCGTTTCCAAATGCAATTAACCTCACAAAGCACGTAGCACAGGTTGACAATATAGCATTACTTTACTATAAAGCACTACAGTAAATGCTCTGAATTTGTATATTTTTTTAAACAATTCTTAAACAGGTAGATAAAACTAAAAAACATATTTTTTTTTGAAAAAAACTGAAATGGTCTGCCTTCACGTAATGTTTCATAACTTCCACATTTATTATTCGATTTTATTGATCTTATGCGTTTTAGCTTTGTAAAAACAATATCTTTCACTTGAGATCTTAAAACTATTTTAAATATTTTTTTTTCTATCCTTACGGAATGACTTAAAACAAGCGATTTTCAAAAAACGGCGAAAAATTGTGTTTTTTGAAACTTTGAACGGCTTTTTCTTGATGATTGTTGGGCCGATTTACACAAGTCGTATACTGTTGGAAAGACAAACAAAATATCTGTTCCAAACTATAAAGTATATGTTAATTAGTTCGACCGTTTTTGAGAATTAGGCTTATACATGGAAAAGGAGCAGAAAAACACGTTTTTTGGTCATATCTCGAAAACGCTTCTTTGGAAAAATAAATGATTGCCATTTTCGTGTCCAGAGAGCCAAAATTAGTCTAGAAAATACTTTTTGTTGAGGTACTCGCCAAAAACCGAAAATTTGTAAACTAGTGTGATTAACGGCGATGAGGGATGTAATTGCTGGTAGACCAAAAGATCAAAAGCTAATTGATAGTAAATCAATACGGGATCGACTTAAGAGGCTTTTAGTCCAGAAAGCAATTTTAGGTATTTAAGCTAAACGGAACATGCACATAAAATAATTTGACGCATTTCTTAATGGAGACCTTGAACAAACCGTATATGATGTATAATAGACAGATCCTGGAAGAAGAATACCTCATATGGCCAATTTGACTAACAATTTCTGTTGGAAAATTCGACAGAAAGAAATAAATCAATCGCTTTCCGTCGCCCTTAGCTCCTCGTACTTCATACATTTAGTTACCTCACTAAACTTACACAACGTGCATCATCTTCGTTGGTTTTCTGTTTGCTTTGGAATTGGAATTGGAAGACAGAAGGATCACTTGAATGGAAAATAACTTTTCAATTTTCTTTGAAATTGAACCTTTCGCTTTAGAGAGAGATATACCTAGAACGAAGCTACCGCGCCAGGCATCTCCATCTCCGTCTCCGCCCCGACCGCGTCAGAACTCATAGACGTCTCTGAATCTGAATGTAATCCCGAATCTGCAAGGCAAGGACTAAAAGTCACATCGTCATAATAATAATATGTCATAGTTCCTGATGTTTTGTGTTATTGTAAATTGTTTGCAATTTATTGTGTTATTTTTTTTTTTTTTCGTTTGTGGCTTTCAGCATCTCAAGGACACACACGGTGGAATATATTATTATTTCATGTTGCTAGAAATAGCATCGTTTGTCTCAGCGTCAACGTTATAGTTCCACCGGTAAGTGAAGAAAATGCGGTTCAATTCTCTGCACGAAAATTGCACTTTATTTTAAATTTGCTAGCTTTCGTTTTTTGCGGTTTTTTTATATTTAGAAAAAGGAAACAATCTACGGAGAAGACTCGTCCTCAGGATATTTTCGTAGATACACAATGGGTTGAATAACTTGGTGTTGCAAACAAGGGAGTACTGTGGAAGAATCTTTTCGCAGAAGGAGCCTTTTGGCGTGTTTTGGTATAGAAATAAACCAACACATACGCATGTGGTATTATAAACGCTTCCTTCTTGGTTCTTGGAAAATTGAAGAGGTTGGGTCTGGGCTCTGGGGTCTGGGGTGGCTGAAAAACCTGAAGTTAAATTGATATTTTATGCGATTACCCATTTGTGTGGATGTGAAATATTACTTCTGGAAAGAAAATATTGCAGTGTCTTCTAACGAAACGATAAAATACTCTTTGGGGAGAACGTCTAAGGTATGATTGACATTTGCGGAAACTTTGAAGATCAAATTATGGGAAGCATGTGAAGTGAAGTTGAAGTTAATCAAAAACGTAAATAGATATTCGATGTTTGAAATAATAATTGTTAAGGGTTCTCTTCGATTGAACTGTACGAACTACTGACTGAACTGAGCTAATGGTTGCACATAATTATGTCTGTCCAATAAATAAATGGCCAATGCAGGATTGGAAGCTGGTTGAAGGTGGATTTGTATGTCATGTGTATCTGGATGGATATTTGAAAAACCTTGGTTTTATAGAGATAAATGCACCCCTATGGATAGAACGAAATTTCTCTCGTGGCTCAAGGCTGTTAAGAGACTTAGAATAAGTACGAAATTGGTTCGCTTGGATGTAATCCATGGGAATAACGGGAAATTGAAACAAGTGTCAACACTAAATTGGAGTTTATGATGAATGTAGTGTACCTCTTTCAGAAATATGTGAACGTGAATGATGCACAAAATTTCCATCGCAATTTGTTGATATCCTGAATAAATTTTTATTTTTTATTCGCCAGAAATTTATTATTAATTCCAGTGGCATTTTGGTGGAATACAATATTTTCGGCGAGCAGAAAAATTGCCCTCAGGATATTGTGATTTTATCAAAAATTCGCCAAACATTTATTTCCATTGCGCGGAGAATATTTCGCCAAATACCTCAAACGAAGTTAACAATGATTTTAAGGAACCAGTAGGGGCATAATCCACTAGAAGTCTGGTCTCAAACCAAGTTCGGCTTAAGGTCCAAGTCAACCCGACTTTGCTAGTGTTTTTCATGCTGGATTACTGGCCATCAGGGAAATATGCAAGGTATTCAAACAAGATCCAAACCAGAACCGGAATACGGCCATGATCACAGACAATCAGGCGGCTACTAAAGCCATCATTTCTAGTACATCATCCAGCAAATTGGTCCAGCAATGCGGGAAAGAACTTTCTAGCCTCATTCTGGGTCATTGTGACATTGATGGGAATAAACGGGTGGACGAGCTGACCAGGCAAGCATCAGACCTTCATAACTCACTTGCCGAAAGATTCTACATTATGAAGGGAATTATTCTCTCAATTTTTCTTAACGAATGTTATCGTAGGTGAAGCAGTTTAACTAACTGAATTATATCTAGAAAGATTTGGCCCACCTATAATAAATCCCGAACACTTGATCTGATACGCAGAACCAAGTAAGACATAACAAGGATCGTTGGTACCTGTAGCAAACAGTGGCTAATAAATAGAAGAGCATGCAGCGAAGCTAGGAATTCCGAACAACTCACTCATAGCTGTGGGGACCAGCGGGAATAGGAAACAGCCCTCCATTTCCTCTTCAAATGCCCTGCTCTGGCCAAATTTAGAGCACAATCATCGAGAAGGGAATTCTTTGACGACATTGACGAACTTTTGGAAATGAAGACTTGATCTCTTTTCTCAACGCGACGAAAAGGCTCTAGGATGAACTTTGGTGACTTCTGTGCTATACCTTACGTTCGACTCCTCAGATCCCGAGCTAGCGGACTGAGGGCTTTGGCCGAGATTTATAATGCATGGGGGCCGAATGATTAATTAATCGGATTAGATACTGTTCCAGCACCAGTCAACTAGCTGCTTAGCTAGGCACAGTGTGGATGTTGTCGAATGAGTGTGGTGGTCTGGTTTAGTGAGAGATCCAAATTCCGGATGATTGTATAAAAGTAAAAAGTTAATGTCGAAATTAATCCTCCGAAGCATGCAACTAAAAGGTTCGTTGGAGCCATAAGAGGTACGTTGGGTGGGCAGATAGAAGAGATGAGGATTTCTTAGATTACGGAAATCAGTATTCAAAAAGATGGAATTGTAGAGAGTTTTACAGTCAGAAAATCTTGAAAGTAGTCGATGAATGAGAGAATGTCACTTATTGCTCTTCGTTCTTCCAGCGTATTCAAGTCAGTTAATAGAAGTCGGTCTCGATACGGAGAACCAAGGGTTATTCCAAGACAGACCACGAAGGGCGAAACATAGGAATCGATGTTGAATGCCTTCGATTCAGGATATATGATTTTGTTTAAAGGAGTCAATATTTGACAGGCGAATTCAATAAGGAAGCGAACAAAAGTTATGTATAAAGATCGGTTCACGTAGGGGTTAGAGACTACTTTGTACCATTGTTTCACAAAGGTTAGTGCAGAGTTTGCTTCAAGAATAATCTCGTCAAAATGTGTGACCAAGTTGAGTTCTCTATCATATAAAACACCAAGTTCGCGAATTTGTCCATCGGTGGATATGGGTTAGTAATGGAGAAGGTCGAGACGAAGAGGAGATTGGATTCATTTTCGTGAAAAAGCGATTAAACGACATTTGGAAATCTGCTCCGAGCGATTTTTCAGGCACCAGACAGCGAAACTGTGAAGATCAAGTTCAAGAAGATTGGAATCATATATCGAAGGAATGGTCTTAATGAACTTGGTATCCTTGGCGTAGTTAGATATGGATATGGATATTTGATGACCATTTCAATATCGATAATAATAAGAATAAAAAGAAGAGGTCCCAAGTGGCTGTCTTGTGGGACTCCGGAGTCAGATAAGAAATCACCAGAGAAGGTAGATCTGAATAGATCTTTGTAGTAATAGTTTTTCAGGTAATAAGATATCCATCTTAAGAAGATAGGTTCAAGCCCAAGGGTGAGCAGTTTGAATAGAATAAGCTTACATGAAATTTTGTCAAAGGCCATACTGAAATCGGTTGAGACTTCCTTTCCGTTTTATAAGACTGAGGGGCTAAAGGACACGAATTCATCGAGGTTTGTCATTGTAGACCTAGCTTTCACAAAGTTGTGTTGTCTTGGAGAAATTAGAGACATACCTACAACGAAAACTTAAAATTTCGTACAAATTGCTTTCAAGCATTTTGGGAACATGTAAAAGTTTAGATAGTTTGCAACTTCACACTTTGTACCCTTTTATGTATTGGGGCTATGAAAATGGTCTTCCATAATTGAGGGAAGTCTCCTTATGATATGGATTAACTGAAGATTTTTGAGAGGGAAAAGATGTGGAAGAGCATTTTTTGAGAAATATGATGGAGATACCAACTAAGCCGGAAATTAACTCATCATTAAGTTTATTTAGCTTATCTTCAATGAGAAATGGGCCGATGGAGAAAATCAGTAAATAATTGAAATAATTACAATCAGGTACACACACTCTAAAAATTCTCCGTACAGTATACAAGCTTTTAAATGTTTGCAAAAAAAAAATAGTAATTTTAATTTTAATTTAATTTAATTTAATTTTAATTTTAATTTATTTGAATCAAGCTAATTAATATCTAGCGTACAAAAAATATTACTTAGAATTAAGAATTTATAAATTATACAATATTATAGAATATTTTTTTAAAACTATTATTTGAGACATCACAAAAATTTATTAATAAATTATGATTGACGTTATACAAATTAAACATTGTATTCAATGATGAATTCTGTTCATAGTTGGTACGATAGTGTTTTATGTAAATTGGGTCACGAAAACCTCTTAGATTTCGATTTGGAACATTAAAATTAACACGACACAAAAGGTTTAAAGCATCGATATTACCATCAATAAGATTAACAATAAAAACAAAACATAAATAAGAACGTCTGCGCTCCAGACTGGGTAAATCTATGAGTTTTAAACGGCTGCTATATGAAGGAAGATTCAATGGATTCTGCCAGCCTAAGCCTCTAAGGGCAAATTTTACGAATCTTTTTTGAATTTGTTCAATTCTTATTTTGTGACAACTGTAGTAGGGGGTCCATACCTGGCAAGCATACTCTATAATGGGTCTGACAAATGTAGTAAATAGTTGTTTGATAACATAAGGATCAGACAATTGACGTGATTCCCTTTTAATCCAACCTAATATTGAATTGGCTTTATTACATGCCATATTGATATGCTGTGTGAATTCGAGTTTCTTATCAAACAATACACCAAGGATAGATACATCATTTACATTTAATAGATTTACGCCATTGAAACTATAGTCAAAAGATAAAACGGACAATTTTCTTGTAAAATTTATAATCTTACACTTATCGATATTTAACAACAAATAATTACGTGCACACCAATTATAGAAAGCATTTAGATCAATTTGAAGCTTTTCACAGTCAAGATTGCTAGAAATAGTTTTAAATATGTTAACATCGTCTGCATACATAAGACAATTAGAGTACTTTAAAACTGAAGGAAGATCATTTACAAACAATATAAAAAGAACTGGACCCAAATGGCTACCCTGGGGAACACCAGAATTTACGACAAAACTATTTGAATGGTAGCCCTTAAAATTCACTGAATAAGATCTGTCAAGTAAATAAGATTTTAGCCAAGCAATGAATTTTACGCTGAACCCCAGCCTACTCATTTTATTAAGCAAAACTCTATGCGATAGTTTGTCAAATGCCTTACTAAAATCTGTAAGAACACAATCCGTTTGTTTTTTGTTTTTAAAGGAATCGACACAAAACTCCGTTAACTCCATAAGTAGGGTGACAGTCGAACGGCCCTTGAGAAACCATGTTGGTTATGAACAATAAATGATTTCGTGTAAAAGCTTAATGTTTTGCAAACAATTGCTTCAAAAAGTTTGGGAATGGCCGACAGTTTAGCTATTGGACGGTAATTAATAATTAGATCCTTTTTACCTTTTTTATGTAAAGGAATTATAAAAGATTGTTTCCATATATGAGGAAACTTACAAGTAGACAATGAACAGTTAAAAAGAACAGAAAGTGGCATCGACTAGTTATTGACACATTTTTTCAGAACTGAAGCTGGTACCCCATCAGGACCACACGCGTCATTGTCTTCTAAATTAGCTATAAATTTCATAATATCGTCAATAGTTATATGAAAATTTATATCAGTCAAGTGAGAATATGATTTCAAATGACCAAATAATTGATCATTTTCGTCAAGATTATCACAGTTTAGGTTATCACAGTTCGAAAAGTTATCACAGTTAGAAGAATCACAGATGTATGCACTTTGAAAAAAGTCTGAGAATAGTTGTGTTATGATACGTGGGTCATGGTCTGAGATATTGTTATGCATAAGAACGGACGGATAAGGACAAGATTTTCGTTTGCTGTTAATAAAGTTCCAAAAGGATTTAGGATCCATTTTTAAATTACTTTGAACCTTTTGTATGTAAAAAAGATACTTAGTACTTGATTCTCTGTTGAAAATATTTCTGGCCTCACAATAAATATTAAAATCGGTAACTAGTCCAGTTTGTTTGTATTTAAGCCATAGTTTATTTCTACGGTTTTTTAATGTTCGCAGTTCACTATCATACCAGCTAGGAGCAAGCGATTTTGATTTAATAGATATTAGAGGAACAGATGCTAAAAAACAATCAAATATTTTGTCATAAAATTTCAAAACCATTGAATTAATATCTGAACAAGAGCAAAGGCATGACCAGTCAATTAAAGATAGCAAGTTATTTAATTTAGTATAATCAGTTTTTTTAAAGTTAAATTTAAAAACATTGTCAGGATCCTGATTATTCATTTCAAAGTTTTGAATAGATATGGTAAGTGCTGGGTAATGAGAGTCTTCGTTCACTAGAGGATCAGTTGATCTGTCAAGTGAAATACCGGCATCAATTGTTGTGTAAATTAAGTCGAGGATCTTGGCGTTAGAGTTTTTGATGTCGTTTATTTGGTGAAGACCAAGTGACGTTAGACTGTCAAGAGTTTGAGAATCATCCATTGATAGATTTCCTGTTGGAACCATTGCGTATGTATCGTAATGAGTAGGTAATAGAATAGATGAAGTGGGAACAAAGAACGAGAATATGTTTTCTCAACTCATTTTGTTTTACCAAATTCCAAGAAATTTTATTCACGAAGTCTGTCAAAGGGAGACAAAAAAAGTTTCCGTGCAGACCACTCTTTTGCAATAGTTGACAAATGTAAAGTGTTTGATTAGGAGATCCGTTGTGTTTTTTATTGGAAGTTTAAGTGTTTTTAATAGTATTTTAGGAAATAAAAATATCAACTAAAAATAAGCAAATTCCCTTCGCTAACAGGAAAATTATTATTGACTTGAGGAATGAAGGAAAGTTTCTGGGTGAAATCGCGAAAATTGTGAAAAACCGCCTTTCTCAATTCAGTACGTGTTACAATAATTTAATAAAACAAAAAAAATTGCAAACAAAATAAAATGCACGAGTCGCACGAACTTGCTATTATGTAAACGACTAAGAATTTCAAAAATGAATGTTATTAGAGAAAAACTGTTCATAAGCATAAAATTAAAAAAAATTTAAATGACTAAAACAACTCCTTAATTAGTTGGACCGAAAAACAGCATGCCATGTGATTCAAGCAAATATTAGCTTATGCAAGAACACAAATTATACACAAATTTTATATAAAAATTTTTTAAAACATTTTTTAAGAAAAAATTTGGGTACGCCCATTAAAATTTGTTATTAATGTTCGAATAAAAATTAAAATTTAAATTTGAAATGCAATGTTTTTTATACTTTTTAGAAGCTTCTCTATAAGAAATTTCATTAAAATCCGTTATGTCAATAATGGGAAAATACAAAATTTGGAAAAATGGTTGTATGGTAGGTAGTCAGTAATATGTACAGTGCTGGTCATATAATTAGAAACAACAATTCTAAACGCACTTAAGCAATGATAATATTTTTTGTAAGCACCAGTGTGCTTGGCTTGTGACGTTGTTCTTTGACAGCTGACATATGTATATGTTCTGAATATGAGTTTCCCTGAATGCGAACAGTTTATAGAACACCGTTATTTTAGAAAATTAATTTATACATAATTGACATTTTTGCTGGACACAAAATTAGAAACAACAAAAGAATTAGTAAATAAAAAAAAAAAAAAGAGAATTATTATCAATGTAAGTTGATTGTTTTCAGTTTTTTTTTATTATTTTTATAATAGAATTAATATTAATTAATTTTAAATAAAGCGACGAAAATGGGCAAAAATAAGTCTTATAGTCCAGAACTCCGGATGCTCATAGTGCAGTGCTATCAAAACGAAAACGATTCAATAGATTCCATAGCGAAAAGATTTAGTTGCTCGAAAAAGATGGTATTTGGTGCAATTCAAGTCTATAAAAAGACTGGCAGCTTTGAAACCCCAAAAAGAAAACCCAAAGATCGAAAATCCACGCCAAAAGAAGATAGATTGATATGTGGAATTAGCAAAGCCGATCCGTTTTTTACTTCCGCAAAAATAAAAGAGGTTGTTTAACCCCAATTGGGTAAAGAGCTATCAGCTAGAGCCATAAGGCGTCGACTTTTAGAACATGGGCTACGTGGATGTATTGCCAGAAAAAAACCACATGCTTCCAAAAAGAATTTGAAGAGGCATTTGTCCAGACTTGAATCCTATCGAGAACTTGTGGGCAGACGTGGAGAGAAGGCTAAAGTCCAAAAACCCAAAAAATTCTGAGGAACTTTTTCAAAATATAAAGGAGGTCTTGGAGAGTATACCCCCACCAAGAAGCCGCGCCTTGGTAGAAAGTATACAGGCAAGATTAGCTGCAGTGACAAAAAATAAGGGATTCCCTAAAAAATATTAATTTTTCATCAATCATTTTTTATGAAATAAGTATCAATTTTTTCTTTGCGTTTCTAATTGTGTGGCCAGGTGCGATTTGAGTTGAATAAATGTTATTAATTTTCTACTATTAGTGTCACGCTTTTATTTTGTATACAATATTCAAAAGTGTGCTATATGTCATGGTCCAAAAAGAACCATTAACCAACCTCAACAAATTTCCTAAAAAAAAGTTATGCAATTTAATATTGCTACAAAATTCTTGTTTCTAATTCTATGGCCACCACTGTATATTAATTTCAATTTTTTTTAATGAAATTTTAGATGGCAAAAATTAATTGAAAGAAACAAATTTTTAGCAAAATTCTCGGAACCGTTTTCGAGAAAAATACGATTTTCGAAAACCATTTTTTTACATTTTTATGGAGCGTACCATTATTTTTAATAAAAATATTTTTTTTTCTCACATCTTGTAATTTATATTAAGAAACTTTCATTTATTAAGTTTTAAAAAAAAATCGATAATGTGGTTTTTGAAATATTGTCTTGAACAAAAATTGATTTTTTTTTTTAAATTCAAAAAACTGTTTGGAAAATCAAAATCGGATGTAACGTTTTTGAAAAGATCAAAAACCATTTCCTAGTTTTAACTAAATGAAATATTTTGATTTTTTTTTTTAAATCTGGGAAAGTTTTTGAGAAAAAAAATATTTATAAGATTTCGAAAAAAATTCGTATGGCAGGTACCGCTATTTTTGGTCTTAAAAAAAAACAAAGAAAAAACATCCGGGGGGAAAAATTAAAACTCATACATATCTACCAAGTTTGAAGATCGGCCGAGCCGTTTAGCTGTAGTAGAACAGACAGAAAGACAGACAAACAGAATTGCGAGACCCACTCTTTTAGTCTTCGCTATCATCGTAATGTCAACTTTGATCAAAATCTCGAGTTCGATATTTTTTCCGAATGCATAACTTGCCTTATAGTATAGTATATAAGTCACAAGTAAAAAAATCTGGACGGCCAAAGAAAACTGATCGTCGTATGGAAAAGAGAATACTTAGGATTTTTGCAGAGGACCCCAAGCAAAGTACACCCGTTCTTACAGGTAAATTAAAAACCATCGACGGAACTGATGTGTGTTCCCAGAAAAATATGAAACCTATTGACCAGAAATGGATTTCATGCATTCATGCATTCGAAAAGCGAATAAGAAATCCAGGCTGGATTACGCTTGGGTAAGGACAATTCGTTCTGGGATCAGGTTATACTCGTATTTACAGACGAAAGTAAATGTAACATCTTTGGCTCAGATGGTCGTCGTATGGTCTGGAGAAAGCCAGGCACTGCTCTGGATTCCAAAAATTTAATCCCTACTATTAAGGCATGGCGGTGACATTGTAATGGTGTGGAGGTGTGTGGCTTCTTCGGGCGTTGGAAACCTGGTTTTTATAGAAAACACCATTGACGAATGTGGATACTTGAAAATACTTCCAGAAAAACTGGGTCTCGAAAACAATTTTGTCTTCCAACAAGACAACGACCCCAAACACACTTGGATGCTTGTCAACGTTAAAACACAGGTTAAACATCTCGGTCAATCTTCAGGCCCGAATTGAGCATCTGTCGGACCACTTGAAAAAAAAATCAGGAGCACACAATTAGCAGCAGAACAGACCTGAAAACAATCCTATTTGAAAAATAGAACAGAATTTCGCCGGATACGGTTTCAAGCCTTACCCATTCTATGAAAAACCGACTACAGGAAGTCATTAAAAATAAAGGAGGTTCTACTAGATACTAAGTTTTGTTTTTTGTTACGTTAAGTTAAATGTTTTACTTTTTACTTGCGACTTATAGGTAATACAAGGCAAGTGATGCATTCGTAAAAAAAATCGAACTCGAGATTTTGATCAAAGTTGACATTACGATGATAGCGAAGACCAAAAAAGTGGGTCTCGCAATTCTGTCTGTCTGTCTGTTCGACTACAGCTAAAAGGCTCGCCCGATTTTCTTTAAACTTGGTAGATATGGGTTTTATTTTTTCCCCCCGGATGTCTTTTTATTTGTTTTTTTTTTTAAGACCAAAAATAAAGGTACCTGCCATACGATTTTTTTTCGAAATTTTATAAATATTTTTTTTTCTCAAAAACTGTCCCATAGATTAAAAAAAAAATCATAAAATTTCATTTAGTTAAACCTAGGTATCTAATGGTTGAAAAATTTTTTCCAAAAAATAGTTATTTTTGTACCCCCTGGAACCATTTTGTTTTGTTTTTGATTTTCTCAAAAACGGTAGGACCGATTTTGATCATTTTTTTTATGTTAAGGCTTCCCAGCAGTTTCAATATTATTGTGTTTTCAAATTTTCAAATTTTTAGATTTTTAAAAAAATTTTCAAAATTTCTTTTTGTAAACTAAATATTTCGAAAACCCAAAGCTCGATTTTTTTAAAACTTAAAAAATATAAAGAAGTTTCTTAAGATAATTTACAAGATATTGGAAAAAAAAATTTGTACGGTACCCTCCATACTCGTACAAAGGTCAAAAAATGGTTTTCGAGAATTGTATTTTTCTCGAAAACGGTTCCGAGAAATTTGCTTAAATTTGTTTTCTTTGAATTAATTTCTAAGATCTATAATTTAATAAGAGAAAATTTGAAAACAAGAGGTTACTGACTGTACCTACCATAGAACGATTTTTTAAAATTTTGAATTTCTCATTATCGGCATAGCGGATTTTAATGAAATTTTTTAGAGAGAAGTTTCTGAAAAGTTTAAAAAACATTGCATTTCAAAACTTTAAGAAAAATATATTTTTTTAATTTACAAAAATATATATTTTTTTTTTTTTTTTGTAAAAATCTATTTTTTTTTTTGAAAATTCAATATCTTGAAAACGGCTCAATATTTTTTTTTTAAATTTAATTTTTATTCGAACAATAATAAAAACTTAAAATTGGCGTACCAAAATTTGTTCTTAAAAATGTTTTAAAAAATTTGTATATAAAAGCTTATTTTTTAAGAAACCACTACAAAGACTTATAATTTTTGTTCTTGCATAAACCTATTGCTTGAATCACATGGCATCCTCTTTTTACCTCCAACTACTAAAGACAACTTCTTTAGTAATTTAAAAAATTAATTTTATGCTTATGAACAGTTTTTCTCTAATAACATTCATTTTTGAAATTCTTAGTCTATTACATAGGAGCAAGTTCGTGCGACCCAGTCGCGCATTTTATTTTTTTAAGAAAATTTACCAAAAAAAAATTAAATGTACGGAGACTTTTTAGTTCCTTTTTTCTTACTTTGCGCCATGAATTATTTTTTATTTTAACTATTTTCAATAAAGTATTGTTTTTTTTTTCTACTGAAATTTTTTTGAGTTATCGTTTGTTTAATTCCCTGTCGTTTTTAGTTATTTTTGTTTAAATTCAATAGTTTATCACAGAATAAACAGAAAATTTACTGCTGTACGGAGACTTTTTGGTGTATGTGTATAATGGAGTCATCGGTAAAATATTGTTTAAAAAAGAAGAAAGTTGGAGATTGTTTGTGGTACGCTTGAATATTCGTTAAAAAATAAAAAAGATAGAGAGAGAGAGAGCGAGAAGGTGGTTAATCAAAAGTAATTTAAATCAACCATAATCATCTGTCAGCAAATCACCCAGCCAATATCCTCAGTTTCCAACTTTCGTCATCAATTCAGGGCCTACAAATTTTTTCGTCTTCCATATCACCTTAATGTCAACTTTGATCAAAATCTCCAGTTCGATTTTTTTCAAATGCAAAACTTGCTCTATAACGAAGCCCTATCGCAAGTAAAAACCGGTGTTAAATGATTTAAAATAAAACAACTTCCTTGATGAGACCCTGTTCGTAGCAACATGCGCATTTGAAATTCTACAATTTCACACTTCGTGTCCTTCATAATGTTTAAAGCCTTTAAATTAAACTTAGTTGAAAATTTTCACACCCAACATAATAAGGCAATTCATATCGACTTCATTTAGTGTTAGACTGAAGCCACAAACTTTATTTAAAACTATTCATTTGTTGCGAAGTAAGTTTCGCTTCAAACCGCAAATCAATAGCAAACCACAAAGTCACACTTAACAGTATACCTACAGAGCATCAAAGGACCACTTCTCGGCACATACTTTACAAATCTATATTTTTTGGCCTACCCCTATTCAAATGCCATTCATAGCAGAGTGAATCGCGGTTAACCAAATAACCACTTTGCAATTTCTATACAAAACCAAAGTCAGGAAGTTTTGGCTTTTCAATTCAACAACGCTCCAATAAAAAGAATAAATAAATGAAAAAAAAAAAGTATCTATAAGGAAGCTACCAGAGATAAGAGCTCTCAACCCAATATGCGAGTGTATCTCGATGATTTCTGAGGCAATTGCCTTGCGTCCTTGAGGATGTGCCTCCATCACTTTTGGCCGTCATGATGTTTACACAATAACAACTCAATATCAATGTTTTTTCCAAAGATTCATTCAACACCTCGGGGCATTTGTGACCTTTTCTCTGAGATAAAATATTATGTTTTTTTTTTTCTTTTTCATTTTTGCCAATTTCATCCTTTCAAAAATATTCTCCGTCGTTTTTGGTATTTCGTTTTCAATCTTGCACAAAATTGATGGCAAGACACGATTGCCCTGCTAAACATCTTTAAAAGGGTTATTCAAGTCGTGGGTTGTTTACTGATGCCTTTATGCAAATTAAATAACTTTATTGTTAATTGATTTATGAGTATAGATAGGGAAAAAGGGAATTTGTGTCTTGACACAAAGTTTTCCAGTGCTAAGCCTTTCCCTTCGACTAAAAGCTCAAGGCGATAATCATATATTCCGAGAAGGAATCTCTTTGGAATAATTTTGGAAATATTTAAGATAAACCAAAGACCTTCTTGTTCAAATTGTGTTTATGAAGGTATATACTGGTAGATAAACAGAAATGTGGTAACCAATGTTTCGTCTTCTATCTTCTTTGTAATTCACTGGTTATTATGTAATTACAACTCGAGTTTGAAAGTAAGTATTTAGCATGGAATTTTGAGTCTACTTGTTGATAGGCCAAGGGAAAGGGCGTTTGCCAAAATCGAGGTTTAAATCAAACTTAAATTATTGCTTATTTAATTAAGGTGGCGCTACAGTCTGAGGAGGACCAGCTTCTTCAGACAGTTCGATCACTAGCTAGCTGTCTTCATTTTTGCACGCAAGTTAGCTAAGGTCCTGTCCCACCTTCCTTTAATTTTTTTCGGAGTGGATGGAAAGCAGATTTGGCCAGCCTGTACTTAAAAAAGGCGAATAGTCTTCCTCACTTCAATTATCGTTCAATTTCATTTACGTCCATTCTTTCCAAGGTCAAGGAAGTGCTGATAAACTATAAGCTCATGAAATATATTGAAGAACGAAAGCTTCTCAATGACCGGCAGTATGGCTTTCGTAGCAGTAGGTCCACTGCTTATCTGATGGTATATCTCACCGAACAGTGGCACAAATCTTTACATCGTTTTGGAGAAAGTAAGATTAGTGCACTTAATATTCCAAAAGCATTTCATAGATTTTGGTATCAAGCTCGCTTATCGAAAAATGATAAATCTGTTTTTCATTGGATTATAAACTACCTTTCGAACCGCTCAGTACAAGTTGTGTTAGACGGATTTAAGTCTGTTATTCATAAAATAAATGCTGGGCTCTGTTTTGTCTCCGACTCTGTTTCTAATATTCATCAATAATCCATTAAATAATTTTGCTGTATTTCGAGCGGCAGCGTTTGTTACAATCATTAAATTCTGATCTTGATAGCTTCAAAAACTCAATGCTGTCTTCTATCGTTAAAGAGCAAACCAATCCCCCATGTGGATATCTATGAGCAGCATTTGCATATTGGACTTTGCCAGTCTTTAAGTTTCTTTCGACGTTGCAAGAAATGTCACCCCTTCTGATCTGCATGTAATCCGTACGGCCTATATTCGTCCAAAGCTCGAGTACAACTTCCTTATTTGTCCATCGATATCTCATTCTAAATCCTCTTCCAACTTTCCTAAACGGTCGCAAATTTCTTTCTACTACTTATTTTGTTATACAAGGTGGCGCAACATTAATCACCCTATTGGAAAATGTTCGAATTTTTGCAAATGGCGTCGTACTTCAATCATATTTGACATTATTTGTGAACTACTCGTAGATAGCTGCAGAATACAAACAGACAAGCAATAGAGCGCAATACTCCACAAGATCGTGGAATAATTGTGTCAATTTTTTGACCAATAATCGGTCGGTGGTTTTAGCGCTGCGTGAACTTCGACGTCAATTTACTAATCGTGTCGCGCCAACTGGGCAAACATTCCGGCGCTAAGCTATTCAACTCGAACAGACTCGAACCACAGGAGACCATGCAGCGCGTGGTCGCCACCAGGCTGGTCGTTCGGTCGAGAATATCGCCGCTGTGGCTGCCGATTTCGTTGAGAACGAAGAAACATCAAGCAGACGACGGGCCACGCAATTGGACATCACCAGACGGATCTTACAGCGAAATATAGTGAAAGACTTACTATAAATATCCGGTTCAAAGTGCAAGCGTGCATCAGCTAATGCCTGCTGGCCTCGCGTTGAGTTACTGTTAAACCGTTCTCAATCTCAACAACGAAGAGGACGATTTTGTGTCGAAAATCCTTATGAGTGACAACGCACATTTCCACTTAAGTGGTTACGTCAATAAACAAAATCTTCGTTTCTGGGGCACTGAAAATCAGCGTGTGATGCACGAAGAGCCATTACATCCACTCAAAGCCACTATGTGGTGCGGTGTTTGCGCGGGAGAAGTGATTGGCCCGTATTTTTTTACGCCATCGAAAATACGGTCACTGTTACTATCGAACGCTACAAGGCCATGATAAACGACTTCTTACGGTCGGAATTGGATAAGCAAGGTTAGGTGAATATCTGGTTTCAACAATACAGTGCACCTGCACACACAGCACGAGGCACAAGGGATATTGTCAAGGAAGCGTTTGCTGATCACATGATCTCCCGTTTTTGCAATATGGCATGGTCAGCAAGATCGCCCGATTTTACCATCCCAGACTTCTTTCTTTCCGACTACTAGAGGTCGCGGGCTTATACCAAGAAGTCTCGGACAATCGCAACCCTCAAGCAGAATATTCCACAGGAATGCGAACAATTTTCACCGAAAATCTTGCGAAGTCATGGAAAATGCGATAAAACGTTCACAAATGTGTATATCAAAACTGGCGGCAGCCACTTGACGGATATCCATCTTTTCCACTTAACAGACAAAATAATTGTAAAGGTCCAAATAAAGATATCAATGACTCAAAATTTTGATTTCTTATTTTGTTATTGAATTAACCAGTGTAAGTGGAAGTTAACAACAAGGTATGGCCTCTGGGCCACAAGGGCTTACGGATACCTAACCAGTTCAGCACCCTCGATAGAAATGCTTTCCAAGCCCAACAATGTGACGACTGACTACTTACCACCCAGAATAGATTTCAACAAACACTTCTCGACTACAATACCCGAAAGGCAGGGATGGGAACCGAACTCACTAATTAGTGAACAAGGTATCTCCTTCTACACCGATAGGTCAAAAATGAAAGAAGGAATTAATTTTGCAATTGATTTCAGCAATTGAGAAAAAGCCCAATATATGTACGCTGACCATCCGTCCCGTATTTCCCGGGACAGTCCCGTATTTTACTCGTTTGTCCTGGCTAAATTTTAAGGAAACCCGGGACGTACAACTGTCCCGTATTTGATTTTTAGTCACGGGTTTGTCCCGTATTTTCATATATTTTTATTGTTCGAATAACGTTCAAAATTTTAAACAGTCTTGTTTATTTTAGCTGAGCTGTTAGATGCTTTTCAAAATGTGTATTCACAAAAAAAAAACAATGCACAAATTTGAAATATACATTTAAAATATATATTTAAAATATAAGGTTATGTACTTCTACCGAACTAAGGAAAAAATTTGAGCATAAACTGGTTCAAAAAATGGAATTTGGTTCTCTTAATTATTTACAATAAATTTACAAATTTGTAAAATAACTCCAAAGAAAAAATGTGAATTAAACGATGATCTTCAGAAGAAATTTTTCTTCATACAAAGAAAAAAAAATGGAAAAACCCAATATAGATAGCAACCTGTTCAAAAATCGCTTATACGTTTTCAATATGCAGTGGTGATATTGAACAGCACTTAAAAGCAAAACAAAAAAACACAAAGAATCAGACATTGCTGCCGCTTCAAGCGAAAGTTTACAATGATTTTTTAGTTCATCAAATTTTCAAGGACCTGGAAAGAAGAATGCAATTAATGAAAGCACCTGGGCTTACCACACAATATAACATAACCACTCATTCAGGTTTAATTATTGCGCATCGAAACTTATAAAAAGTTGTTTTGATCAAATGTGTTTCCTTACATTCACAAAATGTGATCTTTTGTGCAATGTTGTTGCACCTAATTCCATCGAAGAAATTAAAACTTCTCTATGCAAAGTACGTTTTGTAACCGTTTTTTTTTTCTGATTGTTCCAATCATGGCTGTACAAAACTGAGTCCGCTCTTATTTCGTTATTTTACCACCACAACAAGGTATCGTTGTAAAGATTTTAGATTTTGAAAATCTTCCAGGGGAACCATCTGGCATCATTTTAAAAAATATGGCAATATAAACTGTAGTTTTGGCGGGCCAGCAAGAAAAAACTTCAAGCCGTAACCGGTATCGATCTCATTGGAGTTAATTGTGCTGCTCATGTTTTAAATAACTGTAAACAAACTGGAGTTGAATGTTCTCCAATAGACATAAAAGTTGTCATCATCAAAATCCACACTGTTCGCGTAGAAAAATTAAAAAAAAAAATTGCGAAAAAAAGACTGAATACCTTACTCTCAATAGCTAAGCTAGTAAAATAATAATAAAACTTTATAATCCCTTAAAAGAATTTGCATTTTACAATTTGCAAGAAATTTGCACTTCTAAAGTTGAAGAAGAAAAATATTAAATTGATGAAGGAAAAAGTCGAACAAAAATTAATTACTCAAAACGAATGTAAAGCAAATATTCAACAATTTTACATAACGTGTTAAGAATACTTAAACCAGTGGGATGTATTTTTCAAAGAACTTGATGTTTTTAGTTGGGTATATTTTCAAAACATTACTAACTGGCCAGAAATAGAATCTTGGTTATCTTTTGTCAACCAAAAGCTGATAGGGATACAACTATCAATGATTAAAACTTGTTTGACGAATTTGTTTGTCTAAAATCATTCTTAACCTAATAAATTATAACAAAATGGACAGAAAACAAAACTACTGTTGCCCCAAAATTGGAGAGAAATTTTAGAGCAATTTCGTAAACAAAATATAAACTTCAAAAATCTTTTATTTATTGAAGAGTTCAACCTGTGTCTTCCAGGTTCAAATGGTCCAACCGAAAGTGTCTTTTCCATAATGAACAATATTTGAACAAATGAAAAAACGCAACTGAGTGTTGGAACTTCCATAGCCATGTTAATGGTAAAATTAAATTATAATTTAATCTACCAGGGATTTAAAAAATATTTTAAAGAAAATGGAAATATCATCTAAAAAATTTGTTAGCCAAAAAAACAAACAATAATCTCTTGGACAATGTGTGATTATTGTTTATTTTTCAAAGTCTTGGTAAAGAAAGACTGAATATTTAAAAAAAATGAAGGTTTTGTTTAGTTCTAAGCATTTTGTGCTGGGATTTAGTATTCTTTTGTTTTTGAGATTTTTGTTGATTTCTTACAAAATAAAAGTAAAAAAAGTATGTCCCGGGTTTTGCTTTGGAAAATATGGTCACCGTAAATATATGGGACATTAAGAGCCCCTCTTATAAAAATCGAGATGCCAGGGAATTGGCTTGGTCTCAAATTTCCTCGAAAATGCAATTACCTAATGTACCGAACTGAAGTCAAAATTATTTCAGGTTAGACGTTTGAGTTTTTTGTTTATCATGGTGCGTTCAACGCGTTCCCCAACGAGTGAATCTTGGTTAACTGTTCATCAACTGGTTGATCAACTCGAAAAACTTTTTTTTCTGTCAAAATCGAACAAGTTTATCAACTTTAAATAATATCTACATATCTACATTCACCCTAATCAAACATTCTCCTCTTCCGACCTTGAAGGTGTTATAGATGGAATAAGTACTCCAATGCATTTTATGGGGGGTTTAAATTCTTGCAGGCAAGTGCCTTGAACATTTTATTGCTAACTCAAGGCCGACTCATTTTCCCACCCATGCACAGAACTTTTACTCATTTAGACTTATCCCTCATAACCGCATCTCTCATTTCAAAAACAACCTGGGACATTTCCAATAACCTTCACGGAAGCGACCACTTTCCGATTTTTATCACCATGATTTTTGGTTCCAACTCAAATAAACTTAGACACCAAAATAAATTTCTTATTGACAAGGCCAATGGCCACTATTTCTAACCTCTTTATCAGAGCAACTTAATTTAAGGCCTATTTCTCCAAACTTCAATAACTTATCAGTCGCTAAATCAAGAGCAAGAGGCACACAGGTTAAAAAGTCAGTACCGTGGTGCGCGGAGGAACAAAGAAATAAGCTCCCTGCCAAACGAAAAAACGTGGACAAAATTCAAAAAAACTCCAAATGACCTAAATCTAATTATGTACCAAAAATTAAAAGCAAAATTTCATAAAGCTGTTAAATTGGAAAAAAAACAATGTTCTCAAAGTTTTACGGCCAATATCAGTCTTAGTCACTAAGTGAAAAAAAAAACTTTGGCCTGACATTAAAACTTTGACAGGTTCGTATGTTCCACATTCTATTAAAATATTAAAAACAGAAGATAAAACCATAAGCTGTCCTTTAGAGATCATGGCAGTGGCGATTCCTGATCTTTAGTATTGGGTTAGCGCCATGGTGTGAGGAAAAAATTGTAGTTTTTAATTTAATTTTTTTTTTAATTTTATTAATAAGGAAAACAAAACACAAGCAATACTTTATAAATTAATAACATAAGATAAAATGTTTAAAAATGTATCGATGCATTAATTCGGTTCGTCGTTTAACGGTAGCAAAACTTTCGATGACTTGATTATAAATTTCGTCACTTGCTTTTAATTCTTTTTAAATAACCTTTTCGATAGACATAAGAGCCGAATAGCTCAATTTCTTGTGACCATGAGTACTTCGAAAGTACGTTTTTATCCTCTTCAATGCATAAAAGAAGCATTCCTTACACGCCGTTCAAGCTGGACTTTTATAAGCTTGTACATCTGCTAAAAACTGTCGGCGACGTTTGCCTCCATCCAGAGTAAGATATTTAATGGAGTTATCGCTTTTAAAGTCTCAGCTGATGTTGTACCTTTTTGCTATTATAGCATCTGCGTTTTGATGAAAAAAACATTCAATTCATTATTTAATTGAGTAAATTCAAATATATTTGGTCAGCTTGTAATTAGATTTTTATTTACTTCTTCAGGAAAATTTGTTTTGTGGCGTTATTAAATAAATTTGTTCCCGTTCAGTTAATCGAAATATTTCAGTTATTCGATTGATGACAACCTTTTTAATATCTTCATGCTTAATTTGTTTCATTTATATCAAATTGATTATTTAGAAGTTTTCGTTTTTCAGAATGTGTTAAAGCATCACAAAATCACGTTTTAATTAATATCTCAGCCCGAGATAAAACAATGTATTGCTTTTATAACAATATTTTCTATCAACTTGCGCAAAATTCAATTTTTTTAAATTGTAGGAAATCACGACGACTTAAAAAATAAAAAATAAAAAGTGCACCGTAAAATGAGCTTTTTTCTTAATAATCATGAAAAAATTATTTTCAAAAACAAATTATTTTAACTTACTATAACTTCTTTTTTATTTGTTTAAACAATTTTTGTGTTCTATATAACATAATAGTAAATGTTATTATGAATAAATATATCTATGTTTTATTTTTTTCTGTAGGTACGAAATACTGGGGTGCCGAGATATTCGCGAAAGATAAAAAAAATGACACAAAACACATTTTACCAATAACTTTTGTAAAAAAAGTTGTCAGGTGGTGCAAATTTGGTTTCAAGCCTTTTTCATAATGTCCCTATCGATCCATTAAAAAAAAAATAGACCATGCATCTGCGCCCAAGGTCAGGCCCTTTTTCATGACGCTTTGTTTTGACTTATACATTCTCAACTTTTATCTGAATTCCATTCAAATGACCACTCATAAATGAAGCCTCATCGTTGGCCTGGGCCATAACTTTATATTTTATGTTATATTTTTCCAATTGACCTGTAACTTATTGAAGCGAATCTTCTGCTGTTCGCCCAGAACTTACATCATGGATTTTCTAATTAAAGTAATACCGAAACACAACGAACAATTGGGATTTCATTTGAATGTCAAAAGACTCATCAAGAATAATAGCAACAAAATAAAGCTATTTAATTTTTGCAAAGGTATGACATGTTTAAAAGCACAGACACTGCTTTGATCAAATCATTTTGCTATTGAGGTACCTACCTTTAAAACCTCTTGCCGTTTCGTATTGTTTAAATACATTTAAAAACTTAATAGTTTTCTCGGTTTAAAAACGAAACAGATTAATTTTGGCCTCTAAAAATCAAAAAATTAAAATTTTAAAAAATCAATATAAGGACCACCCTAAGGTACCTTGATACAAAAAAATTTAAAAAAAACGAGATCATACCACCGTCCTTCAGAGTATCAAAAATATGTATATTTATTCATATTAAAAATCCAGTCAAATACAAAATATATGTATATACTTAATTAATTTTACACTGATCTTAGATCTTAGGATTTATGTTTATTTCGTACTAAAATTTTGAGATTTAGTATCTAACTTAATGTCGCCAGATATTAAAGGCCAATCAAATAACAACACAAATAATCAGACCCTTTCCTTCCTTGTTTTTTCTACTGCATACAGTGAACATTGGAAAACGTGAACCCCCAAAACGTGAACTATCCCAAAACGTGAACACTGTAATTTTTACATTGACTGCTCTAAAACGTGAACAACTCGAAAAGCTCTAAAACGTGACTAGAAATTTTTTCAACATTTCTACATAAAAATGCACTGAATTAATATTTTAAAACTTGGGGGACCCCATAATATTGACAATGCGTAATATGAAATATTTAAAAAGGCTTTGGAATGGTGTTCAGATGAAGGCTTTGACCAAAGCGACATAAACGCCTAAGAGAAATTGTAGTTGTTAAAATGTTTGCAAAAATAGAACACACAAAAATTACAAATTTTGTTTGTTAAATAAAATTTTTATTTGTAAAACGTTCTAATTTAAAAATGAAATCTAATCAATTTTTTAATAACCCGTACCAGTATGTATAAAAATGTACAAATATTCTTAAATCTATACTACTGCAAGCAAAAAGAAGATAAAATGAAAGAAAATATGTTTTATTTTAATCATCAAATGTTACATTCCAAAACATGAACGATCTCAAAAACATAAACATAAACACCCTCGGTTTTAATTAGTTTTCCAATGCTCACTGTACAAGCAAGAGAACGCACACAAAATTTACCTGCTACTCTACTGCTACTATACGACTATCACTATACCTACTCGGTTACTCCTCTATCCTCTTTCATTCAACCTGATGTCTCTCTTGTTTGATCGCAATTTTTTGCGCTAATGCTTTCATATTATTTAGCTGGGCTTTGCTTAGGACATGTTGTAGCCAAACGATGTTGTATTGTATAAATTGTATTGAATTTGTTAGCGCAAATTTCCGCGCTATAAATGCTTCAAGGGATAATTTTTGCATGAGAGTTTTGTGTTGCGTTTGTGTTAGTAAATATGATTTTAGAATAGGAATTTGGGTAGGTTAAGTAGTTTTGTGTATTTATGTCAATGGTGTTATATTGTAGGAAATTTGGTATCGCAAATTTTAACGCCAAGGTAAACTTTTAGTATGGTAGTTTTGTGTTGTGTTTAGGAAAATATGATTTGAAAGTAACGTTTTCAATATAAAATGTACATCATAGTAGTATTTATTTATTTAAATTCTTGGTTTAGCGGCGATAAACCTGCTAACTGAAAGGAATCGCCACTGGATCATGGACCACTTTGGTCAAACCTGCGAAGAATCAGCAGTAGATTCTAATCTGCATATCACATTTAGTACTCATAAGCACGTACCTTCAGAGCTTTTTATTGAATGTCCTCTAATATAATAGAACTCGAGAACTATCTAAATAACCTAAACGGGAAAACTTCGGGCTTCGATCATATTTCTTATGATATGATAAAAAAATCTCCAAAGTCTCGACTTCTATTACTCTACAATCAAATCTTAGAAACTAGTACAATTCCTCAAGCTTGGAAAGATGCCAACGTCATCCCTATTGCCAAAACAAATGAAAATCCTTCCCTCGTTAGTGGGTACCGGCCTATTTTACTTGTTTCTTGCACTGGGAAAATTTTGGAAAAAATTGTAGCCAAAGGGTTGAAAAAAATAACTTTGTAGTAATAGACATTTCTCTTTCAAAAAAGGAAGGTCCACTAAGGTTGCAATTCTTCACCTAGACCATTACATATTCTCTGAGTTATAAGAGAATGCTTCATTCCTTTTGATTGGCTCTGATAAGGCATTCAATAGAATTGGAATCCACGTCATCGTTTATCAACTCCTTAAGTGAAAAATTGGCCCTAAAATATTTAAATATTTAATATTCTTTCTTAACAACAGATTCTTCCGTATCAAGCTTTCGAATATAAGTTCCTCAGTTCATAAGCTCGAAAACGGTACTCCACAGGGATCACCGCTTTCATTTGTCTTATTTTTGATAGCTTTCAACGAAATCAGTAAAATAATGTATAGCTACAAAAATATAGGGCATTCCCTAAATGCAATGACTTTGTTTTTTCGAAGGATAAAGATCTAGAATTATTGGCTGATATTTTTACTCATGCTTGAGGCTCTCTCAAGTAATTAAAATTTCAGGCTCTATAATTAATTTGACAAAAACTTAGTGTTTACATATGTAAGTATATGCAAGAAACACCATTGCCTTAAAACTATCTCTTTAATCCACAACAACACTTCCATTAGAAATGTTAATTCCGCTAAAGTCCTAGGAGTTATTTTTGACTGTAAATTTACTTTCAAGACTCATTTTGATTATGTTATAAGAAGTCTAACTGCCGGGGTCAATTTTGTTAATTCTATGGTTTACCTGCTCCCTGCCACTCGTCAAAAGATCATATCATGATGCTGCCAGAACAACTATGAAAGTTCATCGTTCTACTCCAATCAAAAATATACTCACAGACGTAGGTCTTCTCTAGTTAGACTAAAGAATCTTACTTCCCAAAAAGTCAACTCCCCGAATAAATCGCCCATCCATATCCATGCCAAGAAAATTCTAACAAGAAAAAGGAAACTAAAATATCATTCAACTCCCTCCCTATAAGTGCTTGATCTCCGCAAAAGATTTGAATATACCCACCTCCCTCCAGAAAGGCAAACTTAGCAGCCAATCACCTGGAACCTTCAGAGCAACGCCATCAATACGGAACTTTGCGCCTATCATCAAAAACTAATAATGATGTCTACAAGATTCTATTTCTTAATAACTTCGACACACATAAATTTATTGGCTGGAAATTACTTTTTACTGATGCCTTCAAAACTGTCAATGGCACCTCATTTGCTGTTGTAGATGAAAATCGAAACATCTGCCACAAAGGACTACTTTCAAATTTCTCATCAATGTTTACGGCAGAAGCTTATGGAATATTAAAAGCCATCGAGAATGTGCTAACAATAAAAAGACTGTTATATTCTCGCACAGTCTATTAACCATAAGGGCCTTAAAAAATGTTTCCAATTTACTCGTAGTCACCATATTTGAAACAATTCGGGACTTTCTAATAAAAAAATAGAAACAAGGTAATTATTGTCTGGGTTCCTGGGCACATTGAAATCAAAGGAAACGATGCTGCAGTTAAATTAGCAATAGTTGAATAGATGATAGTTGAATAATGACCATAGTTCTTCTTCTTGACCTTAGTCTTTATTCTTCTTACAATGCATTAAATATTGTCTTTAAAAAACGGCATAAAAGGTGGCCGCGTTGAAGAAAATTTCATGCCAAAACCTCTCACTTGGTAGGTCTGGCCAAGCTATATCCGAAGCCCTCTACGTGTTTGATATTTTGAAGCCGATTTCACATTAGCTCCGTCAACATTGCTAAATATATGTAGGACATCTTGCTTGATATATAGGCTTCTAAACCATATCGATAATATTATCAAGTCTAAGCTCCTATAAATGTTCACAATTTGTAAAATTTACAGTTAGGCAACAACATTACCGTGCGTCTTCTTTGGACAACACATACTTATCAAGCTCAAAAATAAAGTCAAGTCACTCATTAACGACTGAAGCTTAAGCTATCCACCCCATGTTATTAACTCTTCACGAAGCATACACCCGAAAACTATACCTCCACGGTCATCATAATCTATTGTTCGGTAATGCTAATCACTCAATTAATTCCTCGTCCTCTGAATGCACTACAACATGAAAGATATTTTAATGCATTCAAACAAATTCCAGAAATTAGCAATGAAATCCGATTAAAGTCACTAACGTGACTGGCAGACAGCATAACACACAGAGAAGCTTCGCAATTAGCCACAAATGCCTTTATATGTACTCGTATATAATATGTATAGAGGAAACCAAGAATCTCGTCCATGGCTCTAATTAATTGGGACGAAAAGTGCGAGGAGAGAAAACAAAACCCAGAGAAATAAGAATATCCTTTTGCCATTGCGATTCCGATTCCATTCAATTCAAATGCTAGATAAAGTTCTATCCTTGGCCCATTCCCCCAAGGAACTTGATGTTATTGTGTAAACAAAAACATTGAAGTCATGCAAGTGCGAAATGTGATCAAAGAGCATCCCTGGAAGCAATTATGCGAGTCGAATTTATATGCGAAGAAACTTTTTTTTGTTTTGTTTGTTGTTTTTAAAACGAACTCCTTTAAGTGTTTTGGAATTCAATCAAGAGATAAACACGAAATGAAATGCTTTAAGGTCACACCACATCCCACGACGACGACGACAACCAATAAACCGCAACTCAAACTCAATGAGATGGCTAACTTTAGTTGCCATTAGTCAGTAAGCTTAATTAGTGTTTATTGAACGGACGTGACTTTTTCCATATGCTTTGGGTGGGTACTGTTGCTGCTGTGGTGGTCTTCCGCCTTTCTGCGGTAGTTTTACTTCAATATTTACTACAAGAGCTTACAGTGGATCATTTTGCTAGGAACGTTGAAAAATTGTCGAAAAAAAATAATTGAAGGCTAATCTAAAGGGTTTCCAATAAGGATTTTCAATTTTGACAGGTGATTGTGCCCACACTGTTGGAGCTATATCTGTTAAATTGGCTTATAATTCGTTTGCGTTGAAAAACATGTGCGAATGATTAAATTCATTTCTGAAAGTTTTTTACCCCGATTTCGGGCGAAAAATCATATACAAACATCATATAGACGAAGTCCAGATCTGACAACTGACAAATTTGGGACTATCACAATCCACACAAGACCCACTTAATTGCAATACATTCGGAGAAAGTCACTGTTTGGTGTGAATTTTGGCTGGCAGCATCATGGGTTCTTATTACTCCTTTGAGAACGACGTTGGCCAGGCCATCACGGTCAAGTGTAAGCGATATCGATCGATTTTAACCAATTTATTTTGGTCCGAATTGGATAATATGGAAAACGACTATATTTGTGGTTTCAACAGGAGGACACACATCCCCTGCTATAATGGACATTTTGCAAGATTGATTTCCGAATACGGTTATCTCACGCGGAGGCGATGTGAATCGGCCACCGGGATCGTTAGATTTGACCCCGATAGAACTCTTCTTGTGGGGTTTCTTAAGTCACAGGTCTATGCCAATAAACGACAAACTACCACTGGTCCAAAAGCCAAAATAATCAATGCAATTGTTCAGATTCAGCCAGATTAATGGGCCAGAGTTATGGAAAAGTGGATGTTTCGGATCCGCGCCATCTAGCCGATCCACGGCAGACATTTGAATAATGTTATATTCCATACATAATCACAAACATGGGGCTTCTAAATAAATGATATCTCCCACAGTCGAAAGAACTCCGAAAAGGCTGTATTTCGAATGTGGAAAGTTTTTGACATTTATTTTCGTATATTAGATACTACTAGACTTTCTCAAAACGGTACAATTAATTTTTGTCAATTTTTTCATGATAAAGCTTCTTAAGAGTTTGAATAGTAAAGTTTATTAAAATTTTAAAAGATCTTTTTTTTATGTTTAAAAAAAAATTGGAAAAAGATTTTTTTACTTTTAAAAATTAACAGTTTTTAATTACGATCAGTCCCACCCTGTTATCTTAAACAGGTAATCGACATAAAAGTTCTAAATATAGCAAACAAGAGATGAAAGTCGCTCGGTTCCTGTCTTATAACTAGAAAACTATGGTCTAGTTTCAGCAAACAAAAGATCGACGTTATCATCCAACTGAGTAAAAAGTCTCTTTCTCTTTCCGTGAACACCGGTCACATTCAACTGGGTTACCACCAGAAAAAGATGAAACTCAGTATGAACTACTTATGCATAGGATACTCCTTTCTACCTGCGTTACTGCCCTGCGCTATATCAATTCTTCAACTACTTGGAGAAACTCTCTGACATTCCAAGCAAAAACCTGTAGAATGGCTTGAAAACTGCTAAGCTCTTTCAACCATCCGTTCGACCACGAACGAAAACGGCTGAATGACGCAAGTGTTTCTTGTAGGAGCAGCAACAAACGGAGAAAGGGAACCTCGCCTATACACCAGCGAATACCACTCCTCCGGTGAACACCAGCGTCAGTGGGTTGATGGGGCTACCTCTCCCTAAGATTGTTAAAATCCTCTTGAGGAAAGGCACAGCCACTTCGCCTTAATCAGCAATACTGACCAAACAAAAGGACATATACACCAAACACTGACCTATCAAACTCATCTACCAGAAGTTGCAAGCACGGGCCACATGCTATTACGGGCCTGGTCGAGGGATGATTTTTGAAGTGGGGTTAAAGAAAAGGATCACGTCCTTAAAAGCCGTCTACCTCTCCTCAAAAAGGTGATTATGTGATGACAGACATTTCTTCAATAACTTAGAAGTACCCTCGGACATTTCAGGCTATAGCTTACTGAAACTCATCAACACGCTTCACGGGCTTGAATGACATAGGATTATCATAGGTTTCAATACATGGGAGTCACAATCCCTATGGTATCACAACGGATCTATATTGATCTAACTGTGACTGTAACAATATCAACTGTCAGCCTATTAACCTAATCTAACCTAAATACTATCTACAAGATGCAAAAACAATTTTTTTACTTAAAAAAAACTAGGGTACACACCTTACAAATGTCGATAATTATAACTCTATAATTCCATAAAAAAAATTAATTAAGAAATTTTTCACAGCATTTACCATAGAACCATTTTTTTCCAATTTTGACTTTCTCATTGCTAGAATAACGGATTTTAATTAAATTTTTGTATACAGAAGTTTTTAAAAAGTTTGTCTAAACAGAACACTGTATGATAGGCAAGTTTATTCCTACGATTTCTGCAGAAGCTGCTTGGTCGAAGAAGAGGAGGAATCGATGCGTAACCTTCTGTGTACTGTACATGTCCTGCTTTATCCCATAGACGTAGACTCCATTTGGGAGATTTCTACTACAATTATTTAAGTAATTTGGCAAATATAGATATAGGCAATCTTGCTGGCTTCATAAGATGCTCTAATTGTTTTAATGTTTAGGAAGAAAGTCTCAAAGATTCAATGCGCAATCACAATGGACCAACTCATCGTCTCAGTGTGTAGGCTTTTCTGCTGACAGCTACGTCAAATTATTGAAAAATCTAGAAATATGTCAATATATAGAAAAGGTTCAACGATATTTTTCAAAAGGCTATTTATAATAAAATACATATCACAACACCGACTTATTCCATACACATTGAGTCTGAACTTCCATATACATATGTATTTACAAATCGAATTTTAAAGCTAGTTAAAAATTAAGGATGAAAAAAATGAAGACAAAAAAATGATGAAGAAAAAGAAAGAAGCATTTATCACATCAGAAGATATTTCACGAAGACAACTTTCAGTTTATTCTACAAGTAGACAATCATGATAGATGGCACGAATCTTTTAGCAATATTCTTGAACTATTCGATGAAAAATAATATCTCGAAGTCTTGGAAAAAGAATCTGGGACATCAATTGGACAACATTAACTATTTTGAGGATTCATTTCCAAGCACTAGCATTCGAGTGATGTTCCTGGCTAGAACCCAGCCACAGACGACCGATTTCTTCAGGTGCTCTCCATGATGGACCCAGCATTTGGAATAGCTGGATACGACAGCTGATGTTGCAGGAACGCAGTACAACAGAAGTTGAAGCCGCCAAAAGACCCACCCCTTCATCACGACACCAGCCAACGACCGTTAGCAATGCTCAAGCTGACATGAAGATCATAAATAAAAAAAGAAACCTTTTTTAGACTTAAGGCACCTATGTAATTCAAATGTAAACAGAAAACATAACCAACCTAACGAAGCAAAGCTCCTTTTGTGCTCGCAGATTAAAAAACATTAGACTTAAGAAATTAATTAATTATTGTAAATAATATTATTAGCCTATGTACATATTTTGAGCATAAATAAAAATAAACTATTGTAAAACTCCAAGCTAGAACCGAAATATGAAATTTTAATCTCAAACCATAAAGGCTGGATCTACCTGGTATTTGCACCCTTTGTAATATGAACGTGAAGGAAGATTTCCATCACTTCATCACTATATGTGTGTCCCTATGTATTGCCAGACATAAGAAGATTACACATTATGGAGAGTTCAATGAACTTTGAACTTAAGAGAAATGTTTAATATCCTTAATGAATATGGTGGCTGGGAAAATCTTATAAGATACTGTAAACAAGCTATGTACTATGAGAATAGCTACAAACATATATTTGAAATATGTATGTTTCGAAATAGTTTGGAAAATACAAAATTAAAACTATGTATTGTTAATGTAAATTAAAATCGTCAATCTGGCAAACGGCATTCATGCCATATCAATCATATTGTTATGCTAGCTACACAAGAGGCAACTGTTGAAGCAACGTGTTGTAGCAACGTGTTTCGTTTGTTCACTAGTCACTAAACACGAGGCAACTGTTGCCGCAACCACAGTACTGTTGGAGCAACCGACCGAAAATATTAAAACTTTTTGATATTTCTGGAAACGGTTGTAGCAAAACAAAATCAATTGGCAACACAGCTACACACGAAGCAAAGGTTGCTTCAACATGGCTGTGTTGCTGCAACGCTTGCCTCGTGTGTAGCTAGCATTAAAAACAAATAATCTTATACATATGAAGTTTATAATCAATAATTGAATTGAATTAAATCGGAAGTAAAAAGGAAACAACCCATAAAAATATGACCAAAAATTAATATTTCTCATTATTACTGATTTTTGAAAGATTCACATGCATACATATATAATATGTACATATACAATAGATACATAAATTCAAAGAATCAAATTTGAACAATTTGAACAATTTGACAATTAGATTTTTGAACATTACAAATTTATAAGTAGAACTTTGTCTAGCTATCCAAACTTAAAAGTACTCGTATATTATTTTCAGGAAGCAATTCAATTAATTGTACAACCTTATTTCATTTCTTTACAGGAGTTAACTTAAATATACGAAATTCGAGGTATATCTTTTGAAGTTCTTTACCCTACTGTATGTCATTGGGATGTCAACGAGTACGAGTAACTTGAATAAACTTCGTGTGTCGTTTATTATTTTGGCATTTTAAATTTAAAGTCAGTTTCCAATATTTCACTGAAATGAAATGAACGATTGGATCGCATTGCTATGGCAGCTTAAGGCTATGTATCCCCGTGAGAATCTTAGTGCTGTAAAGTGCTGGAAAACAAATAGTTAGGCAGCGGAGACACACTAAACTAACGGAAGCGATGATTTTGCTCCACGTAAGGTGATTATCAAATTGACAATCACTTTTTTGCTATAATTTCTTTCATACATTTGGTTTAATTTTTGTATGAGAAAGCTAATTTGTGTGAGCTTCAGCTGCGGTGTAAATTGAAAGTTAAGTAAAAAAAAAATGAGGCGAACAGAACGTCAATTGACTACAAAAAAGTTCAGTTGCTGAGAATAAACTAAGAGCAAATATTCTGGAACTTCCTAACCCAATGTGCCTATCTATGAGACTTTCTATGAATATTCATTAATTTTTCAAAACATATACAATTGAAAAGAACTTTTAAATTTAATAGAATAAACATGAGTGAGTTAACTAATATATTGAAAAATATGAACAGTAAAAGAGACTTCAACGGTCTTTCAGCTAAAATGATGATATGTGCCTTAAACATAATTGGACCTACGTTTCTTAACATAATAAATGAATCACTTAGTACGGGTATTTTTCCTAGTCATTAGAAGGAATCAGTGGTAGTGCCAATTGAAAAGGTTAAAAAAACTGTAAATCCTGCTGAATTTCGCCCAGTCAAATATGCTCATGACAAAAAGTAAAATTATTGAAAAACTAGCTCCAAAATTTCATGGAATCTAATATCTATTTAACGGACTATCAGTCGGGGTTTAGACAACACCACAGCTGTGAGGCACTTCTGAACCTGGTAGTAACGCAGTGGAAAACGGAGGTTCATAACAATAAAGTTATAGTTGCTGTATTTCTTGACTTACAAAGAGCATTCGAAACTATTGATCGGGATATACTAATTGAGAAGCTGAAGAGATATGGCATCCGGGGAGTAGAACTTAAATGGTTCAAAAGTTATTTATCTTATCGAACTTAGAGAACCAAGGTGGCGAATATATTCTCAGAAGCTTTGAATGTAACCTTGGGTGTACCTCAAGGAGCAGTTTTGAGAACTTTACTCTTCATTATCTACATCAACGATATTGAAACTGTACTAAGGCATACAAAGGCTAGACTATTCGCAGATGATACGTTGCTATATGTTTTCTGAAGTTCGGCAGAGGAATGCGTCAATCAACGGAATGCAGATTTAAAAAACGTAGAAATGTATTTAAAAAAGAATAAGCTTAAACTTAACATTGCTAAAACAAAAGCTATAGTAATTAGTGGGGAAAATGTTCAAAATATTATTATCAAAGAAGAAGCAATTGAAAAAGTTGAAGAGATAAAGTACTTAGGTATAATCGTCGATAAAAAATTAAGTTTCGAATCTCACATCAACTATTGTATGTAACAAAATTGCTAAAAAAAATTGGATTTTTCCAAAGAATAAGGTGTAGGGTATCTATGATTTGTGCAATAAAAATATATAATGTAATGGCTAAAGCACATTTTGAATATTGTTTAACAATACTATTTTTAGGATCTCGTCAAATGTCCGAAAGGTTACAAAAATTGCAAAATAAAGGTATAAGATGTATTTTAATGTGCCGTAGGTTAACGCATATACAATTAATGCTAGACACTTTAAAATGGCTTAACATTAACCAAAGAACAATAATGAATGTACTTATTTTTATATTCAAAATGAAGAATAATATGTTACCAAGATATCTCTATAATTAAATACTTTATGTGTCAGATGTTCAACCATATAATTTAAGAAATAGAAAGATTTTAGACTACCGTTTCTTGCAACTAGTAGATCTCAAAATATATTGTACCATAAAGGTTTCAAATTATATGGAGGGCTCACAGCTGTACCGAACCAAGTCATTTTTAAGAAATCCAAAACTAACGCCAGGATTTCCGCAAAATTGACTTCTATTTAGAACTGTGATGAACTATACATAGTTCATAACAACTCCAAATAGAGGTCAAATTTTGGCGTTGGTTTTGGATTTTTTTTAAATTACTTGGTTCGGTACAGCTGTGAGCCCTCCATATAACGATTTGCCAATTGACTTAAAGTCAGAAAATAATTTATGTAATTATATTTAAAAGAAAGTTAATCTCATATGTAAAAACAAAGTATAACTAATAATAAAATTCATTAAGTTTTTTTTTCAATCTATTTTTAAGTTAAATTTTGTAAAAAATAGCTGAAGCTAAATAAAGAATCAAATCAAATCATATTTTTTCAGATAATCGAAATGATATTTATTTCTGTTTGGTAGTTTGAAATTATACCAAGTTTCCTAAATTTGGGTAAGTCCTGCAAAACAAAGAAAAGTTGATCATCAAAATTGACTATCAACGCGATTCCATCCCTGAGTATGGAGAAGCATTTCAACAAAAAAAACTACAAAAGTCAAAAACTGCAATCAATCATGCTTATTTTGAGATTCGAACGAATAGCTAATTCGATAGAATGGTCATTTTCATTCGAATGAACTTTGCATATTTTGACATTCGAGCGAAAAATGTTCATTGTCGAATGATTGAATAAAATGAACCTCAATGAAATTCATTTCCGAATCAGCTGTTTGAAATTTACTGACTTTTCTATCTGATTTAGTATGACCAAACTAGTTTTAAGTTTTGTAACGTTAGTACTTTAATAAAAATAAAATAAATTTGGTGGTGCAACAGCTCGGAGTGAACCAGGACCTAGTGACTTACAACTCTCAACCATTCCTGCGTGCGTGTTACCAGGAACAGAGGGGACCTACAATTTTCTGCCGATTGCGAACGGCTAATGAGCACCACTTTCCATGACAAGAGATACTTTTGGAGAATTTGTCAATTCCTCACAAGAGGCAGTACACCCCTGAGAAAAACTTTTATGATTCAAATAGTTTGCACGCGATTGCGACAATGGTCAGGCTGCGAAGCAAATAACTCGGCTTTAAATGTATCACCCATAGGCCTAATTTACCACTAGATTGCAGTATTTTCAACTTATCGGAAACAGAAGATGTCATCCACTTGGTTGGATCGAGTCCAGCTTGAAGATGTAGGTATTTTTGGAAGTGACTGTTTAACGACAGATCAAGTTCTTACACAGCTGAATGAGAGGGATTTGGGAAGGCTTTATGAATACAGACAGATTGCTTTGAAGTATAGAGCAACAATAAAAACGAACATTTCTGAGAAACTTTGCTCTTAAACCCATTTTATTTTTGGTTTAAAACGTTTGTGTGATAAATATCTAATTTAACCAAATAATAAAATTAATCTTTTGCGATGATTTGACCTAGTATTTGAATTTCCAAACTCTGTCAAATATTTGTCTATGAACAAAAATCCAAAACTAGCCACCTACTTAAGTCGAGCATTGAATTAAAAGATGTTCAGCCTCATCACAAATTCCATCGTAATCGCAATCTTGTTACGAATCCCGAAAAAAGTCTTCACCGAATTCAACGTATCTCATACAAATTGTCTCCGGAAACGGATTTAATTATACCTAGCTTTTTTCGGGATTCGTAGAAGTCTTCGATTACGATGGAATTGGTGATAGGGCTGATGGTTCACAAAAGTGATTTAATCACAATTTTAAAGAAGGAGTGAAATGGTTTTGAATCTTAAACAGTTTGCACTTCTATCCCAACTTACAAGTCGATGAACCAGAGGTTGGTCAATAAACTGTGAGATTTGTATTGCGAGTACAATTGGAAATTATTACTGAAAACCCAATTGGATATTTGTTTTCCCAAAAGAGGAAACATTTTTTAACAACCGAGATTGCTCATTCTCTATAAGACAGAAATTGGATTAAATTAGGATGAAAAGCGATTTCGGATTCTCATAATATTCTACAAAGTTAAAACTTTGAAAAACTTTCAAACAGGAAAATTTCAAAAGAAGAAATAAGATCGAATATCAAAACCAAGGTACCGGTATTTCCCACGAATAACTGTACAGACAATGTAAGAAGCAGGATGTGCTTAGAATAAATCCACACTTAATATTAGAAAAACCAATTTAAATGATTATATACATTACCAAAATCAATAAATCAATGAAACTTTTACTGTTATTTTCAGACAAAAAAAAAAGTATTCACTGTTATCTCTTCTGTATTTTTTATAACGCATCCTATCCTTCAAATAAATGAATATTTTATGTTTCACTTCAGAGTTTTACACAATTCCGACTTTTATTTGCAGTATTTACTTTTCACTTTATTAAATTTTCATCTTTAAATGCCCATTTAAAATAAAAACGTTTTCCACTTCCCGTTTTCAAATAATTTCGCAATTCACACAAAACCAAAATGGCACCGGTTTAGAATCATGCACTTGGCCGGGTCAAATGATATACGAGTACGTGAAATTTGTTTAGAATTTAGAGTGCGTTCATAAAAGCATCCAAACTTCTGTTTGTTTATACGATGTGTTATACCATAAATTTGATGTACTTTTCGGGTTGAAGTTTATAGTTAGTTTCGCAGTTCTCGAGAATTTGTGGTGCGCTGTGGATTTAAAAATAAATTGTAAGTAATAAATTCAATATTCCTTGTTCAGAAAATAATTGAAATAAAACAAAACTTACAAAAATAGTAACAGATTAATGTCGAATATTATTAAATAATCTTCAAGAGTGTTGCTGGTGTCTAGTGTATTTTATTTATAGTTAACAAAATGAAAAGGAAAATAATGTTTACAGATTGATTAAAAAAAAACAAATTGTATTGCTATATCGACATTTAAAAATTTATGATTTAGTTAAAAAAGATTTAATTTAATATGTCAATTGTTTTTCAATTAGGGTAGGTAGATGTTGAAACAAAATATAACATCTTGTGTGTGTGGCATTGACCAAATTGTTTTTTATTTTATGTATGCCATTATGTATGAATTAGTTCAAATGCCCGCCTCAGCTTCTCGCTGTTGCACGGATTCGAGTGGTCCAATTTTCAACGACTTTTCCGCATAAATCCGGAGCGATTGGCGATGGCCTATGTTATGTTGACCTTAATACTCCGTTTTCACCGAAAGATAATCCGAGATTTAGGGCTCGGCCAAACAGAACGCGTTTTTACGCCACGTTTCACCGCCGCGTTCAAACGAAGCGTTGTATTACATTGCAATACATGTCCCATGTCACACTGAACGCGTTTTTGACGCCGCCGCGTTAAATTCACCATGGCGCTGCAACGCGGCGGTGGTGAAACGTGACGTTGTGTGAAATTACAGATTATTTCTAACGCTGCGGCAGTCAAAAGAATTTTAAATTTTTTCAAGATGGAAAAATTAATGGAATTGGTGAGAAATTACCCATGTCTATACGATTATGATATGTTTGGGTGATAAATCGCATAAGAACATTGTCTTAGACTGCTTTTACACGAAAGCGATTTTTAATCTTTGTTTCTCTTTTGGCTCCCTTTCGATTGCATGGATGCTTTTAAACACAGCGATTTTTAATCAATGTTAACTTTGTTCTATTAAGAAGGAGACATCTCTCCGCACTCTTTACTCTGCTTAGTTAATCGAAGTTCACTCACCGAACGCCAAATAGAAATGAAACATACCCAAAAATAGAGAAAAACACAAAGAAGAAACAGAAAGAACGATAGCTCTCCAATTTTTCCAACCTCAGCAATTTTGTGTGCCCCCGCCACCACACATGTCTCTCTCCTATGGGCTTAAAAATCGCAAGGTAATATTGCTTCGTTTAAAAGCAGTCTTACATACATATTTATTAGTAAAGGAATGATTGTTTTGTTTGTTCATTGCTTAACAGCTCTCTGTTTGACGTCCTCTAGCGCGGCGGTTGCAACGTTGCGTCAAAATAATCTTAACGGCGCGTTAAAAATCTTAACGTGGCGTTGAAAACGGGTTCTGTTTGACCGAACCTTTATGTGGTGTTTTCACCGCACTACAAGAGTGAAAAGAAATTAACTTTGACAGCATCTATCAAAATGCTAGTGGTGTTTCAATTTTTCCTATATAAAGTGGAAGCGAGAGAAATAAAGTTTCGTCATTTGTGCCAAACAACGAAAAATCATCGAGATAGCTTAGCATTATATGGATATAAGGTCAGTTTGAACAATTGATCCAATGAAGATTTAACTAGATTTATTTCTAATCTACTAGACTTATAGGCTTTTCACACCGAATTAAAATCTCGGATTTCAGCAACAAGATTACGAAATCTCATTGAAGCGTTCGCACTGAACAGAACCAGGATTTCATTTGACGTTTCTGTCCATTTATCCTGCTTTCTCGGACATAATTTATCTTCTCTCCTTCTCTCCCCACAATTCAAATTTCAAACAGTCACTCAAGACTCGTCTCCATTATCTGCTTTTTATCTACCTCTTTTCTTGCTGTCAATTTGCTGACAAAGCAGAACATTTCTAAAGGTTTGTTTGTTTTGACAATCTTGTGTTTGAAAGTAGATTTTGAGGAGATTTTGTCGTAATCTAGTAGATTTGGAAATCTGAAAATGTATGGGAAATCTAGTAGATTTGGATGAGATTTTGAGAATTTTGCTCAAAATCTAGATTTTGATTTGGTGTGAATAGCGTATTAGGTAATAAATTTGTATGGTAAATCTTCTAGATTTAAAGAAGATTTGTTGTAAATTTACTTAAATCCAGGATTATCTCTTGGTGAAAACGTAGTATAAGGGCATCGGTCGATTGTGGTTTATTCCCATTAACCTGTGACTTAAGGAAACCTCACAAAAAAAAAAAAAAACTCGAGCGGGGTCAAACTGCATTGCCTGCTTGGTGGCCAATTCACCTCCAATTCTGCGAGAGATCAAAGGGCACGGTAGTGCCCAGCCAAGTTCGGGCACTACACCCTTTTAACAGGAACAAACTCAGGCGATTTTTGACCCCTCCCCCATATCTTCAGTACCAATGAAGTCAGAAACTTAAAATCCCGAATATATGCTAAGCTAGTCAGGCATAGGCGCGCGCCTCACCATAAGCGGTTCCTGAGTTATAAAGCCTCAAAAATCACAAAAACTGTAACTGACTGACTGACAGATCATCAAAATTATGGAGCACTTGCCGACATCGTAGAATCTTTTAATTTTGCACAACGGTAGGTCTTGTCATGCAAGCAGAGGAAAAAATCGAAAATTTAAAGTTTTCCATTCAGGGGGCGTGGTATCCGCCCACTTTTTCCGAATTGGTGTTGGTTGAATGGAGCACTTCCGACTGCTGTAAAACGATGAAATTTGGTGAACCGGTAGGGCTTAAATTGCATATAAAGGAACAACGATAAACACTGAGGTTTTCCATTCAGGGGCGTGGTATCCGCCCACTTCTTCAGAACTGATCTAAATTATATGGCACACTTCCGATTGCAGTAGAACAATGAAATTTGGTAGAACGATAGGGCTTGAATCGCATATAAAGAACCAAAAATAAGAATTGAGGTTTTTCATTCAGGGGGCGTGGTATCCACCCATTTTCTGAGAAAATGTTTAATTTATATGGAGCACTTCCGATTGCTGTAGAATGATGAAATTTGGTAGAGCGGTAAAGTTTAATGTACATTCAAAGCTAAAAATAGAAAATCTAAGATTTTTCATTCGAAGTGTCTTTTTATTGTCATTTTGAAACTATGCATGCATTTTGAAAATTCATGACATTTCTTTAAACTAGAGTGGTCGATTTGATACTATATGTTATGTTGACATGAATGAAAAAAGAAAACATTTCCATATTTGAAAAAGTTATGAGTTTACGCAAAAAAAACTCTGAACTGTGATGTGAACCACTAATTAGGCAAGTGTTTTTGTATGCCCAATTCAAAAGGTTTTGAAAACTTGACCAGTAAGCCCATCAAATTTTAGTCAGTAATCATTAAATAATAAAATTTCTCTATTACATTGTAGCTACTACTAGATTTATGTAAACAAATTGTAAGGTAAATCTTCGAGATTTAAAGAATATTTATGGTAAATTCACTTAAATCCAGGGCATCGGTCGATTGTAGTTTATTCCCATAAACCTGTGACTTAAGGATACCTCACATAAAAAAACTCGAGCGGGGTCAAATTGCATTACCTGCTTCGTGGCCAATTCACGTCAACTCTGCGAGAAATAATCTTATCCTCAAATCGTTTATGAGAATTTCAATCGTGGCGTCCGCGATGTGGCACTTAGCTGAAACCAAAATGTCTTTTAGGTCCATGTGGTTCAATTTGTATCATAAGAATTATTGGTTGTAATAGTTCTGTAGAGCTCGCCATTAACAGTGACTGCCTCACCAACAACGTTTTCGAAACATTACGGATCAATGACGCCACCACCGGCCCAAAATCCACATCAAACGGTAATTTTTTGAGGTTCCATTGATTGTCATCTGATTAACTTCGTGTGGGTTGGTGTCGCAAAAAATGATTTTTCGGCTGAAATCGGGGGCCTCTTCCTAACGCTCCGAAGCCCAGTCAATGAAAATACGGATTTGTCTATGGGCATGAACTTTGATCACCTGGTTCAGTTGGATCTTGTGCAGATGTAAGCCCAAGGGCCGACACAAAATACGCCAGGTTGAAGTTTGCTAAAGGCCGAGTTCTTGTGCATGACAAGAAATCTATTTGACTTGAAATGTTAGCTGATTGATCATCGAATAGGGCTCCTGAAATTACGTATAGGCTACCAAACGTTGAAGAGTCGATTGTGAAGCGCCTACACGTCTACCACAATTTTTTTTTTATAATCTACACGCGCTCAAGGGATTATGATTACCCTTTAAATGTTTGAACACAGCGCGGGAATTATGTTTTTCCTTTTGAAATCAAAGAATAAATCAAATTTAAACAATTGGTTCTTTATTAGATAACAATCAGCTTCAGACTGACTTAACATAAAATATTCCATTTCTATGATAACAAATAATGATAATAGCATTCTTGAAAAGAGAAGTCTCTCTTGTATGAGTACTGACCAAGAGATTTTGGAGTTGATCTGGTAAAGATGCTACTGCTGCTATGATGCTGCTTTTGTGGTGATGCTTCTCACTTGTTGCTATGTAGGGTTTGGGATTAGAGAACATAGGTTTTTCTCCTGTACAACTCAAATAATGATATTGTCATCTGTCCAGCATTATAAAGATACCATCAAGTAGTTGTCCATCAAATAATGTAATTAGGGTAAGGTGTTTGTTGTAAGTAATGGCCTTTAGTTATGCAATTACGTAACTCCTCCCATCGTAGAGTGAACTTAACGAGATAATTGAGTTGAGGAACTTATAAAGTTGTGCTAAAGTTGTCTTCGTTTTGTGCGTGTGTTAAGACCACAGGTGATGTCTGACATTTTATTGCACTCAAATGACTCATCTAAAAAGATTTATCCAGTCGGTTGATATCCTTTTAACCATGGATCCATCCATGACACCAGGATTATTAAATAACAATTTCATAATTTTAAAGGAAACCAAATATATTCAAACTAGATTGCACACGAAAATAAAAGCTAACAACTCTAGCAGTGATGGTGTTTTAAAAATATTTAAATTATTTTGTAAATAAATTCTAGGAAAAGGAATCAACTCTGTTTACAGAAGAGCAAAACAATGAAAAATCTGCTATTGAAAAACTTTCTATAAGGCAGAAAAAATATGCATGTACACTGGGGCGAATGCGTACTATTTTAGTGTTATGTTGTTTTTTCTTATTTTTAATTATTTTGCACGTCTTTTTTTTATTTTTTGTTTGTGTACCTTTCGTTTGTTGGTGTCAATTGTTATTTTATTGTTTTTTACTACCTGATGTTTAATATATCGAGGAGCTAATTTATTTCTTCTATCGTCTGCCTCATATATGTCTTCCCCGGGTGAAAAGTCCGGGGGTTCTTTTCGTCCTTTATTTCGTTCTTCAATTATACATTGTTTTTTCCTTAAGCTTCTTTCCTTAACTAGTTCTGCTAACTTGGTGTATTCTCTTACATGGTCATTTAAATAGTCCTGCTTTGATTCGAAGTCTTTTCGGTTAGGAAATGGCTTGTTCATACTTATGTGCCCAGTTAATAACTCAAACGGAGTGAGATTTGTCGTGGAATGAATAGAGTTGTTATATGTAAGCACGGCTTCATCAATAACTTCAGCTATAGGTTTATTTTTATGCTGGTATTTTATTATTCGAATAAGTTCGGTGAGAGTCGAATGAAATCGCTCTACTGGGGAATTTCCAGTTGAACTTTTTGCACAAGTATTATGGAACCGTATACTATAAACTTCTAAGAATTCTTTAAATAAAGTTGACAAAAACTCACTGCCATTATCCGTAATAACTTTTTGGGGAATCCCGTGATGGGAAAAAAAATGTTTTAAAGACTTTATTAGGTTTATACTGTTTCTAGCGTTGAGTAGATATACACTTGAAAATTTGGTAAATTTATCCACAATAGTCAAAAAATTTTCCTTACCTACAGAATATATATCCATGTGAATAATTTGCATAGGCTTAGATGGTGTCTCAGTTATTTCGTATCTTAACTTCTCCTTATTACGTTCATATTTGGTCACACTGCATATTTCACAATTATTAATAATTTTTTGAATTGTATTTTTCATATTTGGAAAGTATGAATGCCTTTTGATGTGGTGATAACTTTCTGTAATGCCTCTGTGGTTGGAATTCAGGTGATACCGTCGAACTAATTCTTCCTGCCTATCTCTATCAGTTATGTCTTCCAAAATAATATTCGACCGTAATAATTTAAGGCAACCGTTATTAAAGTATTTCGAAAACACTGATTGTACTGTTTTAAAAGTATCATCATCCGCTAGGATTGCAGTAACACGTTTGGAATTGAAATACTCTTTGAAAATTGAAATCATTACGTCTTCATTACTAATATCAGCATGTTCAATGGTGTACCTTTTTTTCCTTTTAAAGAATATTGCAAATTTAACTGAGAGACTGGTTTTGGTAATATTTTTCTTAAGAATAATTTGGTTAGAAAATTCATTGATGGCACGTTCAGTAATTGATATACCATCATCAGAATTTTCCACTGCAGAGTGTATTGTTGAAAGATCGTCTGAATTAGTCATGATAACTGAACCGTTGACATTATTTGCTAATGACTCGAAGTCACAACTATCCGTTTCTTGCAAAGTTTCTTCTGCCTCATTAGCATGGATTTCAATTCGGGACAAAGCATCAGCATTAAGGTTGTTTTTCCCTTTTTTATAAGTTACGTAATAATCGTACTCCTCCAATCTGAGCCTCCACCGAACTAACATTGAGTTTGGTTCTTTTAATGAAAAGAGCCATGTCAAGGGCTTATGATCCGTTATTATTTGAAATCTTCGTCCAAATAAATATGGACGAAAATATTTAACTGACCAAATAATTGCTAGCAATTCCTTTTCAATTGTACTATAATTTTGCTCGGATTTTGATAGGGTCCGACTTGCAAAGCAAATTGGTTTATCTGATCCTATGGAGCCTTGAGATAGTACAGAACCTATTGCAACGTTACTAGCATCAGTAGTAAGGTTGAAAGGCTTAGTGAAATCTGGATACTGAAGCAACGGTTCATTAGACAGAATGGATTTACATATTTCAAAGCATTCTATATACCTCGAATCAAGTTTAATGGTATTTCCTTTCCTAAGACATTCGGTCATTGGCTTTGTGAGATGCGCAAAGTCTTTTATGAACTTTCTATAATATCCTAGAAGGCCCAGAAAAGACTTAATTTGTTTGACTGTTTTCGGTATTGGAAAGTTTTTTATAGCGCTAATTTTGTTCGGGTTGGGTTTTGTTCCCTCAGGGGTAATAATATGCCCTAAAAATGACACTTCTTTTTGAAGAAATTCAGACTTCTCAATTTGTATCTTTAGATTTGCTTCTCTGAATTTTCTAAAAACGGCTGCAAGATTTTGAATATGTTCTTGACGTGAAGTAGAATATACAATAACATCATCCATATAAACCAAACAAATTTTGCCTTGTAGATCTCTAAGAATGTTGTCCATAACCCGCTGAAATGTAGATGGAGCATTTTTGAGTCCAAACGGCATCCGCAGAAACTCATAATGCCCATTGTCTACCGAAAAAGCAGTCTTATGGACATCATTAGGTGCGACCTCAATTTGGTGAAATCCGGAAGCAAGGTCTAGGGTGCTGAAATACATCGATTTACCAAGTTTGTCTAGAATTTCCGTTATATTTGGGATCGGATACCTATCGTCGACGGTCTTTTCGTTGAGTTTGCGATAGTCTATTACTAATCGCCATTTCTCTTTTCCACTTTGGTCCCTTTTTTTAGGTACAATCCAGATCGGAGCTGACCACGGAGAGAAACTTGGACGTATTATGCCCTGATCCAGCATATCAGCAATTTGCCTGCGAATTTCATCCTTATGAATATATGGATACCGATAAGATTTACAATATATGGGAATATCATCTTTAGTTGAAATCTTGTGTTTAACTGTGTTTGTGAACGTTAAGTTCTCACCTTCCCTAAAGAATATATCCTCATATTGTTTGCAGAGATCCCTGATGTCTTTTTTCTCTTCAATATTAAGGTGGTCAGTTTTAATAATGTCGCAAATGTTTTTATCTCTAAGATGTTCTTTATTATGAATAGTAAAATTGTGAATTTCGAAATGGGAATTCGAATCAAACAAAGAAGCTTTAATTGGTTGTTCAGCTCTAAATATTTGAGGATTTTCTGAAGTGTTAACTACTTCCACGAGCGAATACCAATCAACAGCTTTGTATATTCCTTCAGATATCATAAGATTATTCATAATTGATGTTGGTTTAATGAATATACTTCCTGTTTTAACATCGGTGGGTAGACAACAAATCATCTTACTCAGTGCGGGAACAGTGTAGATCTTAGACATTAGATTGGGTTTGAATTTTAACGGAGTTTTAAAATTATTTGTTTCCAAAAAAGATTTCTCTAAATCAATTCTAATGCCTAGGAATTTCAAAATGTCTGTGCCAATGAGTCCATCAAAGTAATTATGGAAGTTAAACACAAGAAAGGATAAAGGTTTATCAGTTCCAAGTTCTGGTAAATATATAGCTATCTTCTTATTTACAGCGTGTTTGTCGAATAGAGTTTTTATTTCTACAGGTTCAATTAGGGTGTAATTCAATGTTTTAGCTATATCAGGACTAATAAACGACTTGTTGCTACCGGTGTCAACTAAAAATCTGTATTTCCTATCGTGTATACTATTAACTATTATGTAGGGTAACAAATTAGTATTACAATTATTTATATCTATGAACCCGATTGGTTTTGTGAGGCTTGTACACAAAAATTTGAGTCGTCTATTTCTTGCTCATTGTTAAGGTTTAAAGGGAATGCCATATCTAAATTTTGGTAGTATTCGTTTGGTTCCAAGTCATTTTGGGGGTTGTTATTGATGTTGTAATTAAACTGAGTAGAAGTATTTGTTGAACATTGGTTTAAGATATTATTTGGATAATTACAATTATCGCAATAACCTTCCATGTTGTTTATCTGATTTTGTATTGGAGCTTGTGGATTGTGTCTACGAGAAATGGTGTTGCCAGTAGGAATATCCATCGGCTCATTATGTGGATATCTTGTGCTGGGATTTTTAGAGATTTGTGTGTGATTTTGCCTAGAGTACGTTTGAGAATTTGATGGTGTTTGTTTGTAAGAGGAATTTCTGGAAATTTGTTCTTGTTGTGTTGGATGGTAAGGTCTAAGAAACTGTTGTTGTGGTGAGTTATTGAATGGTCTGGAAAACTGTTCTTGTTGTGTGTAATTGTATGGTCTAGAAAACTGTTCTTGTGGTATATAATTGTATGGCCGTTGTGGTTTAATAGACTGTCTGTGTAATGGTTGTGGGTGGTTATGCATATTCAGCTGGTTTAATTTCGGTTCTGCGTATAAATAGTTTGGATTTTTAAAATAGTGAGAATTTTGTTCTTCAAGACAAAAATTAAATGCATCAATAATTGTAGGTGGTCTCATCGCCCTAATAGTTGACCCTAGTGGTTCTTTCAGTCCTGATAAAAATGTGTTTAAGCACATTGCATTATAAAGCGTTTGTTTTGCTTGTATAACATTTGAATCCTTTTCGTGAACCCTAATATAGTTCATCATTGTCGAAAAAATTTCTATGATTTTGGAATAAAATTTTTCAACGGTTTCATGGCTCTGTCTGAGTTGATGTAGATCTCGTATTAAACTTGTTTCATTGCGCTTATCTGAATAGTGAACAATTAGGTTGTTCTTAATAGCTTCCCAATCTAAAAGAGTCCCATACATATTCAGGATCTCATTTGCCTGTCCTATGATTTTGTTTCGTATAGCTCTCATAATAATTCTTTCGTAGTTTGAACCGTTAATATTAGGCATGACACTTAAGACTTCTTCCACGTTGCTTAAAAAATCGTAGAGCAATCGAGGATTTCCATCGAATGTTGGCACGTCTTTGACAGCGTCTGGAATTCTGAGCGCATTAAATGCGTCCGTTGCAATAACAGTGTTATCCATAGCAAAATGGTTTCTTAAGCTAACAGAGCTGGTTTCTAATTCCACAAAATCACTTTTATTTAAGTTCAAATACTGACGATTGGGAGTTTTAACACTTCTTCGAATTGGACTACTAAAGCTACTAACCCTCAAAATCGTGCGCTTACCAGTTGAATTAATTTGTTTTGAAATTGGTGACATTAGAAAGATCAATGCTCAAGGAATCAAAAGAATGGACTCACCTTGATAAATTTTGCACATGGGGCGTCAATGTGGACTGTGAACCTGTATCGTTGAAGTCTTTGCGCCTCCACACAATCGCATTTAGCAAGCAACAAAATGTACTCGTAGAAACAGAATACGATCCGGAAGAGGTTTATTGTTTTCTTATAAATTTATTTTTATTTATCGGTTCAATAACTTTTGATGTTGTGTTTTATAATAAAAAAAAATGTTTAACTTAATAGGTTCATATAGGATATGTGTGTTGTTCATTTGGTACAGTTTTTAATTATTCATAAATTTAAGTCTTAATTTTGCTTTTTTGTTTCAAAAATTTGTAGAAAAGTATGAATTTACACTTATTATTTAATGTTTGTTCGGTTCTTATTCGTTAAAGGATTGAAATCCAACACTCCGATAATCCCTCGAAGAGTACGAAATGCCTTTTCCAGCGAACGATCAAGCTACTTATTATTCACTTTTTGTTACAAACTGTACTTAGCACATCCAAGCGACTGCGCCAATTATGTTTTTCCTTTTGAAATCAAAGAATAAATCAAATTTAAACAATTGGTTCTTTATTAGATAACAATCAGCTTCAGACTGACTTAACATAAAATATTCCATTTCTATGATAACAAATAATGATAATAGCATTCTTGAAAAGAGAAGTCTCTCTTGTATGAGTACTGACCAAGAGATTTTGGAGTTGATCTGGTAAAGATGCTACTGCTGCTATGATGCTGCTTTTGTGGTGATGCTTCTCACTTGTTGCTATGTAGGGTTTGGGATTAGAGAACATAGGTTTTTCTCCTGTACAACTCAAATAATGATATTGTCATCTGTCCAGCATTATAAAGATACCATCAAGTAGTTGTCCATCAAATAATGTAATTAGGGTAAGGTGTTTGTTGTAAGTAATGGCCTTTAGTTATGCAATTACGTAACTCGGGCGTGAAGTCGAGGAAGAGAAAGAAGGATAGGAAAGATGTGTGGCACGATGTTCTGAGACTGAAGGTTGTTGTCTCAGATATTTTATCTCCAGGGATGGCGGCTGAACTAAAGCGGAGAATGCCGTATCTTATTTCTATGTCACTTTATAATTCACATTATTTTATTCGTGTTCATCCTTGTTGGGCATACTAGTTTAACTCAATTACATGTTGTTAGTGTTATGCCTGAACAACATGTAATGAGTAAACCAGCAACCCATTGATGACAATTTTAGAAGGTTTTTAATGGAATAAAAACGAACTAGACCAGGGATCGAACCTGTGATCATGAGGTTCGACAGATGTCACCACAGGCCGCCAAAATCCATCCGCGCAAAATGAAAAAAAGGAATGATTAATAAGATATAATTGTAATTTATTAAACTAATTTTTTTACATTTTTGGAGGCCAACATTTGTTGGTGTGGGAGGTGTCATATATAATTAATTGAGATAGAGGTCACTTTTTAGCACACTTGCTGATGGCAGAGCAGACATGAAGCGTACAAATTAATACATTTAAGTAACTCAATTACTCTGTCCAACATTATCTCTCATCACACATAAAGTTGGAGAGATTGAGTGATATCGTAAACTTGAGATCGTACGTCCGGTTCTGTACGTTTTATATAATTTAAATGTCCTTGAGATCACTTAGTTAGTACTTTTAACATCTTAACAACGAAAGCTTGTCAGTGATGACCACTGGTGACACACATCTTTACATTGCTTTGGAGATAGTAAGATTACACTTGATATTTCAAAAGCATTTCAAAGAGTTTAACATCAAGCTCTTTTATCGAAAATGCGTGCAATTGGTATTGATGAATCTCTTCTTAATTGGATTAGAAAATATATACCTACCGAACAGCTCTGTACAAGTTTTATTTGATGGTTACAAGTTTTTTATTTATCAAATAAATGCTGGTGTGCCACAGGGCTAAATTTTGTCTCCGACTCTCTTTAACTGATATTTATCAATAATCTTTTGTCTAAAACTTCTTATCCATTAAATTGTTTTGCTGACGATAGTGCGCTCAGCTTCTTATATTCGTATCCCGATGCGAGCAAAGACTCTTTGGATTTGGATTAAAAACGGCACCATCTGGTTCTTCCTAATGAGTATTGCAGAGTCTACACGTGGCACTGCTTAACACACCAAGTAAACTTAGTTGTGTTCTAAGTTTGCGTTGTCCAGTTAGGATACCCGTATTATTCCCATCAGTTTACCATTCAGTCCAATTCCTGCCGTACTGGTAAATTCAGAGATTCTTTCTTCAGCAGCACTACACGAATGTTGAGAGCCTTATCCGACTCAATATTTACCTCCCATTTCGATTGTCAGACATTCAAAATCAAAGTGCATCGGTATCTCCTTTGAAATCGTCTTCAACTTTCCTAAACTTTCGCACTTTGGTCAAAGATGTTATTGTTTAAGTTTAAGTTGATTGTGCCGGAATTAAAAAGAATATAGACATTTTTGTATCAATTTTTCCAATTGATGGCCCTTCTCCACTAGCGCACTCAAAAACAATGAGACCATTTGAAATGTAAAAGTATTGCAAGTCTAATTCCAAGAAAGTTCACCTATACATAAACTTTAAAGTGGTCTTTTTCCGAAGGAAGTCGTCTTCGCCTCCACCTACACAGTCAACTTTTAATCAACGTTCGGTATAGATGGATGGGATAGGTACTTCAATATTCATATATGCATTCAGATTCCATCACCTAGCCCACTTGCCCTTAGAGTGTTGTTAGTAATATTTCTCAATACGTTTTGTTCGTAATTGGCATGTGGATCTAGTCACGTAGTTGTTTATGGTTTATGACATTGCAGTGAAGGCAATACATCGATATTTTAGTCCTTGTTGCCGTAGTCTCGTCTCTCGTCATCGCTGCCATAAGCTGTTGGAATGGAATGTTTGGTGTGTCGTGTCGATGAGCTAGACCATGAAACGAAAAGACAATGGCTGGCAACAGCAGGCGTTATTACATGCAATTTTCGACTTACCACCCATTCATATTCACAGCACAGAGTCGAAGCTTTGGAGGAACTACTCGTATTTCAGTGAGTGGCGAGGAAATTCCCGAGTACAGAAATAAGCCAGAGCTTCAAGGTAATATTCCATTGCCTTACGACAATTTCTATAAATACCTACATATATGCATGTGTATGTCAGTGTAAATGCCACCACAAAGCAATGTGTTAGGAATGTCTTATATTGCCAAAGAGCCCAACCCAACACTTGAAACAGTCACTCCAGAGCAGCTCCAATAGACTTTAGCTGTAGAGAAGCAATTCCTGATGATATTTTGCGACGGGCGTGAATGTTGGTAATGGTTATGGCTTTAAATATCGCAACGCGGATGAAACAGACCATAGCTATGAGTCAGACCATTCAATCTACCCCAAAATAAAGAGGAACGACGCAAACATAAAGGATTTCAGCTCAATACCAATCTTTTTAAAACTCCAGGAATTTATTGAAAAAGAAATTAATTCGAATAAAACTCTAAAGCATATTTTAAACTCTTTCAATTCGTAGTTTGTTGTCTTGAATTTAAAACATTTCGACTTTTATAGACAACATGCTTTGTGCATACTTTTGATTGAATATTGGACTGCATTGTAGCATACTGCTATGGCAGATAATGAAGGACAGGAAGGTGGGTAGAAATGGCGGCCATGAGCAAGGTCTGCTTTGTGACCCAATAAGCGCTAGAGTGTGTCATTTTGATATCATAAACTTGTTTGACCTGGGGATTCAATGGGCTATGATGAGAGATTCAAGAGTTCTCTTCTACCTGAAGTTTGCTAGTTTTCGGTCTTTTGAACGAGTAACAGAATTCGTCGAGGTTCGTCTCAGAGCGACTTCTTCTTCATGTTAAAAAAATTGATCGAGTCTTTGATCTTCAGTTGCCCGGCAAAAATCCTCATTCAAACCCTCCAAGTGGGTGCCAGGTGGGCAATGATCACCACAGTAGTCCTGTGCGTTTTTGGCAGGATGGTGATTAGCTAAGGTTGAGTTGGGTCGCCGAATTGTTGTAACTCCTCAATAGTGCAACGTCCGGAAACCCAATTCAATCATAGTTTAGAAGTTCCTAATTTCAGTGGTGGTGTGAGCGTACTTTGTACGAAAACCGTGCCGAAGAATGAAAGGCTGGGGGATAAACCAGCCATTAACGAGCTCTTTCGGATGCTGTGGCAAGGTCCGTCATATTTTTGCCTTGCCCCGGTAAGCGGCTCTGCCGGGGCTGACCGTCTTTCCGCACTACTCGTGGGAAAAAAAAAATGAAAAAAAAAGAAACAAACAGAAAAATAATAAGAAAAATAAATCGAGCCAGGGCTGACAACGCGGTCACATCTCCTGAAAAGGCTGTCGAGTCAACTCAGAGGTGCGAACGGGTTGTCAACCCTGTGGTTGCTACTGGTGGTGGGAATCCTTTTCCCTCTACTAGCCGCAACCTCTATAAAAAGGAACTATCCGTCAGTGGTACAGTTGTGACGCTCGGCTGTCCCAAGGGCGGTGATTCCACATCACACCCCATCCCCGCTCCTGCTAGGACGTCGAAAGCGACCCCAAGAAGGGACACTCCATCCGGAGAGGCAAAATCTACGACATGTGGAAATGACTCGAAGGATGAGGGCGCACCCCGATTGGCATCGATAGCGATTAACTCTGGAGGTGGATCCACAACTGTGTCACACGGACATAGTTCTGGGTCGACCAGAAAGAGGTCCATGAAGGCACAGGCCAGTCGAGATCAGCGTAATGCTGCGCGGATTCTGGCCGCAGTCGGTGTCATACCGGCGGAGGAGAGAACCCCGGAGCAAACGCGAAAACTCGAGTGGGCTAGTGGCTTCCTCAGCAGTAACAACAAATCGACCTGCAGCGACTCAACGTCAAAGCGCAATAGGTCTCTGGAGGGCGACAAGCCCGAAGCGAAAAGGCAGAAAGTGCATTCTAGCAGCACAACAGCCTTCAATAAAGATCTTTCTTTTAGAGACGCGCTCAAAGGCAAGATCATAGTCGCGGTCATTGACAGGAGTCATGTGGATGGTAACATCTCTCATGATCAATGGGCAGACGTCAAGGCTCACCTTGGTTTCAGATTTCTATCTGTCATCGAGGAGAATCCGGGGCCTCTCCCAGACACAGTCGATGCAGGATGGTACCAAAATCGTATCAAACTCATCGCCTGTGGTGATCAGAGATCTTTCGATCTGTACAGGGCTGCTGTCAATGGCTTGCCAGAAGTCTGGCCGGGTGCCAAGCTCGAAGTTGTTACAAGGGAGAATATTCCTTGCCGACCAAGAGCACGTATAATGGTCCCGGCTCTACACAGCTGCCCAGATATGATTATGAAATTAATCAAAACAAGCAATCCAAACCTGCCTACTCACGACTGGAAAGTCCCAAAGGTTGAGAAGGAGACAGTGGGTCGCTATAGATCAGCTCTCTTGGTGATCAATAGGGAATCACTAGCTCCATTGGCCGCGGCCGAAGGCGTGATTAGGTATGGTTTTGATGAAATCATAGTGCGTATATACAAAAAAGATGAAGAAGATTCGCTAAACGCGCCCCCCACAGAAGCTCCTTCAGCGGAAGGAATCGCTTCACAACCCCAAAAAATGGTGGTCGATGCAACACCACACGTGGAACCATCGACCTCCACAGCCCCAAACAAGCCATCCGACGTAGAGGCTAATTCTATAGTCGACTGCAATTCCGACATGGATACTGAAGACTCCACCTAAGGCATCACTCTGAGTGAGGAAACCCTACTTCATTCCTCCTCAGACGATGAAAACACCGATAAAACAGTGGTGGAGGTTGATCTGGCTAAAAGTAGCAATGCTGCGATTAGTTCAGATTAATCTCCATCATGCCATCATGGCCACGAACAACCTGGTACTCCGACTGCATAAGAACAAAGAAGACGTTGTCTTGATACAGGAGCCGTGGGTCTCGAAATCCATCATCAGAGGCCTCAGGACTCCTGGTTATAATCTGTTGTATGCATCGGAGAAAGGTGAACCAAGGTCATGCATATTAGTAAAAAAAGACTTACATGTATTTTTACTCCCCAATTACAGCGACAAGGACACTATATACCACCGCTGTTATAACAACGGATAAAGCCACCTACTGGCTCATATCCTCCTACCTTGGCCACGACAGCCCAGTTCCAGGAGACACCTTAAGGAAGGCAATTGCGGACGCGCAATCGAAGTGGGTCTCCTAATTGGAATGGACGCTAACGCCCATCACACGGTATGGGGTAGCTCTGATATAAATGAGAGAGGTGAGTCCTTATTTGATTACATACTAAGTACTAATCTACTCATTAATAATATTGGTAATGAACCTACATTTGTAACCAAGAACAGGAAAGAGGTACTTGATATTACACTTACCTCTGACTCGATCCATAACCTGATTTCAAACTGGCATGTCTCAAATGAGAATTCCTACTCTGATCACAGATACATTCAGTTTGATCTCAGTGATGTGGCAATTATATCTACGGGATTTCGCAATCACCGAAACACTAACTGGGAAAGATATAGGGAAGTACTTGCACAACTGCTAGACCACAACCTTCTTAAAAGCTCCTCCACCAAAGATGAACTAGACCTCTCGGTAAATCATCTCACCGAAGCCCTCAACGAATCAATGAGGACTTCATGCCCTATTACCATAGTAAAGGGTAAAAAGAAACCTCACTGGTGGAACAAAGATCTAGAACCGCTCAGGAAGAGCTGTCGCAAACTCTTCAATAGATCTAAATACACTAGATCCCCCTCTGATTGGGACTTATATAAACAAGCTCTAAAGCAATATAAGAAAGAATTAAGGAAGAGCAAGAGGTCTTCTTGGAGAAACTTCTGTGGTAAAATAGACAATACTTCAGAAGCCTCAAGACTCAGGAAAATTCTCTCAAAAAGTCCATCTATACCCAGTGCTTTAACGACAGAAGCGGGCACGTGGACTACCACAGATGAAGAATCTCTTAATCTGTTATTAGACACCCACTTTCCTGGTAGCTCTAACATACTTTACGACTTAACATCAGAGTCTCAAACCGCTACAAGCGACACAGTTGATCTAATAACGCGGGAAAAACTGCAATGGGCTGTAGATAGCTTCGATCCATATAAATCTCCAGGACCAGACGGAATCATTCCGGCTGAATTACAAAAATGCTCTGACATGATCATTCCACCATTGGAAATCATTCTGACGAGCTGCGTAAGGTTGAGATACATTCCTAAAGCCTGGAGAATGGCAAAAGTAGTCTTCATTCCTAAAGCAGGGAAACCCTCTCACGTTAACCCTAAAGATCTACGACTAATCAGCCTATCATCCTTCCTTCTTAAAACCTTGGAAAGATTGATTGAAATTCACATCAGACATAACTTAAAACCATGTCTCATTTCCACAGCTCAACATGCGTACTCTAAGGGAAAATCAGTAGAAACAGCACTTCATTCGCTGGTACGTGGTATTGAATATTCCCTCAAATACAAAGAATATAACCTAGTAGCTTTCCTAGATATCGAAGGAGCTTTCAACAACGTCAGCTACCAGGCGATCACAACAGCAATGAACAAGCTGAAATTAGAGAAATCACTCATAGAACTTATAAATCTCATGCTCAGAAGCAGGACTATAACTTCCAGCATGAGAAGTTTTACTACCACCAGATCGGTGAGGTCCTTTCGCCTCTCTTATGGAACATGGTAGTAAACGAACTACTAACATCAATGGAAGCAGAGGGTTTCAAGGTGATTGCTTATGCTGACGACGTTGCAATATCTGTATCTGGGAAACATCCCCAAGTTCTCTCAGAACTCCTACAAAATGCCTTAAATAGGCTAACAAAGTGGGCTAAGCAATGTGGCTTGGACGTCAATCCACATAAAACAGAATTAGTACTCTTTACGAGAAGATACAAAATTCCTCAGTTTAACCCACCCAAGATTAAAGGAATACCATTAAGCTTTTCCGATCAAGCCAAATATTTAGGCCTCATTTTAGACAAAAAACTAAATTGGAAGGCAAATATTGATGAAAGAGTAAAAAAGGCTACCGTAGCGCTTTTTACTTGTAAAAAGGCAATAGGTTCAAAATGGGGCTTCTCCCCAAAAATAACCCACTGGCTATACACCTCGGTAATCAGACCGATACTCATTTATGGAGTTGTCGTATGGTGGACCGCACTGGACAAGATGGTAAATTTAAATAAACTCATCAAAGTCCAGCGGTCAGCAGGTATGTGCATCACAGGAGCACTTCGTTCAACACCAACTGCAGCCCTGGAAGTGCTTTTAAACCTAACACCTCTTGACATCTTCTCCAAAATGGTGGCAGCCAACTCATGCGTGAGACTTAGAGCCACCTCTCAATGGATCAGTAACAATACTGGTCATACAACTATTTTAGACAATTTCAGATCTATCCCAGATCGCTTAGACTATACCACCCCAAAAATGGTATTCGAAAACAGCTTCCTTGTTTCCATCCCCTCAAGATCGTCTTGGGAAGAAGAGAGACCCCTGGAAGACAATGCGGTACACTTCTATACAGACGGTTCAAAGACCGATTACGGCGTTGGAAGTGGCATCTATTCGGAACAACTGAATCTCAGTCTTTCATATAGACTTCCTAATCAATGTAGTGTATTCCAGGCAGAAGTAATGGCGATTAAAGAGGCATTATCCTGGCTAAAAGAAAACGTTATATCTTGCAAGGATATACGAATCTTCTCGGACAGCCAGGCCGCTCTCAAATCTCTCGCGTCTGTCTCCACAAACTCTCTAATAGTCCACGACTGTCGATCATCTCTGAATGAGATGGCAGAACAGTTTAATATTCCCCTTATTTGGGTGCCGGGCCATAGAGACATCCCGGGAAATTGCAAAGCTGATGAGCTCGCCAAAAACGGAACACTTCTGCCTACGGTTAGACAAAAACATAACATAGGAACACCACTTGCTACATGCAAATATCTTCTCAAACAATATGCTCTAGAATCAACAAATGCTAGATGGTCACAGGGTACCACCTGCCTGGCAACTAAACAAATATGGCCAAGCATAGACCTAAAACGGTCGAAAGGCTTGATCTCCCTGAGCAGACAAAATATAAGCTCTACAATCGGAGTTATAACAGGACACTGCCTCATAGGTAGACATGCTTTGAGGCTAGGAGTCTACACAAATGACTTCTGTAGAAGCTGCATGGACGAGGAGGAAGAGGAAACAGTCCAACACCTACTATGTACATGTCCAGCACTCTCCAATAGAAGGAATAACTATCTCGGTAATCCCTTCTTCGATAATACCAGTGAACTGGCAACGATCGACACAAAATGTCTCTCTAACTTCATTAAAAGCACGAAATGGTTTGTTTAAATTCATTACTCTCCCATGAGTAACTTCTTTAGTGGTATCACAACGGATCCTTGAGGTCTAAGTGAGTCAACAACAACTAGACAGCCACTCCAACCTAACCTAACCTTGATCTTCAGTTGAGATAGTTCATTAAGGCCGTTGAACAATAACTTCCCGAATAGTTGGGTTTTCATTCTAGCCAGAGTAGAGAAAAGAATGTCTGTTTACTTTTCCCGCTGGTCCCCACAAGGACAAAATTGAGTATTGTAAGGAATGCCCAGCTTCGCTGCATTTTCCACTATTGGCAAGTGTCCAGTGCATGTTGTTACTACCCTGACTATGTCCTTTCGGGGTCTGCATCTGCATATCCGGCCATTATTGCGGAATTGCTGGACCAACTTATATGATGAAAAAGCTAAATCAATGACTTTAATAGCTTAGGTATTTTGCATACTTCCCTTATTTCCAGTAATTCAACTTGAAAGACACTGGCAAAATTATTTAGCAGAAAAGACCTAGAGACTGGAAGGATAACCATCTTTACTGATGGCTCAAAGATGAAGTGCGTTGTAGGTTCTGGAATTTTCTCTGAGTCTTAAAATGTCTCTAGGTCTGTTCTGCTAGCTGGAAGAATAACGTTAAAACCCTTACTGACGCCCGCAGTAGGATTGCAATAGACAGTGTTTGTCGAAAAAATTATTGCTGCGATCAGGTTTAAAATATTGCTTTGTCCGTACGGTTTAAACTTTCCTGATATTAGCAGTATTTTTTTCGCAAGTCCATATAGAATTTTTGAAAAAAAACGACATCGGGACTTAGGAGCTTTTTTTCGAAATAGCTGGAAGCACTGTGTATGCTATGGCATTTGTCAGCTGTATTGACGACTAGCATCAACCATCATCCAAAACATCACTTTTGACTTCTCTGAACAAATTATCATAACATATAGATAATATTATTTTGGTATCACCGTTTTTATCGGGTCTTAGATTAAGTTTCGAAAATTATCTGGTCTTAGCTAACTCTGTATAGATTTAAGTAGTTGTTGTATTTGCATGTAAAGCGCTTGGTCCCGATGTGGTGTTTTCCTACAATTTCTTATGGACTTGCAAAAAAACACGCCTATTAATAGTTCCAAATCATCTGCATATGTAATCATCTTCACACCATATCTCTCAACTTAATCAGAATTTTGCTTATGACGTAAAGCCACAGAACAGGTGACAGAACACCTCTCTAGGGTGTTCCTTCACTCACTTGTTTGTTTGAGTTTATATTGGGGCCTATCGGGAATCTCCCTGGAAATTTTGTTTCCCTCGGAATTTTTTGTTCCCACGGAATTTTTTTCGTCAATCGTGAATCTCCCTCGAAACTTTTCCCCTCCGATAAAAAGAAGAACAATACATATGTATGTTGTCGAAAAACACCTTTGAATTAGATATGTGTAGTTTTAAGGCTTCCAATAACATTAAAATCCCTCAGAAATGGAAGAAAATCACGATAGCCATAAATTACGCGGGAATATTTCTAACTCATTCACGATCGCGATTTTTCGAAAATGGGAATTTTTCCCAGGGGAATTTTATTCATGATAGCCCCCATTACCTAATGTAGCTAAAATCTTCCGATCGCTAATTTACGCACTACCTCATGAGGCCATCTGCGTAGACATCCCTTTGAGATATGCGTGTTGAAAGTTTCTAAGAGGACGTTCATCTAGATTGTATCTATTATGGTTTTTCTATGAATGCATCTAGGTTGTCTTTAATACCGTTGCCTAAAATGCGCCGCCAAAGTTTTAAGCACGAAAAACGTTAAGCTAATTGGTCGAAAATCCTTGGCGGATTCATAGCCCCACCTCCCGGATTAAGAACTACTCTTCTATAGGCGTTTTTCTTTTTAAGGTCAAAATAGAGCTCTGAACAGAGTCCGCGCATGTCGTGCATATTCTGAAAATTTTCTAAACCAAGTGAGCTCTGAGTTATCTTTGAAACACACCTTAGACCTGAACACTCCATACACCATTTTTTTTTACATTTCCAAGTTCCAACTGTCAAATGCTTGCGTTAAGTATTTAACTCTGTCTGCTCAGTTATTTTATTCTGAGCGCATAGAGCACACTCTGAACACGCTAAGAACTTGCTCAGAACGAAAACAAAAACACATATTCGAAGATCTGAATACTCTGAAATGAAAAAGAAACACAATTTTTTTATTTGACAACTCAGGCTCTGCTCTGAACTAAAAAAGGAAAACGCTGTATGTCTCCATCACTCGGGAACATGATTTAGGTAGAAGATGCACACTTTGAAGATCATCTTCTTCTTCAGGCAAGGAGATACCACTGCCACGTCTTGCAGTTTTTGTAGCATGAATGGTATTCAACATTTTCTTTTGTTATAACAGTTTTGATATGTTCTACGCGAGTCACCGTAATGACACGAAATCTATAGGGTTCAGGTTTGTTGTTTTCTTATCACGGAAAGTGTGTTGTCAACAGTAATTCAAGGGACTCAGATGGAGAAACCGCCCAGGATCTATCAGACTTTTTCAAGGTGGATTACAGTGAGAGAATGGGAATCATAAATTTGTTGATTTTGATTAGTTTTTCAGAAGAAATATGGCAATGTTCAAGATATTTACTTCAAATGAGTAAAATATTTGAATCAATTACACTTTACTAATTTAACACGTCCTTTATTTAATATTAAAATAATATACTTGATTGAATTAAACTAATGGTTATGTTGTTTAAATTAAACAAACGAATATCTGGATTGAAGATTGTTAAAATTGATCATCAATTTGGTTAAAACAATCAATTAGGTTTATTTAATTAACTAACCGAATTGAATATTAACCGGGAAAGTAGGCATATGTTGTAAAATACAGTCAGTTTCACTTGTTTAATTGTAAATGAGTCTTATGTTGTTTTAACCGATAATTTTTCTGCTTATATATCAATCAGAAACAATTCCGAGCAATTTATTAGTGATAAAATAACAAAAGTCTTTAGAATAGATTTATAAACCTCTTGGATTTGTTGATACAGGTTGTAAGGATTACCTATGTTGTTGTGAAAGTTTTTCAAGACCATTTCCTGGACATTATGATTCTACACTTCTTTAACTTGATCCCGACAGTTTTTCTGCCTGATGCCTAAAAAATTGCTTAAAGCTTGATATTTCCAAATGTCATTCAATCATTTTTTAACGAAAATGCATCCAATCTTCTCCCCATCTCTACCTTCTCAATTATCAACCTATATCCACCGCTTAATCAATTCGCGAGCTTGGTATTTTATAAAAACCTAAACTTTCCCATACTTATTGACGAGATTATTCTTAAAGCTTTGTGAAATGATAGTCCAAATAATTCTCTGACCCATACGTATCCGATCTTTGTACACAACCTTTGTTCGAAGCCTTCTTGGATACGCCTGTCAAGTATGGTCTACTTATCAACAATTTCAAATATCCAGAAGAGCATTCAACGTCGTTTCCTACGTTTCGCCCTTCGTGTATGTCTTGAAATAACATTTCGGTTTTACCTCCATATTGTGACCGACTTCTATTAATTAATTTGAATAAGCTGGAAGAACGAATAGCAATTAGTGACATTCTATTCATTCATCAAATAATTTCAGGATCTGTTGACTGCACAACTCTCTGCAATTCTATTTCTTTCAACACTAAAGCCTAGTACGCAGATCGGGAAAAATTTTGTCTCCCAAAAATTTTTTTTTTGGGACCAATTTTGTCTTGGATATTTTTCCGAGCAGTACGCAGTTCGCGCGCAAAATTCATACTTATGTGCATTGCTGTACAAAATGTCTCCACTAAATTTTGCAAGGAAAAAGAATGATACAAGCATTATTTTGCGGGACAGCTTTTGACAGCCACCGTATTTCCGAAAGTGATTTTTGTCAAAACTGGTTTTATGTAAAAGGTGCTGATACTTCTCTTGAAAGCATCAAGAGGAGATTCCAAAATGGTATAAACGACGACTTGTAAGACAACCCGTTCCAGAGATACACTACAAAACACATTATATTAGATTTTATCTCTCCAAATTCAAACTTTTTCGCGAGATTTGGAAACGTTTTGTAGAGATTAAAATTGCAGAGATAAAATTTGTCTTGTCTCGATGTGCGTATACTAGGCTTAATTCCCGTTCCCGTAATCTAAGAAATCCTCGTCTCTTCTATCTGTCCACCCAGCATATCTCTTATGACTCCAACGAACCTATTACGTGCATGCTTCAGGGGATTAATTGTAACATTACCGGTTGGAACTCCGTCTTCTTAACCATTCTTCAAATTAAACCCAATCCTAGCATAAAATAAGAGCTATATTTAAGTTAGATTAAGAACAACAAGACCCTCTGTATGACAGTCCAACGCTCTAACCAAAGGGTCCTAAAAGCCATTTACCAATACCTAAGGATTCGCAAGAATGTTTCCGAAAAAGATCAACCATTTTGGTTCTTTTGAAAATTGAAGGATGCCTGATCTGGGATTGTTTTCCCCTTAACCGATACTTGTAAGCCAAAAATCGACATTGTGTTTTGTTTGTTAGCACCGCTACGATAATGTGCAAAAGTCGTTGCCATCTTGTTGTTCCACGGAATTCGTATGCGCCATGCTCCCTGACGGCCTATAATTCAGAAAACAATAAAATGTATGAACGTGCTCGGAAGCGGACAATTTTACAATCATCTAACTGGCACTCCGTCAATGGCTCTAACATGGTTCACAACTCTTATATTATTCGGGTAATGCCAATGTTCCTGGTTGATCTAATGGCGTTTTGAGAAAGCAAACAAAAATAAAAAGTTGCAAAATGGCACGCCGAATGGAGCTGAAGCAGGAAACGGTTTTATTGCGGTATTTTCCATTGATGGCGGGAATAGCTTTTGTATGTTGCATGGGCAAATCACCAAAGGAAAATTGAAAATTTTACCCTTACACAAGACCCGTTCCGTTTTCTTATCCCGACTGCTGTTGCTTTTGTTTCCATTTCCCGACATTTTATTGTTTTTATTTCTTTGAGTTTTTCCTTGCGCATTTGGCAAGGATATATAAAAATACTACTACATAGGTTAGGTACGAGTATGTAAGTACCACAACGTGAAGTGTTTATTGCGACGCTATGAATTTATCCCTGGATGAACCACACCCCACCGCTGCCGTCTTCACCATCTCCAATGTTCCCCGTTAAGGAAAACGGCTTTTCGTATTTGCTTTTTATATGTCGGGTTATGTGCAGACGTGATACGGTTAGGTTATGTAAGTGGCCGTTTTGTCAGCTCGAAGAAATGAGGTGTGTGCGGTGCGTTATGTAAATTTCTTTGGCAAGCTTATCCAATTATCCAACTTATTATAGGGTTGTTTGCTTTAATGAGTCACAATGGAATTATTCATTAACAGCCAACTAGGCTATGACTATAGACACAAAGAGAGCTTAAGTCTTTATTTAGGGCATCATTTAGCTTTGCATGCGAATTGGGAAACATTTGCTCAATAATTCCAATGGCTATCAGGAAACGACCATAAATACAGACACGAAAGTTATAAGTTATAAGGGGATTGCTGAAATTGAAAGTGTAGATATTGTCGATGTTCGGACTCAGGACGTTAGGCTTTAATTAGACTTAACTGGCCAATACTTCAGTCGTCGATGGCTTTCATTCTCAAATAAGGAAGGATAATGTTTCAATTAGTCAGGAAATTGAGATTAAATTGCACCCTAATTGGGTAGAGATGGTAGAATTGAAACAATTTATTGCTCACATTATTACATATTACATATCAGGCTTATATGAGGAGGGGAAGGGGGTGTTTTTCGTGCCTTAGCATTTATTAAATTTAAAATAACTCGACCATGATACAGAATGATATCTCATGGCAGAGCAAGGCACAAGACTTTTGACTCAAAAGTTACTAAGCTCCTTTTTAATATTATTGTAGTTACTCGTATATACGCTAATACCAATGCTGGCATGGTTTAAAACAGCCCGGTAAGGTGTCCAACTATAGTAAGGGAGAGTTATATGTCTCTTACATAAGAGACATATAAAGAGACAAGAGTGTAAGGATTGGTGAAAGCTGTTGAATTTCTTTTTATATATCCTAACTTTGAGTTAACACCCAAATCTTTGACTTTTACAGTTCTCTGTAGATGACTGAGATCTGTATCTAAAGTGGATAAAAACTCGAACACAAATAGATAAATTATCAAGATCTATTTGAAGTTTAAAACAGTCATCACCGCTCGTTACTTTCCAAAATATCTTAAAATGTGACTCATATACATGAAACATTGGCTAAAACTAATAAAGCTTACAATATTAGCAATAAATATAATAAAAAGCAACGGACCGAGATGGCTCCCTTGAGGAACATCTTAAATGCGCTTAATTGGCCTGGAGATACATTCATCAATTTTAATTTTTTGAATCCTACCGGTTAAGAAGGAGTTAATTTCACTGAAGTTAGCTTGAAAGAATGCCGAACATTCCAATACCCGGATTTTCGGGTTTTGATAGTATACACAACAAAGGAAGAGATACATGTTAGATTAGTGATACTTCATCTTGCCGAGATAAATCCATGCTGGGCATCACTTATATGTATGTACTTTCACAAGAAAATTGTTCCAAATTATACTCCTTAAGTATGATGGTTGAAAAAAAAGAAGATTACTTTTTGTATACCTATATTTCAAGTGACTTATCTTTATCGAGGTTAATTTAAGAAGAACAAGTAAAAAGTAAGTTAGGTTACAACTAAACATATTGGTGCTTATTTTGACATTCTCTTTCGTTAGAAAGTGAGTCGAATTCGTTGAAACTTAATTTTGAGACTCGGCGATTAGAATGTTAATCGAACAAATCGAAAGTTCACCCAATCCATAGAAAGTTCATTCATTTGCGAAAGCTAATTCAATTTTGACATTCGAAAGAATAGAATTAAATGTCATTTTTGTGTCGTTTGAATTTTTCTGTCGAGTAAACAACAAAACATGTAAGTTTTTAATTATTTCATGGAAAATAAATTACTTTTATTATTTTTTTTGTTGTTTTATGTTAAAAGGTCGCATTCCAACTGGACAAACCGCGAACGAAAGCAAAAGTTAATTTAAATAATGGAAGAAAACCCGGTGGTAGCAAAGGGTTTTTTTTTACCACCCGCGTTGATACGGAAAGAAAGAAAGCATCCACTATCCTTCTCCTGTGGACTTCTTCAACATTATCTTAATTTATAAACAACACAAATGCCATATTTTTATTTATTATTTTATATTTTTATCCAAGAAATTTAAATTATTAAACAATAAACAAAACAATTACAAATAAACAAAGATTTCACCTTTTGGTTTTGACATTTCACAAACACTTCTCTTTTGTTTTTGATATTTTAGTGTGACCAAGTGTATACGAAAAAAATAAAAATTTAGAACGCGTCATGAACAACTTATTTTTTTTTAAGAATAGTTTCAAAACAGCTGAGTTGACACAAAAAATGTGATAAATATGTATGTAGTTCTTTATGGTTAAACTTTACTTTATAATGAAAAAGTATATTAATTATTTTGTTTCTTGATTATTTATCCAACATCTATAAAATGTTTAGAAACAAAAAAAATGTAAAACGGTCATACTAATTCAAATAGAAATATAGTAAATGTCAAACAGTTGACAATGAAAATGAATCTTTTTTGAAGTTCATTTTATGCTATCTTTCGCAAATGAATGTTATTCGTTCGAATCTCAAAATTAAGAAAGTTCATTCGAAGGAATAGAATCATTCTAACGAATAGACTATTCATGAGAATGTCAAAATAAGCATGATTGTCGTCAAATTGTGACTCCTTACTTTAGTTAATATAGTAATTTGTAAGATGGCGCAGCAAGCATGTAATAATGTGTAATTAAACTTGTATTTGTTCAACAAAAATCAAGCTTATTTTTTACTTAAGTTTCCTCTATAATTTTCAACATTGTTTATTAAAGCTGCATGATAGTTTCGTTAGAGTTTTTACTTGTTACACCTATGTACTATATGGTAAGTTATGGATTCGTAAAATTAGAGATTTTGAAACGATTTGACATAACTGTCTGTCTGTTCGACTACAGTCTAAACGGCTCGGCCGATTTTCTTCAAACTTGATATTGGTATTGATTTTTCCCCCCACACGTTTTTTTTTTTCCTTTTTTTAAGAACAAAAATAACGGTACCTGCCATTTGAATTTTTTTCGAAATTTTATAAATATTTTTTTTTCTCAAAAACTGTTCGACAGATTTAAAAAATAAAAATACAAAAAAATTTCATTTAGTTAAAGCTAGGTAATGGTTGAAAAAATTTTTCCGAAAAATGATTACTGAGGGTACCCATCATGGAACCATTTTTGATTTGATTTCCTCAAAAACGGGGTGCTAAGGCTCCCCAAAAATTTAAATAGAATTGTGTATTCAAATTTTCCAAAAAAAATTTTTTGGATTTAAAAAAAAAAAACTTCAATTTTTTTTTTTCAAAACTCAATATTTCGAAAACACCAAGTTAGATTCTTTTTAAACTTGATAAATAAAAGTTTCTTATAATAATCTACAAGTTGTGAGAAAAAAAAATTTATTTTATCTTAAAATAAAGGTACCCACCATACAAATGTTAAAAAATTAAAAAAAATGGTTTTCAAAAATCGTATTTCTCTTGAAAACGGCACCTAGAATTTTGATAAATTTTTTTTCTTTCAATTAATTTTTATGATCTTTAATATATCAAAAAAAAATTGAAATTAAGATATTACAGCTTGTACCTACCATAGAGCCATTTTTTCGAATTTTGAATTTCTCATTATCCACAAAACGGATCTTAATGAAATTTTTTATAGATAAGCTTCTAAAAAGTCTAAAATACATTGCATTTCAAAACTTTAAAATAAAATTTTTTTTAATTTTTGAAAAAAAAAATTATTTTTTCTTTTTTTGAAAATTCTAAAGGTGTGTCCACACCAGAGAAACATTTCAGGAAACATTGTTTAAAAAACGTTTCTGAAATGTTTCAAATTTGTTTAAAAAACATTTCAGAATCATTGCAGAAACATTTCAGAAATGTTTCTGATTTGTTTTTTTGGTGTGGACGCTTTGAGAAACATTTCTGAAATGTTTCTTTGTTTCCCATTATTTCCAAATTTAGTTGTCTGTAATTTTTTTTTCTCGTCTGTGTTGCACTTTAAGCGCATGAAGTGTTTTTCTACTTTATCTTTATCACAATTTACATTTTCGCAAATTTCAGATATATAATCGGCTTTTTTGATTTTATTTTTAATATTTTTTGTCAAGAGTCGATCCCACAAAACTTTTTTTATTTCATAAAATTTTATCACTTGGATAACATTCTTGTTGCTCCACACTTTTCGCGATATTTTATATTTATATTAATTACCACTCACGCACTTTCTTCCTATGTAAATGCTTGGGAAACAAATAAAGTTTCCCATTCGGAATGGGAAACAGAAAAACATTTCCTAAACATTTCAGAAATGTTTCGCGAGCGTCCAAACCAAAGAAACATTTTTGAAACATTTCAGAAACATTTAAGAAACATTTCAGAAATGTTTCTCTGTTTCTGAAATGTTTTTTAAATGTTTCTGAAATGTTTTTTAAATGTTTCTGAAATGTTTCAAAAATGTTTCTTTGGTCTGGACACACCTTAAGAAACGGCTTAATATTTTTTTTTTGTAAATTTAATTTTTATTCGAACAATAACAAAAGCTTTAAATTGGCGTACCAAAATTTTATCTTAAAAATCTTTTAAATTTTTTTTATATAAAATACCTTTTTTTAAGAAAACACTAAAACGACTTATAATTTTTGTTCTTGCATAAATTCATAATTTCATAGCATTCTGTTTTTGTATCTTACTACTAAAAGAATTTAAAAAATTAATTTTATACTTATGAACAGTTTTCTCCAACAACATTCGTTTTTAAAATTCCTAGTCTATTACATAGGAGCAAGTTCGTGCGACCCAGTCGTTTATTATAATTTGCTTACACTCAATTATTATGACGACCCTTGAAATGGTGTGAGACAATGCTAGTGCTCAGGTAAAGTGGAGAGTTTTTAATAGGAGCTGTGGATGCATTTTGTTCTTGTTTTTCGGTTTTGCTTAGTGGAGTTTGCTTCTTAGCATCGAGCTTAACCTTTTCAACCTGATAACCTCTTTACAGCCATAGTTGTTCCAAGAAATCTCTTTGGAACTATAGCTCCTTGTGTCTTGTTAGGCATACAAGTTTTAATTCCACTGAGAATAATACCTATTTTCATATCAGCACTGGAAACTATGTCAATTTTGTAGAAAGTATAGTGACCAGTTAAAGTTTCGAAAAAAGATATTTAGCCCGTAAACATTAGCTTTCTCATATTGCCCGACCGACGGTTCTCTTTGGAGTTCTTTCTTTAAATTTTTTGGTGGAGCATGAGAAATTTGCTGATATGATGCAGTGGTCCGACGTGTCTAGAGATGCTAATATGAGGAACATGAGATCAGAAAAAAGAAGGAGCATGAGAAGCGCTTGATAGAGGAAAGAGGGGGATGTCATAGCAGGTATGAGGTTCAGAAGTTTTACCAAAAGTAAAAAAAAAAACATAACAAGAATACAATCCCCGAGCCGAAACCTAGATGGAAAATCAAGGGAACATCGCAGTAGAATCGCCCTCCATATCGAGAATATGGAAAGACCATTTCTCCAAACTTTATAATGGCGATCAAGAAGAGAATTCCGCTGATATAGAGATAGTTCCATTCCACTTAGGCGACGCAGACCAACAATACCACCCACCCAACCTGCGGATGAAGTGAAGATAGCTATTTCGAATCTCAAGCCCAACAAAGCCGCTGGAGCTGACGGCCTCGCTGCCGAACTGTTCAAAGCGGCAGGCGATGACTTGGTTGGGAGTATGCACCAGCTCATCCGCAAAATATGGTCGGAAGAAAGCATGTAAGGAACCGCAACATTGTCTGCCCGATCCTTAAGAAAACAGACAAGATCTTTTCTGCCGTATTACCTTCAGATCTTGTAAAAAACCCAGGAGCTTCAAATCGACACTTTCCATCTATTCATCGGTTTCATCAAAGCCGCGTATGATAGCATATATAGAAAGGAACTATATAGAGCAATGTACAGTTTTGGCATTCCTGACAAACTTGTCCATTTGCGCAGGATGACAATGGAGAACACACGCTGCTCCATTAATGTCGGAAAAATTTCACCGATGCACTTAATATCCGAGAAGGTTTAAGGCAAGGCGATGATTTCGTGCGACCTCTTCACCATCGTTTTTGAAAGAATATAGTGCAAAACTCAGGCGTCAATATAAAAGGCACAATCTGTCAATAGTCCGCCCATTAATAAGATACGCCGACGACATTGACATTATTGGAAGAACAAAACGTGATATCAGTGGTGCACCTGTTAGCATTGAGACAGAAGCGAAGAAGATGGGCTTAGCGGTGAATGAGGGCAAGACCAAGTATATGCTGCCATCAATAAAGGACACACAACACCGACGTCTTGCACAGGACTTCACCATCATAGACAACTAAGATTTTGAGGTAGTTAAGGACTTTTTCTACGTCGGTGCCGCTATCAATTCAGACAATAACACCAACACTGAAATCAAATGGAGAATAACTCTTGCCTATAAAACACTCATCATCCCGGTCCTTGTCTATGTTGCAGAGACATGGACTTTGTCGAAAGTGGATGAGAAAGCTGTTGGATGTTTCGAGAGGAAAATTCTCCCTGTGATCTTTGGTTCCATCTGCATAGACGATGAGTGAAGGAGAAGATATAAATATGAACTGTACGGTACGGGATGTACAGCGAAACTGACCTAGTCAAACGAATCAAAGTATAACGACTAAGGTAGCTAGGTCATGTAGAGCGAATCGGCTCAAATGATCCGGCCCGGGGTGGGAGAGGACCACACACCACAACCAACTTGACGAGCGAAACGAGAGACAGCTAGCTAGTGACTGAGGTAGCTGGAGAAGATTGTTAGTTGAAGCCCTGGCCCATCCCGGACCTTAAAGTAAGAAAGTATGATGTGAGGGACAGATCAAGCATTCGAGTTGACTCAATCACAAGCTGAGTTAAATGGTTTAAGTTTTTACTTCTTACACATTAATTTTTCATAAATGCCATAAGCATATGGCTTCGTAATTTGTTTAATAATTTTTTGAAGAAAAACATTTTTTTTTCTAATTTTGAAATTTTGAATGATTGAATATTTTTGTAAGTGTAAAGATACAAAATCTCTATCAATCATTTTTTTTTGTAAATTAAAAAAAAATCTCTGCAAATTCACAACCTACGAAAATATTTTTAAAATAAATCAAATTTTAAATATGGCATTAAATATATCTAGGGTCTATTCTATGCAAAGTCATACACAAGCCCAGCAAGGCGAGATACAACGTACAAAAAAATCCTTGCTCAATGCCTACGATGAATTATACCTTCATAACCAAACTGAGCAAAAGAGCATATTTGTGGCATAAAAAGCCATTCCCTAAAGCATTCAACAAACAAGAAAAAGTAATTTTCAATGGAAACAAGAATGCAACGGGAACTCTGCCTCCATCAAAATCTTGCCTCTCAGGAAGGAAAGTTAAATAAAAAAGCAAAAAAGAAGACATACTTCAGACGGCCATTTAATATCGCATTTTTAGTCCTTAACTGTTTGTAAAGACAATTTTAAGCTGCTCAGTCATTTATTCCATGATGTGTATCTTTCGTGTATGCTATTCATCTAAGACTTCACTTATAGCTGAGTCAATAGCTTAGGGAGAAGTTAAACAAAAAAGGAGCAATAATACAAGAAATAAAATTCGTCTGGCTCCTACACAAGCACACAGAGTAGAGGATTAAATTAATAATACAAAAAAAATATAATAATAAAAACTCTTGGGAAAAGCCAAAGGATTAAAATAAAGTTGCATTATAATCAGCAATTATTCAAGATTAGAGTTTCTAGAACCGAAAAACAAAAATGGAGAAAGCTTGAAGTAGCATTCATTTTTAAAATTCTTCCTTTGAAACATAAGTCATTACTGCAAAATAAAATGCAGTAAGCACAGCAAACACAGAGCTCGAGGGGATTGAGAAGAACATCTTCCATTGATCACTCGTTCCTCATTATTTTCAAAGTTATAAGGAGGTTCATTATATAGCCATCTCTGAGAGTGCAATCGTAGGTTCTTTACAGCTACGGAGCCGGTGTACATTAGGGTTGAGTGATTTTTCTCTTTAAAATTCAAAATCATACCACCCGTTAAAGTTGTGTATGCTTCTGAAGTATATGTTGGACTGTCATATTGAGGGTCTGTGTTCGATCTCCCCTCAGAAATGCTTCAAAAGTATTTCTTCTCGTTGAAAAGTGATTCACATATAAGACGTTCGAACTCGGCCAAAAATTGCGCGTCGCCTCCATTCTTGCTGATACGCACACAGGAGTGGTTGAGAGCTGTGAGTTTGTAGTCTTAGGTTCCCTACAAGCCATTGTGAGTTTAACTTATTTGTATTTGTATGAAATGTTTTAACAATTTGAAGAAGGTGCTTTTTTTATAAAACTGCTTTGGTCGGTTTAATGTACGTTGTCAGTTTTCCGAAACTTTATTTTTGGTAACCTTATATATATTGCAAGTTATACAAACAAACATACATATGTAAAGGGTGGGCGAAATACAGGGTGCGCTTTCCTGTATGAACCAGAGATCGGCAAAATCCATGTCTTCAATTTCAGTAAAAAAATTTCGGTAAACATGGCTCTGTAACGCCCAGCGTTGATCGAAATGTTGTTCTCAGCCTCATTTTCGAAGAAGAATGCTCCAACTCCAATGATTCCACCACTCCACAATCCGCACCAAACTGTCACTCTCTGGGGATGCATTGGTTTCTGGACAATGATGGTCGTAAATTGAGTCTCACACTCTCGGCTACAGCAGCCACATTCTCCTCTATGCGCGTACGACGACGGGGACCAGCGCTTCTTCCATTTTATGGTGAGTTTAATCGACTATTCGGGCTATTGTGACTAAATTTCGCACCAACATTACATTTTTGGTCATTAAACCACCAACACGCTTACGTAGAGTGCGAACTGAGGAAAATATAGCAGCTCTATCGGCCAGTGTTAGTAATGACCGTGAATTATAGATTCGGCGCCGTTCGCAGCAATTTTGGTGAATGGCCTCTTGAAAAGTTGACCGAAGATACAATTTTTTATCGAAAAATTGTGTTCAGCGACGAAGCTCATTTCTATTTGAATTGATACGTGAACAAGCAAAACTGCCGTATTTGGAGTGAAGAGCAGCCAGTTAAGGCTCATGCCTATAGCGACAAGACCTCTTCGATTGAGGCACTGGAAGCCAACCTTGAAGCATTTATTCGTGAGATACCGGCCGAAATGATATAAGTAGATATGCCGAAATCGGACTAAGCGGATGGACCAATTGAGGTGCGGCCGTGGCAAACATTTGCATGAAATAATCTTCAAACATTAAATTATATAGACCGTACTATCGATTCAAATAAATATTTCATGCATTTTTCTGAATTGTATGTGTTTTTTTTTTAATTTCCGATAGCTCTTAAAAAATCACTCGTTAATTGACTTTTAACGAGGTTTGCCCGGAAAGTATCCGGCCTTCTCTCAAAACTTAGAAATAAACTGACCAACAGAAGTCAGTGACGCGCCGTTGTGGAGAGGGAACCTTCTTCTATTACCCTTTCTATCGCAGAACTTGTTTAACCAGTTACGGCAGAAGCTACATGTTATAACGTGTACGTCTGAAGTCGTATTTTGCATTATGCGAAAATGACTAAACGTATTGATCAAAGATTTTGTATTAAATTTTGCTTTAATCTTGGCTACACGGCAACTGAAACCATTACGATGGTCGAAAAAGGGTTCGAAGAACAAGCTATGGGGAAAACTCAAATTAAAGAGTGGATCAATAGATTCAAAAATTACCGGGAGAGAGTCAATAATGACCCTCGTTCTGCAAGGCGTGCATCAACAAGAATACCGGAAAATGTCAACAGAGTTCGAGCAGCGATTGAAAACGGCCAACCGAGAATATTAATTGGGTGTTTTGAAACGCGGTGAGACGCGGTGAGAACAAAGAGACCAAATTTTTGGAAGAATGGTGACTGGCTGCTTCACCACTATAATGCACCAGCACACTCGTCACATCTTGTGTAAAATTATTTGACTAAACATGGTGTTTTGCAGGTTAGGCAAGCACTCTACAGTCCTGATACTGCTGCATGCGACTTTTGGCTCTTCTCCAAGTTGAAAATTCCGCTGAAAGGAAGGAAATTTGAAGATGTTGAAGGTATTCAACGAAATGCGACGAGTGAGCTAATGGCAATTCCAAAAAAATTCATCGAACATCGAAAGTATCCGATAAATTGGTTGATTCAATACATTAAATAAGAAAAAATCGATGAGTTCGATGTATAATGAGCAATCCTGATTATTGCCAGCTTTTAAGGTTTTCCAACCATTGTGCGTCACCTTAAGAACGTGTCATGTTTTACAAAGTCCTACGTCAATGGGTACTGAAATTGTGAATGTGCACAATCTACAAATTTCATTTCATTATCTTCCCAAATTTTCCTTTGTTTGAAAATTTTCTTAGAAAATCCTACTTGGAGACATTAAAAAGATTTTGGGTAAGAGCAGGAACCAAGCAAAATAATATTAAGAGACAGACAAAATAATAAAATTCTTGTTCTCTCAATGAAACACATGGTGGGGCTTATTTCTATAATAAGTCTTCAATTTTGTCGTTTGGGTTATTTGAATAGATATAATTTTTTGCTTTTCGTAAATTTTGTGTTTTTTTTTTATCGCGAATTTCAAACACTAATTACACACAAAAAAAAAACAAAATTCTGTTGAAATTTTTGATTCTTCGAAGTTTTGCTTTCATGTTATTCATGAATCAAGATATGAATAATAAAAGTAAAGATATAGGAGACCTTTCTCATGCAATTGTAATGTATAGTATAGGTAACAATAACCATTAGCAAATGATGGAATTTTAAGAATAAATTGCTGTAATTTTTTTTTTGAGACTTTGAGAATTATAGTCAATTTGAAAAAAAACTGAAAACAATAATAATAAAAGCCTCTTCCTGAATATCACAAATAAATTAATTTCCTACAAAGTAGATATGTATGAAGATATTTTGAAATTTTATGCAAATATTGGTTTATTTTAAAATATAGAGTGGAATTGTAGTGTGCAGTAATATGAACAGTGATTTACTTGTACATCAAGGGCATTAATTGGAAAGAAAAAATGCTGACCTTAAATCTATCCCCGGTCAATGCTTCATTTCGTACACACTTCAGCGCTCACACAGCTTCACTTCTTGATGTTTTCTTCGTTAGTGAACCCAGTAATGTTATCCTGTATGATCAGTTTTCCACCCCTGCCCTTTTCTAATATTAATTTGCTTTTTGATGAGCCTTGTGCCCTTGAGCCTAACTTCGGAAGTAATTTTAAATACAGATATTCTCTCCTTAGCCGCAGTACACGCATGTGGAATGCTTTACCTGACTCTATATTTTCCTCCCATTATAATATTCAGAAATTCAAAACCAATTTTCATCGGTATCTCCTTTTAAATCCTCTCATATACTTTCCTAAAACGCTCGCACAGGGCTCAAACATTTCAAGGGTAGTCTTAATTCTTAAGTGTGTCTAAAATTATAAAAAAAAAATTCTTCTGATGTCAAAAACTTTCAAACCTGGACAGCGACTATGGTTCAAAAATTCAAAAAAATTACAAACGAACACTGGAAAAAATATAAGCTAAATGAATACCGTAGGGAATATTGCTATCTTCGAAACAAAACTGTTTTAAAAGTCTAATCTTTGTCAAACGGTTAGACCCATCTTTTTAAGTTGGAAAAAGCTTTGGAAGAACTTACGCACTATAGCCAAAATCATACCGGTTCCTAAGAACTCAAGTGGTTAACATTTTCGGCCTATGTCCATACTTCCATTTTATCGAAAGCTTTTGAAAAAATTGTGAAGATAAAAATTAACTCTTTGTTGAATACTTCCAACATGCTGACCCCTGCGCAATCTGGGTTTGGTGAAAAACAGAGCTGTCTAGCACTCTCCTGATGGTTGTTGATGAAATCAGACGAAATATTGATAAAGACCAAATAACCTTTCTCTTAATGCTTGATTTTTCACGAGCATTTAATACCATCGATCATTCTGTTTTCTGCGTCAAACTCTTAAATAAATTTAATTTTTCATTTACTGCTACCAAATTTCTATTTTCCGGTCGAGAACAAGCTGTTTTCATAAAAATGTTTTGTCAAATTGTATTGCTGTACCTTCCGAGGCTACGGCTACCTCAAGGTTCTGTTGTGGGGCCCATCCTGTTTTGCCTATATATCAACGAATTGCCATCTGTTATTACCAATTCCTCTATTTAGCTTCATGCATATGACCCTCTACTACACGTTAAGTTGTCCTCTAGTACTTATTGGAGATTGTGTAAGCCGATTGATTGATTGATTGGTTCTAGGATTCGATCTTTTCAATCATTCATTCATTCAATCAAAATCATTTTTCATTCAGAACGAAAATTCCGAACGGGACGGGTTTTCAATCGTTAATTCAACTAAAATACATTTTTTTCAATCGTTTCGTTCTGAACCAGGCCGAAACAATATGAAAATGACTTCGCTCTCGCCATCTTCCTATTAACGAAATTATTATTAAACAAAAACAATCTACATAATATATTGAATTTCAAACTTTATTTAGATATAAATAAAAGACTCTAATAACGAACACGTTCTTTTGCTAGGACTTTATATTAACGGCTGACTTCATGAGGCAAACGTGTATGTATCTCAGAGATACTTTCTTAAAGAGACACAAGTGTCGTCTAACTTTTATTTATTTCTAACATTCCTTTGTATACAAAATGAAGAATATGCATTCCGTTTCATTTCCATTCCTATTTGGTATTGTGAAGTGATTGAAAACAAGTCGAATGAACGAAACATAACTTTTTTTTCGTTTCATTCATTTTATGTTCATCGGTTTCAGTGACAGAAGATTGACATTACAATTGGTTGATTTGGTCTATTGTGATTGTAACCTATCAATCTTTTGGCGATTGACACAGCACTACTGTGCTTTTACTAGAACCGTGCAAATTTTTCAACCGCTGTTTTCTTGTTTGACATCAGAGCGTCAGTTTTTCGTTTACACTATCCGTCTCTGGAACTTTCTGCCACGACATATGAGAGACATTGCATCAAAAATGTACCGATTGATCCAGCGTTTTTAACAACAAGACAAGACAGACAGCCCTGTGATCTTCCGAGTGCTGGAATACCTCGTGGAGTAGGGAATGATGTGCACATTGCTCAGGTGCAATGAAGTGTCGAGAAAAACTCCGAAACTTCCAGCAAGTAACGTTCTCTGCAGTTGGTGATGTTTTGTCACACATTGTCGCATTCAATATTCTTGGCCTCATGCTCTCGGAACAATTATTAAAATGTTCCGACAAAGTCATAATGAGCGGTGGCTCTTTTCTACTCAACAGTAACGTGGATAAATAAAATTGCAGAATCCAAAAAAAAAAAATTGTTGAACGTCAAATGGAACTATACTTAGATGCACAGTATGATGTAGAATAACCTCAAAAAGAATCATTTGACTATATTTTTTTTGAAAACGAAGAACGAACAAGTTGCAGCTAATGTGGATTGTTTTTAATACATTGCAATGGTTGACATCTTTTTAAAAGCTAGAGGTAGAGCAATTCAGATTTATGGCTCTATGGGTCTCCTGATAAAAATTTTTGGATATCGGCCACGGCGTTTGCCCAATTTAAAGGCTCTAGATTTTTTCTTTTGGAGTACATAAAAGGTAAGGTGTATGTCAAAAGACTCAGACCCGTGCAACAGCTAATGGCCATTATTCGAAAAGAAGTGAGGGCGCTGGGAGCTGAAACTCAAAAAAAAAAGTAGTCAAAAATGCTCTGGAAAGAGCACGTATAGTCGTAGTAAACGATTGGCACCCTTTCAGAGATATTGACGCAAAATTTTAAACAGCCTATTATTAAGGTATTAGTATGATACTACTTAACAATTTGCTAACTTTATAGTAGTTTACTAACTCATTCTTAATTTTAAACATTTTCTAACTAGTATCTTTAAAACATAATGGCGCAAAATTTTAATTGAATTAGTACGCTGCTACATTTGTTTTAGTATGAGACTAGATTAAAACAACGAATTTGCAAATTTTAATCGAATTTAACATCATACTTTCTTTACCCTTTTACTAAAGTTAAAATCATCGAATACCAATTTTAATTTTTTAGTATTGTGCTAGCTTCATATGACTCTTTGACATTTGCAAACATCAAAAAAGGTTCGTGTACTTACTTTTTTGCACGAAATTTCATTGTTTTAGGTGTGTTCAGAAGCAATTTATTAATAAAATTCTTTTAGTACGATACTAGTTAGAAAATGTTCAAAATTAAAAGTGAGTTAGTAAACTACTATAAAGTTAGCAAATTGTTAAGTAGTATCATACTTATACCTTAATAATAGGCTGTTTAAAATTTTGCGCCAATGTGAACACATTTTCAAACCGTGATCTACATTTTAATAAATGCCAAAGTAAAAAAAAAAACAGAAAGAAAAATGTTATTCATCAAATAAATCATAACGTTACTTATGCGCAATACCCGTACAAATATCTCCTGATTCCTGAATAATTTTAATATTTAAATTATTTTACAATAACAAAGAGCCAAATTTAAAAGCTCTCCGTAGTTAAAATTTTTTTGGTAAATTACTTAAAAACAATGTTCCTTTCGTTTTTCCATAAATAACTCCGAATTAAATGAATAATTGACGTCAGTTTGAACTTGAACAATTCAATTTTAACCCAACCGGTTGTATCCGATTTTTTTTTCTTTAAACGCCATGACAACAAGCTGAAATGGCTAATTTCCTGCATTAACCTCAGACTGTCAGATTAAACTGACTGTAAATCAGAAACAGAAACAGGGAAACACAGTTGCAAACACTTCGTCCGGTCACTGACACACTTTAAATGTACATTATTTCCACATAATTAAAACATCCAACTGCAGTTTAAGGAATAATTAAAATCATGCAGTTAAAACAGCCAAGCCAAGGTTGAAATAGATTTGAGATGTCAGGTAAATGCGTGGTGATTTTTTCACAGTCGAGTTATTTTTAATTTTTTAATGTAAACGTAAATGTAGTTATACGATTTTCGATAACGGAAGAAGATGTTGTGAATAAGGGCATTATGGTGCTAGAAAAATGCATGAAATCTTTATTTGAATCGATAGTACGGTCGATGTAATTTAATGTTTAAAGATTATTTCATGCAAATGTTGGCCGTGGGTGTGCTTAAAATTGTCCATCCGCTTAGTCCAATTTTTGCATACTCTTTCTAACATTTCGACCGGTATCTCACGAATAAATGCTTCAGTGTTGGCTTCCAGTGCGTCGATCGAAGCGGTCTTGTCGCTATAGACATAGCTCCACAAAAAATAGTTTAGAGGCGTCAAATCGCACGATCTAGGCGGCCAATGAGGCCGGTCACCCAAACGTAAAATAAACTGTTCACCGAACTCGCCTCTCAATTGGTCCATTGTTACACGTGCTGTGTGGCATGTGGCACCGTGTTGTTGAAACCACATGTCATGCAAGTCAAGCTCTTCCATTTTGCGCAAAAAAAAGTTTGTTTTCATCGCACGGTATCGCTCAACATTCGCAGCAACGGTGCGATTCACATCATCTTTGAAGAAATGCGGCCCAATGTTTCCGCCAGCCTATAATCCGCACCAAACAGTACGGCAGTTTTGCTTGTTCACGTATCCATTCAACCAGAAATGAGCTTCGTCGCTGAACACAATTTTTCGATAAAAAAGTGGATCTTCGGCCAACTTTTCAAAAGCCCATTCACCGAAAATTCGGCGTTGTGGTAGGTCGTTCGGCGTCAATTCTTGAACCAGCTGTATTTTGAAAGGCTTCACACCTAAATCCTTCGGCAAAATTTTCCACGTAGTGGAGTAACAGAGGCCCAACTGCTGCGAACGGCGCCGAATCGATAATTCACGGTCATCACTAACACGGGCCGATACAGCTGCGATATTTTCCTCAATTCGAACTCTACGTAAGCGCGTTGGTGGTTTAATGTCCAACAATGTAAATTTGGTGCGAAATACCATAAAATGGAAGAAGCGCGCGATGAACTTTCTTAACAGAGCAGGCATTTTGATAATAAAATTCAATAATTTGCAAGTGTTGTCCGTTTGTAAGACGATTTATGGTTAAATTATAGATCAAATTGAAGATGTTTGACAGTGAAACAAAACACGACAAGTGCGTGAGCTGTCAAAAATTTTATTCTTTTTTCTTAGAATTTGATAAAAATTGTTATGTATCGCTTAATTTTAACGACCTTTCATCCACTAAAAGACAATTTAAAATTAAGACAGTTTTTAATAGTTAAACATACTACCTTAACATAGAAGTATTGATTTTTATTTTTTTTAACTATCTCAATATTATTGAGTCAATAACGGCATACTAGCTTTCAATTTAATTTCCCAATTACTCGCACTGTGTTTAACGTTGTAAGGGTATTCATAACCCCTTGAGTGCGCGAGATTGCTTCAAAAACGGGTTTAAGTTTTTTGCACAATAATAAAACTTAAAATTGGCGTACAAAATCTAAATCATCAGATAGCTGATAACAGCTAGATACTCGTTACTTAAATCCAAATCTGCAAAACACCAGCGAGATTCAGAATAAAAATGTATCTGAGGTGCCACAAACTTCAGGTTCTTCCCTAGCTATCCTACCTTCTGCAATAGTGTACATATCTTCCTACGCATATAGCCATAGTCTGTACTTAATTACATACTGCTAAAGCTTCAAATAAAAAGCTTTACAGTCCATTTCAACTCATTCCAACCGAAAATAAGAATTATTTTAAAACCACAACCGCATTTTGTTGCTGGTGTAGTTGTTGTTGATCATTAAACGAACCAAGTCTGACAACTATAGGTGCATTTATATACCAACATACTCGTAGAAGCTGAACGGGAGTTGTTCCTTAACAACGCAACGGTCCCAACTAAACGAACTCAACCGCAAAGTGAACTCATCAAAAGTTATTTCAAATTAAATACCAGAAGCACACAATTGCACCTCCGACAAATTGGAAGTAAACCCTCTGCCCGTTCGTTCGGCATGGGTATAATATGTGAGCAGAAGCGAGGCCAATCTAAAATGCATTAAATTACTCAACAATCCCCTGCGTTAACTCCGCGCTTGTCTTAACTATATCCTCTTCTGTTATGTCCACATTCCACAAAGTTGGATGTAATAAGCGTTAAATCTATGTATTTAACCATTTAAATTTACCCAGCAGGCTCTCACCAAACTCCAACTCACCTCATTCTGCTATAGTTTCAAAGTTAATGGCTAACAATTGTTGGCGAAAAAGGGTCAAGGATGGTGGTTGCTCCAGTATAGTGTTTTTTTGCGATGAAAGGTCGTCTTCTGAAGCTAAAAGCCCCCAAATACATCGTAAGCCAAAACGAACCAGCTGCAGTTGCCATCAGAGAAAGCATCTACAGCAAAAAAAAAAAAAAAAAAGTTAAACAAAATAAAGATATAACACAAAAATAAAATTCACGCAAGAAAACACAAAGGCAACAAGAACAACGGACACGAACTTTCGAATGGCATCAAATCCCAGTGAGGATTCCAAAGCGAATAAGGAAAAAGTAGGTACACAAAATGCACTACATCTGCAAAGGACATGCAGAGTGCCTTCGCTCTAGATCCGGGTTGTTTATGTAGCCAGCTTAATCATTTCTCCACTATTTAGCTGACTAACTTGAATTGTGTCAAAGGATCCCACGGAGATTGGTCTACCAACAGCAGAAGCATCGAAATGGAACCAACGGACAAGAGCGCAACAACCAAGGGCAACCCACCAATTACTGTGTGTGCTATTAAAGTGAGACAGACGCTTGCCGTGCTCTTAGGACTGCAATTAAAATAGAAATGGGGACTTCCACTAATTTTAAGTGTTCAGAAAATGTTAAGGTAAGGCTTGTACACTTATCAAGATCTGAAGATTATGCATGCATATATTTATTTTCAAAATGAGATGTAGGGCGACATGGCGTCTATTTTTATAGACAGTTATAGTTATATCAATATGATACATATGTATAGTAGACTGGGCCAAAAAAATTGACTATTTTTTTTTCTGAAAGATATATCGAGAATATCATTCAGAATGACAAAAAAAAAATTTCGTAAAAGTTTGCGCCCTTAATATCAATTTTAAGAGGGCTATCATCGCTAATTTTGATTTTTAGTCATAATCAGGGTTGCGAATTTTTGAATTAAAAAATCCTTAAGTCATAAGTCTATAGATGACTTGTGAATTAAAAAAATTTAATTCATTAGATATTTGGTGACTTATGTATGAATTAAAAAAAAATTAATTCACAACCCCCAAAGTGACTTATGAATTAAAAAAATTTAAATCCTAAGCTACTAAGTGACTTATGAATTAAAAAAAATCAAGTCATCAGGGAGTAAGTGACTTATGAATTAAAAAAATTTAAGTCATGAGCAACAAAGTGACTTATGAATTAAAAAAAATCAAGTCCTCAGGGAGTAAGTGACTTATGAATTAAAAAAAATTTAATTCACAAGTCAGTGGCCTATGAGAAGCCCCGTGATTTTCCTGAGGTTGTTCCTACTTAAACTAATGCAGGTTAGAAAACGCTCTCGGTTGTAGTCCCCGAGTAGGAGTTTTGCCTGTCTTAGCTTAGGGAGTTCTTTCCAGATTTTTGATCTTTTTGTCTCCTCTTCTGTTTTGATTTTGTTTTTGATCACGTTTTCTCCTATTCCGCAGTAGGGCTCTGGCCCTGTAAGGGGTGTCGATGCACCTATTTTTGCTAAGGAATCTGCCTCTTCGTTGCCCTGGACACCAATGTGGCTTGGTACCCAATGAAGCGTGACAGTGTTATTCTTGCCCAGTTTATTAAGCTTAATCACGCATTTCCAAACAAGTTTGGAACTGATGTCGTAGGAGCTTATTTCTTTTAGTGCAGCCTGACTGTCTGACATGATGGCAATGTTTTGGTTTTTATATTTCCTATCGAGGTTTCTTCCAGCACATATGCCTATGGCATTTACTACTGCCTGGAATATGCTAGTGGACTGTCCCATCGATAAGGAGAATTTAGTTCTAGACCCAAAAACTCCAGCACCAGTCCCTTCAACCATCCTCGATCCATCAGTTGATGGTATTTTCTTTAAGACTATAGTTTATTGTTTCGCCTAGCCAGTCTTTTTTGCAACTTAACTCCGTTTTGAAATGTTTTTCGAAGTTATATCTTTTGATCATACCATCTCTTGGGATGTCAAGAAGGTTTGTTACTGCGGACCGGATTATCGAATCTTTTTCCCTGTTTCCAATAATTTTACCCGTCCCAGTTCCCTCCTTGGCAAATCTCATTATGGCTCCCTTAGCAGCATTTTCAATGATCACGTGTATGGCGTCAGATGAAGGATGGTTTCCATTGCTGCTGTAGGACAAGTTCTCATTGCTCCTGTTATGCATATACATGCAAGCCTTTGCAATTTGTTTAGTGATTTCCTAGTTGTGTTCAGTTCGGTTCTTTTATGCCCCATGATTTACCTGCAAGTCTCTTGCATATCATAAGGGTCTTTGTGGCTTTTCCGACAGTTATTTCGACATGCTTGTTCCAGAGGAGTTTGCTATCTAGTGTAACTCCAAAATATTTGACCTCCCTTTGGGTGTCGATTACATCTCCCGCCAACCGAATGGGTTTCATGCGAGGTGTTTAAACTATCAACTTTAAATTAAATTAATTACTATGTACCATGTACCTGCATATGAAAAACACCCTATCCAAATTTCGAACACCCTATCACACTTTATATTCACACAATTTATTCTCCCACAAATCCATACTGCAATATCAGCACACTTTATATTCACACAACTTATTTTCCCACAAATCCATACTGCAAGATCAGCACTCTCTACAGGTGCCTGCTCGCCTATCCCATTACATTTTTCTTCCCATAGAATTATGCTCTTTACAAGTGCTTCCTATCCAATTACATTTTTCTTCCCATAGAATTATTATTGTCAAATTGCATTTATTTTAGTATAAATAGTCTTACAAATTAAGAATAAAATCACTTTCAATTTAGAAGTCAAAATACTTGTTTCATTTGTTATTACTACCCCCCACCCGAGGTAAGGAGTAATATTCAATATACATAAATCGGAATCAAAAGAGGTCTCGACTCTAAACACGAGGTAAAAGTCTTTTACTGGTAAATGGTACTATCGTTGTTTTGGTAGGGTTGATGTTAAGTCCCACAGATATACACCATTTCCTAGTTATAGACAGTCCTCTCTGGACTATATCACAAAGAGTTTCTTCTTCATTAACTACAAGACTCCACAGCAAGGGTGATAATACCCCTCCCTGCGGACTGCCTCTTGTAGTGATGACTTTCTGGACGTTTATTCCTGCGTATGCTTCCGCCGTTCTTGTACTAAGCATTTTACTTATCCATCTGACTATAGTGATAGGAACTCTCTTCCTTTCTAGAGCCGAATGAACTGCTTCGTGAGAGGTGTTGTCGAAGGCCCCCTCAATATCAAGGAAGGCGCATAATGCCGTTTCTTTAATATCTAAAGCTCTCTGTATTATGTTAGTTAGTTCGTACAGAGCGGTTTCTGTGGATCTACCCGCTCTGTAAGCATGCTGACGGTGATTTAGGGGCATGTTTACTAATACTTCCGATCTAATCAATTACCTTTTCCAAAGTTTTCAGTAAGAAGGATGTTAGGCTTATTGGCCTGAATGACTTAGGATGTGTGGTATCTTTTTTCTCCACTTTGGGAATGAAATTACCTTTGCTCTTCTCCATAGACTTGGTATGTACCCAAGTGCAATACTACTTCGAAGCAATCTAATAAGACAGGGCATCAGTTCCTCTTTACCTTTTTGCAAGAGCGCAGGAAAGATGCCATCTACGCCTGGTGATTTGAAAGGTACTTAACGCCCATTCAATCCTATTGCCTGAACAGATAGTCGAAGCTATCTTCCAGTCTTCCCGGTTAGGCCTTAGAGGTATTCTCTCTATCATATTTCCTACCATTGGTAAGCTGCCTAGAAAATGAGTATTTAGCAGTAGGGTTGATCTTTGCTCCTCGTTTTCAGTGAAGCTACCATCGGCGTAACGAAGTGCCAAAGAGGTTAATGTGTTATCTTTGGCTAGAGCCTTGTGTAATCTTGCTGCTGCAGGTGTCGACGAAATGCCCTCACAGAAATTCGCAAAACTATTTCTCTTAGCTCTCCTTATTTCCCCGTTATATTTGGTCAACTCTGCAGAGTAGTTATGCCACTCTCCAGTACTTTGTGAGTGCATATTTTTATGCATATGCCTTTAAATTTTTTGGTTTTCATATTTTACATGAGTTGATTATTTGATATTTTTTTGTAAAATTGTTTCAAGTACCTGAAACTAATGCAATATGTATTTTCAATAAAATTGAAAAAAAAAACATTCCGTTTTCTAAACTAAGCACTTCGAATCTTTTGGTACCTACTCAGTAAGTATAACATTTAATTTTAATTTTTATTTTTTTTTAATAAATTTTTAATTTTGAATATCGTTTTAGCTTTCAAATCTAGTTTTTAAATCATGATAATCTATCATGCAAGCTTATAAATTATCCATTTCATAATTTTCTAATCAGTATTTATCCATTAACTTATGAACTAAGTTGGTTTTGAATTAAATTTTTTTAATTCATAAGTCACTTACTTGCTGATGATTTGAATTTTTTTAATTCATAAGTCACTTACTTGCTCATGACTTAATTTTTTTTAATTCATAAGTCACTTAGTAGGTTGGGAATTAAATTTTTTTAATTCATAAGTCACTTACTTGCTGATGATTTGAATTTTTTTAATTCATAAGTCACTTACTTGCTTATGACTTGAATTTTTTTAATTCCTAAGTCACTTAGTAGGTTGGGAATTAAAATTTTTTAATTCATAAGTCACTTACTTGCCCATGACTTAAATTTTTTTAATTCATAAGTCACTTAGTAGGTTCTGAATTATTTTTTTTTAATTCATAAGTCACTAAAAAGCTTATGATTTAAATTTTTTTAATTCACAAGTCACCAACTGACTTGTGAATTAATTTTTTTTTAATTCATAAGTCTGTTCCTAGCTTCTGAATTACTTTTTTTTTAATTCATAAGTCACTCACTAGCTTGTGAATTAAAGCCAAGCTTAAGCTAACAAGTGACTTAAGCTTTTGCAACCCTGGTCATAATTTCATGTTTTGCGTCAGAACTGACAAAACATTGAAGTAAAAAAAATTCATTTTGACTTACTTTTATATAAAATTAAATTCCCTACAAAAAAGGTCTAATTGAAAATTTTCGTCAGACAAGCCGTTTTTGAGTAATTAATCTTAATAAATTGTTATTTTTCGTTAGTTACAAAATTCCAAATTAAAAAAGTAAAATCGAAGAAAAATAACAATTTATTAAGCTTAATTACTCAAAAACGGCTTGTCTGACGAAAATTTTCAATCAGACCTTTTTTGTAGGGAATTTAATTTTATATAAAAGTAAGTCAAAATGAATTTTTTTACTTCAATGTTTTGTCAGTTCTGACGCAAAACATGAAATTATGACTAAAAATCAAAATTAGCGATGATAGCCCTCTTAAAATTGATATTAAGGGCTCAAACTTTTACGAAAATTTTTTTTTGTCATTCTGAATGATATTCTCGATATATCTTTCAAAAAAAAAAAATAGTCAATTTTTTTGGCCCAGTCTAATGTATAGGTATCTCTTGTCTTAGATCATTAAGTAGAGGTAGCCACCTAACCTGGTGATAGAGCGTCTATTGATTTTGCGTGAAAATAAGAGGTTTTAATCAGGCCTAACGTTTCTAATGATATGAGAGAAACTCACGGTTTGACGGTTTACTTACCTACTTAGCCCAAGAAAAACTGTATTTTAAAAGACTTACAATTTTAATTGTTTCTTAAGAATCTATATATGTAAATCACTCACTTGCCGCATTTAAGAAAGGTCATCACTTGAGAACGTCTCGACCGATTTTGCTGTATATTTGTGTTCGAATGAACAAAGCCCAGAAAAGCAGAAAATATAAATAACCCCCTGCACGATACACTAAAATACAGGGCTTTTTAATAAGGGCGGGTAGATGTTGAAATAGAATAAAACAATCTCTGTGTGTGTAGGGTTTTAGCATAGGCCCATTTATGCCATTATGTATGGAATGTGACACCGTTCAAATGCCCGCCTCAGCTTCTTACGTGGCACGTAACTGAGTGATCCAATTTTCCAATTTTCAATGACTATTCTGCACCGCATACATTTGAGCGATTACCTGTGTTAAGTCTATCTTAAGTGCATCAGGCAATTGCGGCTTATTCGCATTGATCTCCGACTTCAGGAAAATTCACAAGAAAAAGTCTAGCGGGGTCAAATCGCATGACCTTTGTGGCCAATTCACGTCATGTCAACTCTGTGAGGAATAATCTTTCCCTAGATTTAGATTTTTCATGCAGAATGTCAATCGTCTCTCGCCATTGACGCCATTGCATTGACAATGACCGCCTCACGATAGTCATTTTCAAAAAGCACGGACCAATGACGCTAACGGCCGGAAATCAACACCACACGATTACTTTTTGAGGATGCATTGTCACCTGCTGAACTTCGTGTGGGTTGGTGTTGTCCCACACATGGTAATTTTGATTCGTAGCTCATTCGTTCATCTAAAAATGCACCTCGCCGGTAAAGATGATTTCTCGGCCAACATTGGGGTCCTCTTCCAAACGATCCGAAGCCCAGTCAACGAAAAAAACGGTACTGTCTATGGGCATGAACGTTGAGCTTCTGCGTTGACGGAGGCCCAAGTCCTGACCCAAAATTCGCCAAGTTAAAGTCTGCTTAAAGCTGAGTTCTTGTGCAAGGCGAGAAATGAACTGCCTCAAATTCTGCTATACACTTTCACGGACCGCAGAGATGTACTCGGCCGACCGGTCATCCCAAATTTGGTCACCAAACATTGAAGGGTCGACTGTGAGGGGCCACCACGTCTACCATAAAATGGGCGCAACGTTTGCACTAACAAACACTCATTTCGATAGTAAAGTTATATCTTTCGGACAAGCTGTTCAAACGTGTCAGGTGCCATGGTGATTTTGCACCACAGGGCGCAAAAATCTACCAAAAACTCTTTTAAATCATCCGTTGCAACACTCGTTCACAATAACACTCTCTTCGTCAACTCGCAAGAAAAGGCAAATTTGCTTGCAGCGCAGTTTGTTGCAAATTCGACCTTGCCGCACAGTTGAAATCTTCAATGGTTCTATGGAACAAATCTTCTCTTACACTCGCACTGTCACAGGATTCCTTAAAGATCTTGAAATACATTAATCCGCTGGTCCAGATTGTATATCGCCCTCGGTTCTAAAGTGGTAATCTTCTAAATTGGTTATACTATTGCGTAAGCTTTTATGTATATCTTTTCTGCCCTTCGGGACTCTTTCTGAGTAGATGAAAAAGGTCATTTGTCCAGCCGGTCCCCAAAAAAAGACAAATTTTCCTCCTCTTGTAATTACCGACAAATTGCACTAACGTCCCTTCTTTTTAAAGTCTTCTATTACGAAAATTACCCAGGTTCTGGGAATTTTTTCTTTTTCATAATATTGATTATGTTTTGATTGAAATACACACAAAAATATATATACAGGATGTCCGGTAATTCGTGGGCCATACTTTGGGATGTGATTCTTGAAAAATATTGTTCTACATTAAAGTTTGTTTTTCAACTTGGACATCACTTTTTGATGATTTAAAAAAAGACTAACTTTGGTGTACCCTGACCCATGTTAAGGTCAATTTCTCTGTCCCTACCTCATTCTGGACTTTTTTTTAGTGAAAATACTAACCTTTAAAACTACGTTTAAATTGGGCTGATATGTTTTTAGGGTTGCCAGATATTCAATTTTAAATGGTGTTCAATTTTTCTTGCCCGAGCAAAATTTAGACTTTGAGGTCAATTTTTTTTTCAAAAAATGCGTAATAAACATAAAGTTTTCTTATTTTTACCTGATAAACAAAACAATAATAAAAAAACTCATTAATAAGTGCACCCAAAAACCCATACATTTTATGATACTTGGGAAAATCTAAAGCAGGTAAAATTAATTTTTATATATGAATAATGTTCCTTATTGATTACAACAATTTAGTTTTAAGAACAGAAACAAAGTTTTACACTTTTTTCCCGAGAAAGAAAAACACATTAATTTCTATTTTTTGTAGTTAAAACTTTATTGGATGCATTTCGGCGGTGGTTAACGTGCCATCATCAGCTTCACGCTTATTAAACATTTTATAAGTTTTTATTATTTTTCGAAAAAAAATTAAATTTACAAAAAAAAAATATTGAGCCGTTTCTGAGATATCGAATTTTCAAAAAAAAAATACATTTTTTTCAGAAATTCAAAAAATATTTATTTTAAAGTTTTCAAATGCAATGTTTTTTAGACTTTTTAGAATTCATTCATTCATTTAGATGGCGCTCACAGTCCAGGGTGGACTACGGCCTCAACCAACAAGCTTCTCCAGCTAGATCGGTCCCTAGCTAGCTGCCTCCAGTTACGCACTCCAAGTTGGTTGAGGTCGCTCTCCACTTGTGCGCGCCACCTGAGGTGGGGTCTTCCTCTGCTGCGCAGACCATCAGGGGTGGATTAGAAGATTCGACGGGCTGGTGCGTCGGTGTTCATACGCTCCACGTGTCCCAGCCATATCAGCCGTTGTATTTTCAGCTTCTTGACTAGGTCAACGTCGCTGTAAAGCCCGTACAGCTCGTTTTCGAACCTTCTCCTCCATACTCCATCGATACAGACTGGACCGAAGATCAAACGAAGAACTTTTCTTTCAAAGCACTCAAGCAGATTTTCATCCGTTTTAGGCAGTGTCCATGCTTCTGCCCCATACAGCAGGACCGGGGTGATGAGGGTCTTATACAAGGTCTACTTGGTTCTTTGAGATAGGGCTTTATTTTTCAAATGCCTTCTTAGCCCGAAGAAGCAGCGGTTGGCAAAAGTAATTCTTCGCTTGATCTCTGCACTGATGTCGTTTTGCGATGTTATAGTGGAGCCCAGGTAGACAAAGTCTTTGACGACTTCGAAGTTATACTCGTACCTATCCATCGTGACGTTTTTCCCGAGTCTACGATGTTGAGATTCCTTTCTCGATGACAGCATATACTTCGTCTTGTCCTCATTAACAGCCAAACCCATTTTCGCCGCCTCCAGTTCAATACTTGTAAACACACTGGCAACAGCTCGCTTCGTCCTCCCAATGATATCAATATCATCTGCATAAGCAAGCAGTTGAACTGACTTTTGAAAAATTGTACTTCTATTGTTGACGTTTGAGTTTCGTACAATTGCTTCAAGAGCGATGTTAAATAGGTTGCATGATAGCGCGTCGCCTTGCCTCAGACCTTTCTCGACATCAAAGGGTTCGGTGGTGTTCTTACCGACCTTGACGGAGCAGCGAGATTTCTCCATCGTCATCGTGCACAAGCGGACGAGCTTGGCAAGGATTCCGAGATGAGACATGGCTCTATATAGTTGTTCTCTGTCCACGCTATCATACGCGACTTTGAAATCGATAAGAAAGTGGTGTGTATCAATTTGGAACTCCTGGGTTTTTTCCAAAATCTGTCGAAGTGTGAACATCTGATCCAGAGTAGATTTGCCGGGCCTAAAACCACACTGATAGGGGCCGATCAGCTCGTTGACAAACGGTTTTAGGCGTTTACACAGTACAGACGACAGGATTTTGTATGCGACGTTGAGGAGACTTATACCTCTGTAATTGGCACACATCAGAGCATCTCCTTTCTTGTGGATGGGCACACTATGCCGAGGTTCCATTCATTAGGCATCCGACCAAATTTTTTTTTTTAAATGAGTTGGTGCATGCTCCCTACCAAGTCATCCCTACCTGCTTTGAATAGCTCAGCTGGAAAGCCATCCGCGCCAGCAGCTTTGTACGCTTTCAGCTTGGCTATCGCTGATTGCACTTCATTTAGGTCGGGGGGACGGAAATTTTGACCACCATCGTCCAGGTTGAATGGAATTTCCCGCCTAGCTGCGGAATTTTGGCCTTCCTCGCCTTTTAGCAGTCTGGAAAACTGTTGTTTCCAGATCCTCAGCACGGACTGCCATATTCCCACTCTCATCCCGACAGGCCTCCGTTCTAGTTTGTACCCCTGGGTGGATTGCCTCACCCTTTGGTAAAACTTTCGAACATCCCCTCTGCCGGTACAGTCCTCAATAGACTCGAACGCCCGCTTGGCATGCTCTCTCTTTTTCCTCCTTAGAAGTCGGCGTTCCTCCCTTCGTCTTTGCCCGTAGAGCTCCCGGGCATCTCTCTCAGCAGCTCTGGTTCTTGCCTGCAGCATTAATTGGTAGGCCTCGTTCTTTGCTACATGCGCCAACCTGCATTCTTCGTCAAACCAGGGGTTTCGTTGTGGTGGCCTTGTGAAACCCATCACATCAGTGTCGGCACTACTGATGGCATTCTGGCAGTGCTTCCATAGCAGTTAATGCTTTTAATTGTTTCTCGACACCTCTGTTGTCCTTGAACAATGTTTGTACTATTTTATTTCCATTTTGGTTTCGTGTGAACAAAATTCGACATTTAATCAAAGCTGAAAGACATTCTACTGAACGAAGTTCTAAAAATTGGGTTTCGTCACATCGTCAATCGGTTTGTGTGTCAGGACATAGTGCTACTTCCTGTTTCACTAGAAAAAAAAACACTCATCCTCATTGCGTCTACAATTTATAGATAATTTGCCATTTTAAATTTTTAAATACTTTATTTATTTTGAATATATAAAATGGTACAATTGCATAGAATAGAAACTGCAATCCGATGCCTTAAACCTATTTCTAATTAAAATAGTAGCGTACAGGAACTTTACAAAAACAAATTCCAATGTTTGTGGTCAAGTGGTCTCAATCGAGCTTAGTCGATCTAAACCTACACACGCGGATTATCATGGGAAATAATGTTTAGGTTTCTTTTTTTTTTGTTGTTGTTGTCATAATACGTTCGGTGGAACTTTATTGCAACCATCGACCATCGGATGGATCATATCGAAATATCCTATTATGACCGTATTTTAATCCCCTACATGTGGAAAATAGAATATATGTAAACATATACATAGTTGTATTTACATAAAAGCCTTTAAAGTGAAGGCAAAAACATGGGTTTATTTACACTTTGTGTTACACCATTCTATATGGTATGTAGGTACAATAATCCCTGTGTCATAAATTACAAACTTGCGGGTATGTGTACTCGTGGGTATGGTAAAATTCAATCAATTTATGTATGCGAAAGAAGCTTAGTGGATGCATCTAAATTCTCATAAATCAACAAAAAATGAAGGAAATCCGTACCTAATGCCTACAATTAGAGCATAATATGTTTTAAAATTAGATATTTATTCAATACGAGTACAAATGCATTTTAGAAATAAAATTTTACCTCATTTATTTTGTTTTTGAAAATTTAAAACTTTAAACTTCCATCGCAACTGTGAATTTGAAAAAATATAAACGGTTACATGGTCTTTAATAGACCAGGTGGAATGTAGTTAAATTTGAATTGCAAAATAAGATAATTTTAATAATAATTTGCATATACCCAAGGGATGACGATTGACGACTCCATCTATAATGTTATGGTGTAACACAGTGCGAGGATTTAGGTAAAGAGAAGAGGATTTCATGGGACTCGTCTATCTACATTGGTTTTGAAAAGTACTTATTGCACGCAAGAATCTCTATACTTGACCTTACGTCCGAAGTTAGACTCAAGGGAAAACGATTATCATTCAAATTTAGGCGAGTATAAAAGAATGCAACTGCCTACATCGTGTTTATTACTTTGGATCTGTTGAATATTCCAAAATGTATTTTTTATTTATTACAATACGTTAATGCTAACGTTAAGCTTACAATATTTCTTAAAATCTAAAATCGTATGATCACTGTTGATATAGAAACACCGATAAATACTACAAGACAGGAAACAATCTGGCAGTGTTCAAGAGAAGCAAAAGTCTCTACTGTGAATCTGTCTATAAGTTCTAGATTTCCGTTCTGAATTATGTCCGACATATAGATAACATTGCAGGAGAAAGAAACATTATCCATTTTCTTAGTGAACTCTTAATTCTTCAAGAAATATAGTGTATCCAGGGACCATAGCTGGGCATTAACTCGTTAATCCGTTAATCGTTAATTAACGAAGTTAAAATTTTGATTAACGGATTAACTTTTAAGTTAACTTTTAAAAATGTTAACGGACACGTTAAATCCGTTAATCCACGTTATGTCCGTTAATCGTTAATCCAATTTCCAATGCCTACTATTTACCGCGCGGCGCGAAAAACAGGTTCAGACAAATATGAGACAAGTGCCGTCCGACGCGTTGATCAACTGCGTTTTCGATATTGTTGCTCAACCAGTTGATGAACGAGTTGATACCTTCGTACACTTAACCAAGGATCACTCGTTGGGGAACGCGTTGAACGCACCACGATAAACAAAAAACTCAAACGTCAAACCTGAAATAATTTTGACTTCAGTTCGGTATATACATACATTAATTGTCAACGCACGCTTTCGCTTTAAAATATTCTTAAATTTGTTCCGTATGAGTATGATTTCCTCTAAGAAAAAAAAAAAATGGCTGCCGCATTAATATTAGAAAATGAACGACAAAGGAAGAAAAAACAGCCAAGACGATTCTGAGTAGATGATTTTTTCTTGAGTTCGTGGTCCACTCTGATTTTGTATCACCTTCCATGACGAAAAACCAAAATAAACTACAGTTTGAAAGTTGCAACAACTGCAAGTTCATAGCAACGCAACCACGTAGACACATTTCACTGCAGCCAACGCAACGCAACACAATATTACGTCAAGAAATCCCAAAAAAAATCAAAAAGTTGATCAACACGTTGAACAAATAATGTGCAACACATTATCTTGAAAATGTTCAAGTTTTTCAAGGAGCAACACGAGCTCGTACACTACCCGTACACTTGTTGCGCAATTCGTTGAGCAACGGCCAACAACTAGATCCAACCCGTTGGTTGAACAGAATTGAAGGCACCGTACATAAGAGTTGAATGCGTTGAATTCGAAATTTGCAATTTTTATCACATGTTAACGGATTAACGATTAACGTTAACTTGCGTTAATTCTTCCGAAATTTAACGCTTTAACGTTTAACGAAGCTAACTTTTTCAGTAGCGGATTAACGATTAACGAAGTTAACTGTTTGATTAACGGTGCCCAGCTATGCCAGGGACCAAGCGGTCAGAGGGAAGAGCGTTGAACCACAAAAGGGTACGGTCGTTGGTTTGCTCGATGGTAAATTAATTTTACGTTTTAAACAGATTCAAATGGGTACCGAGGACACACATATATAAATATGAAAGGAGGAATATGAGCCCTTAAGACATTAGCCAAATCAGAAAGGGAAACAATTTTTTTGCAGTTTTTAGACCCTAAGCATTTTGCTGCGCTTTTGGCTTCGTCGAATTTTTATTCATTCAATGATAGATGGTTATTAACACAAAAACAGACTGGGGAAAGCTTATCAGTTGCTTTGATGCAAGTGCCATGCATGGAGAATCAAATGTGTGGTATATTGGCTTTGCCGACAGAAGACAGCTTTGCGTTTTCGAAGCATTAAATTCCACGCTGATGCTGTCGAGATCGAAATGTAATAAGCTTAGCATACGCTTCTATTTCAGTTTTGGAACCGAAAAACAGGTTTGTGATTCTGGAAACGAATTTGAAAAGCTGAGGGTGCTATCATCAGCGAAACAATGAAGTTTTATACAAGAGATCATTTATGAAGATAAGGAAGAGAGTCAGAAGCAAAATGGGGCCTTGGGGGACGCCAGCATTTATTTTATGAATATCAAACCTAAAAGGGTGCAACGCAACTTGAAAGGTAATTTAATTTCTAATCCAACAAAGGGGAGACTCATCGATAACAAATGCACACATTTTCGATCAAATTGCTTCGAGCCAAACTCTATCAAATGCTTTAGAAATATCAAGTAAAATAACCTCCTTTGTTTCTCAAAAATGATGTAAGGATTGGTTCCACTTTTCGGTAAGATACGAGTATGCCATCAGATCACCAGTTGTAACGTGGCCAGTTTGCGTTTAAAGGTAAACATCCAAATAACTAAGCATAATAACTAATGAAATCATAGTTTCATAATATCAAATCAACTACATAATAACTAACTACAAAACTAACTACATCAAAACATAATACCATGATAGTTCCCATAGGGAAGAGGTGATCATACACACCTCCTCTACCTGTATATATTGTGCAAAGGGGGATCGTTCGTGCAAAAATCCCTAATAGTCCGGACTCATATCCAATACACACATGAGTAGATACATTGTGAGTATCCAATGCATAATATCCGAATTTTGCACTCTTAATTTTGTTTTAAATTTGTCAGCCAATCCTCAACATTTTTTTGGTATGTGGATATCTGAAAGATGCAAACAAAATTATGTTTTAATGGTTAGAAATAATTTTTAGGTAGCCACCTCGGCCTCGACCATTTCAGCAAAGGCCCAGATTTCTACCAATGTTTACATCTTTAAAATGATGTTTATAACAGTGGTACTTACCTTGTTATACCCCATAGTCATTCGTCAGTGATATCTGAAAATTTAAAAGGAAATATAAAGTAAAATAATTATTATTATAGCTATAAATAAAGAAAAATAAAATACCTACCAAATTTGTCAACCGTCCGCCACGTTTGATGCAAAAACACATTTTTTTTATGCAAATCAAATTTGACATATCGATCTGTATAGCTTGGTCTCACTCTTAAAGGAGTTAAAACATATAAATACACTTTGTGACGGCCATTTTTGTTTACGGCGAATTAAAACTATTATGTATTTTCAATGAACGATCTATAAACATTGTAATAGATGATTATGGAAAGGTAAAAATTCAAAGGAAAGAAGGAATTTAGAGTCAGTTACACTTTGAAAACAATATTAGAAAATGTAATAGTAAATAATAATTTAGTAAACTAATAAAAAGTAATTAGGATAAGATTCTGCAATATAGATACTGTGATATTAGATGTAAGGTAGCAAAGATTCAATAGTACAATGTTAGTAAATTATGTTAGTAATATTAACTACTACGCTGCATATATGGGAGTGAAGAGGACAGGTGTTTGATTGGATAACTGATGGGTAGGATCCAACTATCTAGCAGTTATAGATCTATATATTTATTAAAACAAAGAAGTTTAGTTATGTAATAAGGGTCTTGGTGAACAAAAGAAAAGAAAAGCCAATCAATTAAATTGTGATTTTCCTGCCGATTAAAAGTAATTCTTTCTGAGAGATTTTTATCGAATTTATATTTAAATTTAAATTCAAGTTTAAAAAAAGTGTGAAATTAAGCAAAATTTAACAGCTTAAACTTAAAGAGAATTTTAATTTGAAAATCAAATTGAAAAAAAAATAAAAAGTGAATACACAGTGGATGAAATATTCAGAAGCCCTATATATACATATCTAATAATATATCAAAATTTCTAAAAACGCAGAGGTATGTAGTTTTAACACATATAGAGAATGGTAGCCTAATTTGGGAATTTTTTACTTTCCTGGCTTAGGTACATATTCATGATTCTGAGGCTTTACAAATCAGAATAGACGCAATAGGTGCCTCTGCTTGTATAAGGATACAGGAGCCCTGTCTCTACCATCATTAAGAGGAAAAATTATATGTAGCAGGGAATTTTGTAGCCAAGAACCTGGATCTTAGGAAGGAAATAGGAAGCTCAAAGAAAGTTCCAGAAAACAGTACACAAGCATATAGAAGAAAAAAAATTAAAGTGAAAGAAATAACGAAGTGAACAAAGAAGAAGAACAAGAAAGAAAGAACAAAGAACAAATTAGTGAAATAATAATTTTAAATTTTTTTGCATCAATAATTATTTCAATTTGATTTAAATTTTTTTTTTCAAAGTAAATTTAGTTTTTACTATAGTAAATTTAATTTTAAATGTAAATCCCAAATCTGTGCTTAAATGAGTTGCTAGCTCTACGTGCACTAACATTTTTAGTGAAATTGAATCCACGAAAGAACGTTCCTGATTTGTGCTGCCGGCAGGACTTCGAGGGACGTATAAAAACGTGAGTACCGAATATATAAAAAAAAAAAAATTTCATTGGGATGAACAAAGTATACCCCTACCAAAATCAAGAGACCATATATATACGTTTAAGGACAGATTTTTGCCTTTTTTTTGTATTCTTTAATCTCATCGGATTGAGATAAATTTTGGTTGCCATTTTTAATTTTTATATACCTATGTAATTTATACTTTTAAAAACCTTTTCTTTTGAAATTACAAAATAATTAAATATTTATATTGTTTTTTGAAAGAAATGAATACAAATATCTTTTTTTTTTACTGAAGTTGGAATAAATTTGTAGCAGTGATATTTTAATGATGGTTTGCTAAATCTAAAGCAATTGGTGTGTGGAGAACCGCGTCAAGCCGTCTATAAGGCAAAGTACGAGACTAGGTGTAGATACATGACGAACTAACGGTAGGACTATATAGCTGGAAAGCAATTTAGGGGCTATCTTCCTCAAACTTAGGCCAAGGAAGATAGCAAAGGATATGTCCTTGACATGGGAGGGATGGCCAAGCTTCGCCAACAACATCAGGCCAACCTAATTGCTCCTAGCGAACCATTATCTTGGTGAGACAATGGAATGAAGGTAAAGTCTATTGATGAGATAGAGTAGATTAGATTTAAGGTTTTAGTTATAGTTATAGTATAAGGGGGGGTTAGATTTTTTCCTTTATAATAGGTAAAAATATAGGTTTAGGAATTAGAATAGTTTTTTTTTAATTCAAAGACATATTACCGTACTTTTTCCATTCTTTCACCAGGGTAATGGCATAGGCAAGTGAGTGTGTTATTTTTCTTCTTCAGCTTTCTTCTAATCGTCCAGTTCGTGTCCGTCCGACATAGTTAAGTAGCTTCCTTACCCTTTTTTATTCCTTTAACTTAAATTTTGGCATGATAAATATGAAATTGAGCTAAAAGTGTCTTGATAAGGACAAGAACTCCCCCCGTCCGACGAGCTTAGCTGAGCCGAGACAAGCATGCCATCGTCCTTAAATATAGCACTAAGGTTGCCCCTGTGGCCTGAACTAGCCTCATTTCAATGGCGCCCAACGATTTTTTTTTTTTGGTAACAACTCATGAGACCAATTGTAACTTCAAGGGGACGATTTTCTGCGGAAGGTCGTCACCTTGGACTTCCAATAGCCTCCTCAATAATCTTTCTTTTTACTTTTCTGTCCAATATAACATACTCACTAGTCGTAAATACTCCTACTTCCTTATGATTAATCTGAAGATTTCTGCCCAAAACGTAGTAGGTCTTCAGAACCAGCGTTTCCGTGAGGGAATTGGAAGATTAACATGAAAGCAGGAGTGGGACAAGTATGAAAGGCCATATGCTTCGCGCTGTCCGGGAACATAAGGCACAGCCAGGTTTTTATAGTGAGGCGTGAGCTTTGGTCTGGAAAACTTGTCCGTGTTGATGCTTAACTGGAAAACTATGCCAGCCTTCTATCAGGGTTCCACACTCGTTGCAAGTTGTGGCAGAGAAGAAAGGTTATGCATCAACACTCGCTAGGGTCAAGAGGGTTCCAGCTATGAACACGAAGACTCGACAAGACAACTGACTTGACGGACAAGATAGACAGACTGTACGGTTTCCTTATTAGAAAGGATACTTGATTAGGAACTCCACACACCACTGTAATAATACAAAAATATAAAATCCAATCTCAGAATTTAACAGCTAAAGTAAATAAATTAAATTATTTTAAAAAAGAAACTTGAAATTTTTGAAATATTCATTTTTATTCATTTATTCATTTTTGAGTTATTATTTTTTTTTTCTTTTTTTTTAAATTTGTTCAATTCTTTTCTTTTATTTTTCTTTCGCTTTGCACATACTACGGTTTTTGTTTTCATTTTAGGTTTAGAATTTTGAATTATTTCTTTTACAAGATAGATTATGCGTTTTATTTATAGGTTTTGAATTTCCTTTTGATAATTTTTTTTTGTTTCATAATTGGAACAAATAATACAATTTTTTGAATTTATAGGTTTTAGGTTTTCATTTTTTTAATTATTCTACCATTTTCTTTTTAGCTTTCAAAATTGAAAGAAATCATTACATTTTTTTTGTTTTCACTTTTCAGATTTTTCTTAACTACTAATTCTTGCATAAAGTCAAAAATTTGAGTTAGTGAGAAATAATCTTTTATTATTGAAGAAAAGGCGAATTCTTGAATTATAATTAGGTTTTTTGAGTAGTTGTTCATTTTCGATTTCTCTTAACATACAGATTTTTTTTTTTTTGAGTTTTTTTTTATTTGAATATAATTTTTCTTATAGACATTTTTGAATTCTTATATTTTAATAAATATCCTTATCTAAATTTAGTTAATTTGTGAATTTTTAGTTTTAGTTTTTATATTTTTTCTTTTTTTAAGATTTTTTTTTTTTTTTTGAAGTTTAGAGAGGAAAATTGAATAGAAGAAAGGCATGTCAGGTATGAAGAAAGGAGCAATTCCGAAAAACACTTTGACTAGACCGTGCATAAGATATCCTCTTAGGAGTCTTATGACAGAACAGATGGAAGACAGGGCTCCTGCACCCGAAGACAATCCTAGTGCTATGTCTACTCTGAACGGTGATGCATTGAGTAAGTCCTTAGGGGAAAATTTGCCTGGGGTACAGGAAAGCAATAGATTTGAGGAAAATTTATCAAATGGTAGAACGCAAAGTGAGTCGGTTAGGGAATTTGCGCTTCTTCGACCTACGATCGAAGAGATCGACGAAAATAATGATCTTCATGATCCAGATGATGATTATGATATCCTCAATCAGATTCGTCTAATCCAAATTCAAGAGAAAATCGTTCGTGGAAACACAGAAGCTCTTGAAAGAAATACAAAACGCGTTACGTTGAATAGGGAACAGACTCGTCAAGAGTTTAACCCCAGTTTGGGTTTTAATAGACGAGATATTGAAGGAAATATAGGAGCTGGTGAGAGTGGCTCACAGCGCAGGAGTGGTGAAAAGACACGCTATCCTTATGAGTCTGACTCAGATTTCATACGGAGAATTACCGAGGAGAGTGTCTCAAATAAGATAGGCACGGCAGTTTCACTAGCCGTCCGTGAAAATAATGATAGGACATTGATTATGTTTCATGAGGGTATGTCGAAGATGTTCGTCGCTATGGAAAATAAGATCAGTGAAATTAATAAAAAAATAAATGAACTTGAACATTATGAACACTCCTCAACACAATATTCATTTCCCCGACAGACTCGACAAACCGAGAACGTGACCACATCTAGGCCAGTAGTTCCCAATCCGCCAGCCCCTACAACATTAGGTCAAGCTCCTAATTCGAGGATACCTATGAATAGAGGTCCTCTAAATTCACGAGATTCCACTAGACGAGTGGACGTACATAAATGGGGAATAAAGTTTGATGGGTCATCAAAGTCCATGCCTGTAGAAAGTTTTATTTTCAGGATTGAAACTCTACAACGCAAATGTGATTTAAGTAATGAAGATTTATTTGCAAACTTTCATCACTTAGTCACAGGAGGCGCCGAAAGATGGTATTGGCAGTACCTTGAAGAAAATGCTGGCGATACATTACTTAATTATCATGATTTAAAAGCTGAATTGTTAAATCAGTATAAAAATAAAAGAAGAGACCCCGAGATTTTGCGTCAAATTATGGACAGAAGACAACTTCCTCATGAAACCTTTGACGAATTCTACAGCGATGTTAGGGCCCTATTCCTTCAAATGCGAAATCGTCCAAATGAACAGGATTTGATAGGAATTCTAATGCCCAACATTAAAGACAGAGTAGCTAACTTGATTTTTAGTAGTTCGATCAACTCAATTCATGAATTGAGAGAACAGTGTAGGCGAGCGGAAACTCATATAGCTTCAAGAGATTTTAAGTTTAGGAAAAATGTAAGTGAAGTAGACTATTGTAGACAAGATATACAAGAAGATGAATGGATAAAAGAAGATGATTCATACAAGACAGGAGATGAAGACTATGATATCGCAGCTATTCAACAGAGCAGAGGGAATATGAACCATAATAAGAGAAGTTTGGGTCTACCTAAACATATAGACAATGAAAAAAGACATTTAGGTTTGAATGAACATATGAAAGATGCTAAGAATACGACTTGTCCTTCGAGTTTCCATACCATGACTTGCTTTAGTTGTGGACAAGGAAACATTTCTTTCAAATGTGCGTCGTTTATGGGAAAAGTTCAAGTCGGGAGTGCGTCCGGGAATCAGCTACCGACGAAAACTCAACTTCCCGGGAATCCCAATCCCCAGGAAAAGTAAATATTTTAACAAGAATTGAAAGCAAAAAGATAAATATGATTGAACCTAATTCGAATCCTAGGAAAACTCTTCATCAAAGACTTATTGATTATCAAGAAGCAAGAAAACGAATTTTTGGAGAAGAGTTAGAGTTAGAACAAACTACAAAAAAGTCAAAGAATTTCAAGAAAATTTTCAAATTAAGGGAAAAATGTGCAATTAATAGGTTTCATAAAATTAGAATAGAATCATCTGTGATAACAAATACTGACGACAATAGACCATATACAAAGGTATATATAGGAGGTGAAGAGATGCTCGGTCTATTAGATAGTGGAGCATCAGTTAGTTGTTTGGGGAGTAGTGCAATGGATTTCGTAAGAAATCATAATATAGAAATTATTAAAATGAATATAGGAATTAAAACAGCTGACGGGAACAATCAACAGATATTAGGTAGATTCAAAACAAAGATTTCATGGGGAAAGAACACTGAGGAAATGGAACTGTATGTCGTACCAGGCTTACAGCAAAAGCTGTATTTAGGCGTCGACTTTTGGAGAGCCTTCAAGGTAGCTCCACACATTGTCAGTGCTCTTGACACTCCATTGCCGATGGAGGGACAGGATCTTGGTCCCGTCAGGCAACTTTCACCAGCACAAACTGAGGAATTAGAGCAGGTCAAGCAGCTTTTTCCTTCGTTTGCAGTGTTGGGATTGGGAAAGACAAGTCTAGAAGAACACGTCATTGAGATGGAAGACGAAAGCATTCCCATCAAACAAAGACACTACCCAATCTCACCTGCAGTACAGAAGTTGATGTACGCGGAACTTGACCGAATGCTCGCTCTTGGAGTAATCGAAGAAAGCAACAGTGCCTATAGTTCCCCAGTGGTGCTGGTGAGGAAACCTGGAAAGAACAGACTTTGCTTGGATTCACGTAAAGTGAATGCGGCTACCAAGAAATTTGCTTATCCTCTTCCACACATAGAAGGCATAATTAGTCGACTTCAAAACACCCACTTTATTTCAAGCATTGATTTAAAAGATGCATTTTGGCAGATTCCTCTGGAGGCCAAATCAAGGGAGAAAACAGCTTTCACAGTCCCTGGGCGGCCGTTGTATCAGTTCACGGTTATGCCTTTTGGACTGTGCAATGCCGCTCAGAGAATGTGTAAGCTGATGGACAAAGTCATTCCCGCTCGTATGAGAGAGAATGTCTTTGTCTACCTTGATGACCTCTTGATTTGTTCTCCAGACTTTGGAACTCACATTAAGACACTGGAAGAGGTGGCTAAATGTCTGCGGGATGCTGGACTCACGATTAACGTGGAAAAAAGTAAATTCTGTTTCAAGGAGATTAAGTATCCTGGTTACTTCATCGGTGATGGGTGTCTGAGAACTGACCCCGAAAAAGTCTCAGCAGTGAAAGATTTTCCAATTCCAGGGACTCCTAAGCAACTCCGTCGGTTTCTAGGGATGACAGGGTGGTATAGGCGTTTCATACCGAATTTCGCAACAATATCAGCTCCCATGACAGACTGTTTGAAAAAAGGTAAATCATTTTCAATGACAGACGAAGCGATCAAAGCCTTTGATGAACTAAAGACCATGTTAATAACTGCTCCAATACTGACGAACCCGGACTTTTCGAAACATTTTTACATCCAGTGTGATGCTTCGACTTCAGGCGTAGGGAGTGTTCTTTTTCAGAAAGATGCGGAAGAGAACGAGCGGCCCATAGCATTCATGTCTCAGAAGCTTAATTCCGCTCAAAGGAATTATACAGTGACTGAACTTGAATGCTTGGCGGCCGTTCTGTCAGTGAAGAAGTTTAGGGCCTACATTGAGGGATTACCGTTCACTATAATAACAGATCACGCCAGTTTAAAATGGTTAATGACTCAAAAGGATCTATCTGGACGCTTGGCCAGATGGAGTTTCAAACTGCAAGGTTTTGATTTCGCTATCGAACATAGGAAAGGTATCCTCAATGTAGTCCCTGATACTCTCTCACGTATCTACATGGACGAGCTCAATCCCGAAAAAGAAATGCAGGAAGTTGATCTCAGTTCCCCATATTTCTGTTCGCAGGAATATGAGGAGCTGAAGAAAACGGTAAACGAAAACAAAGACCGTCTCCCTGATATATGTGTTTCGGAAGGATTCGTATACAAACGGACAAACATAAGGACAGGAGACGAACTACAGGAAGACAGAGCCTGGAAACTCTGGATTCCGAAGGAGTTGCATAGGAGTCTCTTGCAAGCGGCTCATAACTCGCCTGCTGCAGGACATGGAGGTATACATAAGACTCTAGCGAAATTGCGACAAAGGTACTTCTGGCCAAATATGACCATAGACGTACGAGAACACGTTAATTCATGTGACGTTTGCAAATGTAGTAAACCTTTGAACACTATATCTCGACCTCTAATGGGAAATCAAGTTATGACAGAGAGACCATTTCAAAGACTATATATAGACTTTCTAGGACCTTATCCTAGGACAAAAACCGGACACACCCACATATTTATATGCCTAGACCATTTTAGTAAATTTGTTTTCCTAAAACCGATAAGGAAAGCTACTGCATCAGAAGTAGTAAGATACTTAGAAGAGAACGTCTTCCATATTTTTGGTGTACCAGAATACGTACATTCAGACAATGGAAAACAGTTTATATCAGGACTATTTTCCAGCTTTCTCAAAAGATATGGTGTTAAACACATCCGTACTGCATTCTATTCGCCACAAGCGAATGCCTCAGAAAGAGTAAATCGTTCTATACTAGCAAAGATCAGATCATATTTGGACAGTGACCAAAGAAATTGGGATCTACATGCTAGTAATGCAGCGTTTTCTTTAAGAAGTGTCATTCATGACTCCATTGGTTTTGAGCCTTACTATGCGGTGTTTGGCTCCCAAATGATACAAAATGGAGAATCATATGAACTCCTCCGCAAATTAGACGCTTTAAAAGATGGAAATATCAAAATAAATAACAATAGTGATAAACTAGAGCTCATTAGAAAAAAGATTGTTGAGAATTTAAAGCTTGCACACCAAAAGACAGCCAAAGTTTATAACATACGAAGTAGAGACATCCAGTATAGTATAGGACAAATAGTTTACAGAAGAAGTTTCAAACAGAGTAACTTAGCAGATTGCTTTAACGCGAAATTAGGTCCTAAGTTTGTGAAATCCATTGTTTTAAAGAAAATTGGAAACTCCTTGTATGACATTGGAAATCTCAAAGGAGAAAAAGTCGGAGTTTTCCATGCCAAGGATCTTCACACTTAATCATTTGATGAATCTGACAATCCCGGCTGCATAGCTAAAATTCTGTGATATACTCTGTAAAATCCTTTTTTCTTCTGTGATATACTACTGATACTGATAATCTATACCTGTGATAATTCTATTTCTGTGATAAACTTTAGCCCTAAGATAGAAATATAAATCTGTGATAGCATTTGTGATATTTTGTTTAGCTTTAGTTTTTTTTATTCATCAAAGCGAGAGTTTATATAAGATTTAGTACCTAACAGAGAATTTTATTTATTTATTTTATTATTTTTAAGACGAATTATCAAACAATGTGCAATATATGTAGGATAAGCATAGGTTAACATTCCTGATTTTGAAAATCAAAGATTTTGCCATAACAAATAAAACCTAATTTTTCCATCTGTGATATTTTTACTAGACGTCCACTTTCTGTTAATTATGGCTAATGTAGCGATAATTCGAAGCGTGTACATAACCCAAGCAAAAATGTTTTTAACAATGCCCAGCTGTGTCGATAGAGGCATGAGAGTTCAGGGCGGGGCTCTTGCCACACGTTTGTGACGAAATAAGGTAATGAGGCACAACCTAAACCCCTTTTTTTTACGAGGCTTATGACCTCACGACCACTCAGCCATAATCGTCGATCCTGTAACGTGGCCAGTTTGCGTTTAAAGGTAAACATCCAAATAACTAAGCATAATAACTAATGAAATCATAGTTTCATAATATCAAATCAACTACATAATAACTAACTACAAAACTAACTACATCAAAACATAATACCATGATAGTTCCCATAGAGAAGAGGTGATCATACACACCTCCTCTACCTGTATATATTGTGCAAAGGGGGATCGTTCGTGCAAAAATCCCTAATAGTCCGGACTCATATCCAATACACACATGAGTAGATACATTGTGAGTATCCAATGCATAATATCCGAATTTTGCACTCTTAATTTTGTTTTAAATTTGTCAGCCAATCCTCAACATTTTTTTGGTATGTGGATATCTGAAAGATGCAAACAAAATTATGTTTTAATGGTTAGAAATAATTTTTAGGTAGCCACCTCGGCCTCGACCATTTCAGCAAAGGCCCAGATTTCTACCAATGTTTACATCTTTAAAATGATGTTTATAACAGTGGTACTTACCTTGTTATACCCCATAGTCATTCGTCAGTGATATCTGAAAATTTAAAAGGAAATATAAAGTAAAATAATTATTATTATAGCTATAAATAAAGAAAAATAAAATACCTACCAAATTTGTCAACCGTCCGCCACGTTTGATGCAAAAACACATTTTTTTTATGCAAATCAAATTTGACATATCGATCTGTATAGCTTGGTCTCACTCTTAAAGGAGTTAAAACATATAAATACACTTTGTGACGGCCATTTTTGTTTACGGCGAATTAAAACTATTATGTATTTTCAATGAACGATCTATAAACATTGTAATAGATGATTATGGAAAGGTAAAAATTCAAAGGAAAGAAGGAATTTAGAGTCAGTTACACTTTGAAAACAATATTAGAAAATGTAATAGTAAATAATAATTTAGTAAACTAATAAAAAGTAATTAGGATAAGATTCTGCAATATAGATACTGTGATATTAGATGTAAGGTAGCAAAGATTCAATAGTACAATGTTAGTAAATTATGTTAGTAATATTAACTACTACGCTGCATATATGGGAGTGAAGAGGACAGGTGTTTGATTGGATAACTGATGGGTAGGATCCAACTATCTAGCAGTTATAGATCTATATATTTATTAAAACAAAGAAGTTTAGTTATGTAATAAGGGTCTTGGTGAACAAAAGAAAAGAAAAGCCAATCAATTAAATTGTGATTTTCCTGCCGATTAAAAGTAATTCTTTCTGAGAGATTTTTATCGAATTTATATTTAAATTTAAATTCAAGTTTAAAAAAAGTGTGAAATTAAGCAAAATTTAACAGCTTAAACTTAAAGAGAATTTTAATTTGAAAATCAAATTGAAAAAAAAATAAAAAGTGAATACACAGTGGATGAAATATTCAGAAGCCCTATATATACATATCTAATAATATATCAAAATTTCTAAAAACGCAGAGGTATGTAGTTTTAACACATATAGAGAATGGTAGCCTAATTTGGGAATTTTTTACTTTCCTGGCTTAGGTACATATTCATGATTCTGAGGCCTTACAAATCAGAATAGACGCAATAGGTGCCTCTGCTTGTATAAGGATACAGGAGCCCTGTCTCTACCATCATTAAGAGGAAAAATTATATGTAGCAGGGAATTTTGTAGCCAAGAACCTGGATCTTAGGAAGGAAATAGGAAGCTCAAAGAAAGTTCCAGAAAACAGTACACAAGCATATAGAAGAAAAAAAATTAAAGTGAAAGAAATAACGAAGTGAACAAAGAAGAAGAACAAGAAAGAAAGAACAAAGAACAAATTAGTGAAATAATAATTTTAAATTTTTTTGCATCAATAATTATTTCAATTTGATTTAAATTTTTTTTTTCAAAGTAAATTTAGTTTTTACTATAGTAAATTTAATTTTAAATGTAAATCCCAAATCTGTGCTTAAATGAGTTGCTAGCTCTACGTGCACTAACATTTTTAGTGAAATTGAATCCACGAAAGAACGTTCCTGATTTGTGCTGCCGGCAGGACTTCGAGGGACGTATAAAAACGTGAGTACCGAATATATAAAAAAAAAAAAATTTCATTGGGATGAACAAAGTATACCCCTACCAAAATCAAGAGACCATATATATACGTTTAAGGACAGATTTTTGCCTTTTTTTTGTATTCTTTAATCTCATCGGATTGAGATAAATTTTGGTTGCCATTTTTAATTTTTATATACCTATGTAATTTATACTTTTAAAAACCTTTTCTTTTGAAATTACAAAATAATTAAATATTTATATTGTTTTTTGAAAGAAATGAATACAAATATCTTTTTTTTTTACTGAAGTTGGAATAAATTTGTAGCAGTGATATTTTAATGATGGTTTGCTAAATCTAAAGCAATTGGTGTGTGGAGAACCGCGTCAAGCCGTCTATAAGGCAAAGTACGAGACTAGGTGTAGATACATGACGAACTAACGGTAGGACTATATAGCTGGAAAGCAATTTAGGGGCTATCTTCCTCAAACTTAGGCCAAGGAAGATAGCAAAGGATATGTCCTTGACATGGGAGGGATGGCCAAGCTTCGCCAACAACATCAGGCCAACCTAATTGCTCCTAGCGAACCATTATCTTGGTGAGACAATGGAATGAAGGTAAAGTCTATTGATGAGATAGAGTAGATTAGATTTAAGGTTTTAGTTATAGTTATAGTATAAGGGGGGGTTAGATTTTTTCCTTTATAATAGGTAAAAATATAGGTTTAGGAATTAGAATAGTTTTTTTTTAATTCAAAGACATATTACCGTACTTTTTCCATTCTTTCACCAGGGTAATGGCATAGGCAAGTGAGTGTGTTATTTTTCTTCTTCAGCTTTCTTCTAATCGTCCAGTTCGTGTCCGTCCGACATAGTTAAGTAGCTTCCTTACCCTTTTTTATTCCTTTAACTTAAATTTTGGCATGATAAATATGAAATTGAGCTAAAAGTGTCTTGATAAGGACAAGAACTCCCCCCGTCCGACGAGCTTAGCTGAGCCGAGACAAGCATGCCATCGTCCTTAAATATAGCACTAAGGTTGCCCCTGTGGCCTGAACTAGCCTCATTTCACAGTGGACCTATTGCATCGCAAGCCGTCATTAAATAGCTTTCGTCCTTTGATATATTTCTTAAGCTTATTGTTGCTCAGCGTTTCTACAACCTTGAAAAGAGGGAACTTTAGTGCAATTGGTCGGTAATAAAAGGGAGAAGAATTACCGCTTTTTTAAGGACCGACTGGAAAATTCCATTTTTCACTTACTCAGAAAGAGTGCTGAAGAGCAGGACAGATAGAGAAAGATAGAAGAAGAAGAAGAAAAGTTGAATTTGCAGCAAACTGCGTTGCAAGCTTATTCTGGCGAGCTTAGGAAGGAAGTGTTATTGTGAATGAGTGTTGGAATTGATGCTTTAGAAGAGTTTTTATTATTTTTATCAAATGATCAAAAGTTTTCACTACCTTTGGGACATTGTAGTATTTTTTGCGGTAAATGTTGGTCATGTGAGAACTTTGTTCTTCGAATATTAGTTTCGCAGGTATTTCTCACTTTTCCTCTGGTTTTCTTCAGTGAACTTTATTGTTTTTTTTTTCAAACATCGAAAGCTTTACTTTCTCATCCTGATAACATTTTTACAACCGAGAATTCTCTTTGGAACTTACTCTTTTAGTCCTCATTTTTATTCCATTGAGGACATATCTACATATGTCACTCTCGATGAAAAATAGTGACCAGTTGAAATTACGAAAAAAATTATTTAGGCCATCCCAATTTGGTTTCTCATATTGCCAAACGGTTCTTTTTAACTGTATTGATGGAGCATGAGAAATTTGCTGATATGATGAAGTGGCTAGTACATTAAGGTGGCCATTTTGTTTTGTGAAATTTGTCAAATCCGTTGCTTATTTTTAAGTTACTGATGATTTTAAGTTACTGATGGCAAGTAACACTTTTGAACAGAAAGTCCAAATTTTAGAACTTTATTATCAAAATAAGTGTACGTTAGTGCAAATGTTGCGCCCATTTTACGGTAGACGTGTTGACTCTTCACAATCGAGTCTTCAATGTTTGGCGGCCAAATTTGAGACGGCTGATTCAGTTATTAATCAGCCAACATATGTACGTTAGTCAGGGGAAAGCAAGATTGGCGAATTTTGCGTCAGGGTTTCACCTGTATAAGTTTCAACTGACATTACGTGCTCAAAGTTCATGACCATAGGCAACGACGTTTTGTTCGCTGACTGGGCTACGGAGCGACGAGGCGCATTTTTAGATGAATGGTGTATTAACAAGCAAAATTGACACGTGACAGTGCATTCTCAAAATTTAACGTTGCAGTATTTTTTCGAAAACGACATTGGTACGAGTAAGGTGGTCACCGTCAATGACAAGCTTAACAAAACAATGATAACTAAATTTTGTTGGCCCAAATTGAACCCTATGGACCTAGACGACATGTGGTTTGAAGAGGACGGCACTACGTATCACACAGCAGACGTCACGAATGACTTCTTCTTCTTCTGCATGAAGGATTTTAGCGTAAGTTTATTTCTCTTACAGAGGTGACGTAAATTGCCCACCGAGACCGCGCAATTCGACCGCGTTAGACTTCTTCTCATGAGGTTATCTGTGGGCAATAGTCCACTATCCACCTCTGCCCTAGAAACGTAATTAATCAATGGCTTTGGCCTGATTTATGCCACAGAGCTATATAAAAAATGGACGTTTCAGATACACGCTGGCTTCAAAATTACGGCAGGGAAGGAAACCCCAACAAGAAGAATTCTTACGAGATCAAGCGCACGATTTTGGTGACGCAATTCATTTTCGGAAATCGCTTTTGCAACATTTTTTTGCGGCACGAGCTAGGTGGCACGAAGCGTCTTCCTGTTAAAACCACAAGCCAATAGAAATTGGTTTTCATCACTCGCCATTGACGGTGATGGCCTAGCCAACGCCGTTCTCAAAGCAATGAACTCAATTCATGCTATTTTCTACTAAAACTAAGATACCGCCCTTACTGTAGCTCGACTCAACGACCTTGATTTGGCAGCAGATATTTATTCGACAAACACTGGATACTTCACTCCTACTGTGGGAATCTGAAAGAATTTTAAAGTAATTTTTGCATCTAGGAAGGACACAACCATCTTTACTGATGCCTCAAAGATTAATTTCTGAAATTTTCTCCGAGTCCTTAAATGTATCTTTTCCGCTACTTGATTTTGGTGGTATCTTTCAACTTGAATAATTGACAATAAGAGAAACATTCAAAATACTTAAGCTAGATCCAAATCAAAACCGGAATACTGTCATTTAACAGACAGCCAGGCAGTTGTTCGTGCCATTGAACAGACTAACGAGCTTGCCAGGCAGGGATCAGCCCTTCATAGCTCTCTGGCGAAGAGTTAAAATTCATCTTAAAAGGGCAAAGTCTTCTCAATTTTTCCAGAGAACAACCGTAGGTGAAGCATTTTAGCCAACTGCATTATAGTTATTTAGAAAGATGTGGCCCACCTAAAATAAGTTCCGAAGAAATGACCTAATATGCAGACCTAGGCCTGACATTCAGGGTAGTTGGAACATGCACTGGAAACTGGCCAATAGGAGAACATGCAGCGAAGTTAAGCATTCCTTGTAATACCCATTGTAGTTATGGGGATCAGCAGGAAAAGGAAATAGTCATTCGTGTCTTCTGTACATGTTCTGGCCAGAAATAGAACCCAATCTTACCGAAAGTTATCCCTCAAAGATTTCTGTTACGAGTACTCTTAAGACACGATCTTAAGACAGCAAACTAGTGATCTTCAGGTAGAGGGGAGCTCTTAAATTCCACATCATATTTCATTGAACCCACAAGTCAAACGAGTGTATGGTATCAAAACGGCCGGCCGGCGCTATTTGGTCCACTCGCCAAAATTGCTCGTGACCACCATTTCTACGTATCAACGTGTCGTCTTGGAAAAGCCAAGTTCATGGAACTGACTTCCTCGGATTATCCTGCACACTCTCACGGCCATTGGTGTTGTTTTCGGCAGATCTTGCGTTTCGTTAAAGTACGGATATTGGTGGATTGTTCACTAAATTGGTCGACTCAAATTTATGACGACGCCGATAGACGGACGGACGTCAGAATGGGCGAACAGAACACCCACTTTCGTAAAACAATTTCAACATTTTCATATGGTGTTGAACGCTATTACTCTGCATGTTGATTTCGCAATACAGATTTAATAAATGACAACCAATTTGAGAAAGATGTAGCTTCATCAATATGACCTCAATCACCTGTCAAAGCTTGAAAATCCCCAATGATTATGACTTCAGATTTTCCCACCATAATGTGCTGTTGAAAAACTCTTGACTTCATTACTAAAACATGCCATTTGATCGAACTACTGTCCATAAAACATCTAAGAAGCTTACATGTGTATATTTCCAAATAAAACACAATTAAATTGATTTTTCTTCTCATAATTTTATTTTGTTTCTTTCTTATAGTTATGATTTATATAATAAACTATTTTTGTTTTTATTATTTTATCATATAATATTGTATAAAAATATTTACATAAAATATTTTAACAAAACAATTTAATAAAAAGAGTAATAATAAAAAAAATTATATGTATTTACGTTTTATGTTTGCCTTGATTTCTTTCTTTTGTAAAATAATATTTATTTTGATTCTATTTTTTGATTTTTTTGTAATTTTTAATTATTTTACAGTTGTATTAAAATTAATGGTATGGTTGTTCTTACAAAAAAACAATTCTTTTTCTATGCCTTAATAATTTGTTAATTATGATTGTTATTTTAGCTATTGGATATTTCAAAATTTTGGCAAACGATGTTACTTATTTATTTTTAGTATTATTATAATTATTATTTTTTTGTTTTTGGTTACATACAAAACTTAACAATATAAACAATAATTTAATTCGTATAAATGTTTTGATTTTCTAGTTATATTAATTAATATAAAAATTAAAACCTTTTTATTTAATTAATTTACTCTATAATGATTGATAATTAACATAAATTTAAATTTAACGTTAACTATTTACAATGAAACAAATTTACAATTTATTTAGCTTTGAATGATTTTTGTTCTTGAAAATTAAATCTTCTGGATATTCCCAATTAACTGACAAAATTTTTGTTATTGAGTTTTGCTACGATGATTTTGTTTTTAAAATATACATTTATGTTAATACGTTGTACAGGTGAAAATATAATACTTTATAAAAAAAACTATAAGAAATCAACTTGCATTCTCAAAGAAGGAATGCTAAGTTGGAGTTTTATAAAAAAAAATTAAATTATATTAAGTTAAATAGCCATATAGAATTGGTAACCTTTTTGGTTGGAATACTTTTAACTGTTTTTTTTGTGGGCTGCAGGTAATTTTGAAATTTTACTTTTTCAAGATTTCTGCAATAATTTCTTGACAATTTAATAAAATCAGCTGCGATGACAAAAACTTGTTTCAAAATTCTTAAATTCGTAATTAAAACTATAATAAGAAAGAAGAAGAAAACTTAATTTTCCTTAAAGTATAAACAATTTAAAATCCTGTTTTGTTATTTTTTATAGTTGAGAACAAAAATAGTTTTAGAAAAAGAAAAAAATCTTGTGAATCACCTTGTACTTGTACTACTTATATTAATATTTAAAAACTATTTTATTTTTTTTTATCAATACCAGATATTTTTCTTTATCATCTAGAGAACCAACCCCACTTATTTTAAGGATAAGAAAGAAGAAATCTATGAAACAAAGTTTGAGTTTTTGATCCTTTAAATTATTATCCTTATAAATATTATATGAATTAAACTATTTTTTTTTTTTCGATTCTCTATTAAATTTATTAATATTATACAAAAGAATAATATTATTCTAAATTTTGTGTGTATGTTGTTTTTCTTTTCCACGCGACTGTTAGTTGTGCCAGTATGTGTTCACATGTGCTTGTGGGATTTATACAATTACACAACCTCCATATGGATATATGCCAGGAATATACTGTAGCCAATCGAAATGATTGCCATTATACTATGAAGATGGGTTTGATATGACTTTGTCGACGATCCGACATGACCATGGTACATCGCCGCTGGGTTATCACCTGTAAGGATACAATTTAAAATAGAATTATTAGAATTTAAAATGAATTTATTTAGGCATTATCGTGAAAGGGAGGATGAGTGTAAAAGAGGCACTAATTTGGTGGCAAGCGGATGGTTGCATCGAGTATCGATAAAATAAGAATGATTAAATGGTTGATATGGCTGGTAGTGACGTTGATTAGTATCCCGATTGATTGATGTATGTAATCGGAATTGTTTTACATGGATATACATACCTAATAAAAGAAAATTGATTTTATAGGGGTAGTTTTTGATTTTGGTAGTAAATGGGGTTTACAAGTGGCTTTATAATTAGATAGCCCTGGAAATATTCAGTTAATTTATGGTGGATATTTTATACATGTAATTATTTTTTATTAGTTAATATTAGGTTAAATTAAAGTGATAACGGCTTTCGGGAAAAGGGCATTAGTTAGCTGCTTATATGTGTATACTATATTCATACGTGCTTAAAATTGGTGTCGGCCTTTCATTTCAGACTCTGCAGAATTTTTGAAATTGCTCGAAATCTCCTTATTGGTGTTATTTTTTATTCATTATAATCTACCATAAAAAAGGAAGGTACACATTTTTTTTGAATATCGACTACGTACTTCCACGAACCCACCACTCGGAGAAATTTATTTCTGAAGCATTCCCGCTGTTGAAGTGCTCCTGAAACGGACGATTGCTGATGTGGGAGCTGGTTTTGAAAAATCAGTTTTGACAAATACTTGCAAATGAAGCGAAGTCAAATACGTCATAGCCTAGAGAGGAACCACATCCAATGATGAAAAACTTAGAAGCTCTTTAAGACACCGAAGACATCATTTTGCCTTAAACTGATGAACGAGATCAGTCGGACAGCGACAGCAACCAGTAAAGGTGAGAAAGGCCGTTAAAAAGGGTGATTTTAACAAGAAATTCTAAACAAAATCAAGGAACAACCTACCAAAAACACATTAAATCGACAACGGTTCCAGTCGTCCTTACAATCACTGCGAAGATTTCCTTATTAAAAATGGTTTACGAGTCAGCTAGGATAAATGCAATGCCGCCAATCTTTGTGTTCTATGGAAATATTGCCGAAATTCGTAAGTTCGCTAAAAGAATTCAGCTTGGATTTACCCTAAGGCACCTTAATTAAAACAAAACCATCATTAATTCTACAACAAGAAAGGATTATGCTTAATCAGGGCCTACCTGAAGGCAAACAAAATCAGAAAATTTCTTTCACCTCCTAAGGGGGAGAGAAAACCTCTGGTTATATTGAAAGGAGTACAGCACACTTAGACAGTCATTGGAGTGGAGGAAGAACTCAGGTTTGAAGGACTTCCACTAATCAAAGTTATTCTTTCCAGATGGATGAAGTTATCAAGCTATCCATTTAACTATCCTTCGTACTGGAACTTTCTGTGATTTCGCCGATGTTTATACGAGTACATAGATTCTGATAAATAACCAAAAAATGCACTGGTAGCGACTTAAGGACAACGATGTCATTCAATGCAGGAACTGTTATTTGAAGTGAGGTTATTTTTTCTACCCTGAGTTACTTTGAAGAAACCTTCACCACCATAAAACTAGGATCAGATTAAACCATCACCATTATCAGCATTAACAACAAATGCTTAGCAAAGGCAGCAGACATTGGGAACGAACTCAGTTGTCCCAATAGAATCATGAGCGAAATGATTTCAACTAGAGACTACGTTTTTGTACGTGTATTTAAGAAACACGTGTACACGGAATCCGTGTAGGAAATATATACCAACTTTAAATCCGTGTTCTTAAAACACGTGTAATTATTCACTTTATTATCCGTGTAAGCGAATCCTTAGTACACGGATGAGGCTGAAATTATAATTGGTCTTTGATTTGCTATTTTATCTCACATTTGATACGTAATTATTAGCACTGTGCCAGATTCCACAATAGAGTACGAAAATTATTTGTCTGAGCCTCAATTAAGATTCGACTTAGACACCTTTGAATGGTGGAAAACGCGAGCTTCTAAGAACCCAGGAATAGCAGAACTAGCAAAAAAGTGTTTAGCAATACCAGCTACATCAGCTAGCTCAGATCGGTCCTTTTCTACAGCGGGAAACATTGTTACATCAAAAAGGAATTGCCTTTTACCTGAAAACGTTAATACTTTAGTTTTTTTGTACCAAACTAGAGGACTTATTGAATAAAAAATTTTTCTTAATAATTTGTTAAGAACTATAATTATGTTCATTTTAATTGCATTTTTATATTCTAGAAATGGTAACGGATATTTTAGTAACACGTATAATTAAATGCACGGATGCACGTGTATTTAATTATACGTGTAATTAATACGAGTAACACGTGTAATTATAATTACACGGATTCAAATCCCGATCCAATAATTACACGTATATTTCATTATCCGTGTAATAGAGAGCTCTAATTTCAACTTTAGACATAGCCTATGGACGGATACACATTCTACCTGAGTTGCGAAACTACGTCTACACTATAATTAATAGCGACTTAGATCATGAAGTCATCCTGCTCCAAATTACTTTTCAGCATAGAAAGCGATGTACATCAACTACTTTAAGCTAGACGAAGATAGCTTTAAAAGGACATTGACGAATCAATAATTCAGCCACCGGTGAATAGAAATTTCCAAGATGCAGAAATTGATGCTGCTATTGATGTCTCTCGAGAGCCATAAATAACAGAAGACTTCAAGAGACAGATATCCACATCTTTTTATTTATATCCAAAATCTCAATCTCCACAGACAGAGCGTAAGGAAGTTCCTTCAACGGATTAGCCAGCGAGAACCGAACACGATCAATACCAACTACCAGTCGAATTCAAATGAACTCAGATGTGTGAATATTATGTTTAAGTATGCAGTGAAACTCCACAAGTAGGACCTCCTTCAGACACTTTAAAACAAATCCACCGTCAGACCCTGAATTCCTAGATAAAACGGAGATTTCTGTAGGATTTGGACTAATATCCTTAACTTAAGCGACACAAATCCCGTTAGAAATTCCATCTACCAACCTAAGTTAACTAATCAGGAGGAAATCGAGGAAATTATTCATTTGAATCCATCTGACTAAGACGACAGAGCCGGAAAATATATGTCCCACTTTGCCCTCAAGAGATTGCCTAAGTCTCTTATCAAATATCCTCAATTACTGTATCATTAACTGCTACTTTTTTAGCAAATGGAAAATGGCTAATATTTCGGTAAACCAAAGAAGACCGTTGGTATCTTGTTGCTATGGTTTTCCGAGGGCAGATTGTCTTGCGAAGACGTATTGCATCCGCCGATCAGGTTTGAATCAACACGACTGCCCTGCGCAACACACGCAGTAACACCTTTGGTAATGCATTAGGACTCGCCCTAGAATCACTTGATTTAGGGAGAGTAAAACCTGGAGCCAGTATGCTGGGCGTGAATGAGAAGTGGACACGCCTTAAAAATACTGTCATTATTACTGCCAACTCCATCTTAGGCAGCAATCATAAAAATCCGAACGACTGGTTTGATGATGAATGCAAGCTAGCGACTGAATCGTATAATGTTGCGTACCGAGCAATGCAACAATCTCATATAACGCGGGCACGCTAAGAGGAATATAAAGAGCTCAGAAGAATGGAAAACCGGCTTCACAGACAAAAAAAATCAGCCTGGGAGAAGAACCTAATTTGTGAAATAGAAAATAGCCGAGAGCGAGGTCCGCACCAGGCGTGGAAGTTCTACAAATCCGTCCGAAACATGACGCAGTACAAACCACACTGCACATACTGCAAGGACGGAGAGGGAAATCTGATCACTGATCCTGAAAGCATACTGGAGCGATGGGAAGTGTACTTTAATGAATTGCTAAATGGTCAGCTCATTGCAGAAGTGGAGGCTTCACTACTTCAAGAAGAATACCCTATGTTGCCGCCACTAAGCATAGAAGAGGTTGAGAAGGCTATAGGCCGGCTTAAGTAGAACAAAGCCGCGGGAGCCGATGGCATACCGGCCGAATTATTTCATCACGGCGGGCCAGCCTTACGTCAAGCAATTCATGATATTATAGTACACGTATGGGAGCAGGAACAAATGCCAGAAGACTGGCGAAAAGGTTTAATATGCCCCATACATAAGAAGGGAGATGTCAGAACGTGCAGCAATTATAGAGGTATCACGTTGTTGAGTACCGCCTATAAGATACTCTCCTCTATCCTACAAGACCGGATAACCCCATACGCTAAAACCGTCATCGGACAATATCAGTGTGGTTTCATTCCAGGCAAATCAACAACTGATTAGATCTTTACCCTTAGGCAGGCGATGGAAAAATGTCTAGAATTTAACATCCCAACATACCATCTGTTTATAGACTTTAAGGCCGCCTATGATAGCATAGCCAGGGTAGAACTCTACAAAGCCATGAGAGAATTCGGCATCCCAAATAAATTGACACGACTATGTAGGTTGATCATGACCAACGTAACAAGCCAAGTAAAAAATAGCCGGTTTGCTTTCCAGACCAATCAACATCTTTAATGGACTCCGACAAGGGGAAGGTTTGGCCTGCCTCCTCTTCAACCTGGCGTTGGAGAAAGCAATCTGTGACTCTGGCACGGCAATAAGAGGGACCATCGCCAACAGGTCCAGCCAGTTACTGGCTTACGCAGACGACATCGACATCATCGGAAGAACCGAACAAGCTGTACACGATTCCTTCATCCAGATCGAGCAGGCGGCACAAAATCTGGGGCTGCACATTAGTGAAGGTAAAACAAAATACATGGTGGCGTCGAGTGTGAGAAACAGTTGGTCAAACAATCAAGGTAGCGGAGCACGAATTTGAAGTGGTGCAATACTTTAAATACCTTGGGTCAATAGTAGCAGCCGATAACAATATAGAAGAAGAAATACGCGGGCGGCTTCTCAAATCCAACAGAGCCTACTATAGTCTGTCAAAGCTCTTCAAATCCAGAAATCTCACCATAACTTCAAAACTGCTGCTGTACAGGACCATGGTCCTGCCAGTACTCACATATGGATCCGAGACCTGGGTGCTTAGCAAAAGGCACTCCGACCTCTTAGCTGCGTTCGAGAGAAAAGTCTTAAGGAGAATTGTTGGCCCCATATGTGAGGAAGGACGATTCCGGAGACGGTACAATCATGAACTGTACGCAATCTACATACCTTGAAGCAGATATCGTGACAAAAATTAAGCTCGGTAGACTCCGGTGGGCAGGGCACCTAGCTCGCATGAGCGAAGAGGAACCTGCTCGGAAAGTTCTTTGTGATACATTCTATGGTAGACAACAGCGTGGTAGACCATGCTTACGCTGGAGAGATGGCGTAGACCAGGACGCCTTGGGGTGCGCAACTGGATGGGGTCGGCTAGAGACCGGGATAGGTGGGGAGACTTGTTGAAAGAGGCCAAGACCGGAACCCGGTTGTCGAGCCGATGATGATGAAAGAAGACCGTATTTGGATACGGACACATCTCTCCTCTGTGCAACATGAGCAAGATACTTTAAGAGCTTTAACTCAAGGGGTTTACATTTCTCTGAGACGACAACCACATATTTCCTGATACGCAATTCGGATTACGGGAAAAATATTCGACGCTTCATCCACTTTTAAAGTTCCATTACGATGTGACTTTTTCTGTTGAAACTGTCACCAAGTAACTGTCGGATGTTTTTTTCGACATCGAAAAAGCATTTGACAGTGTATTGATGTACTTGTTCACAAACTTTTCGACATTTACTAATCGAAATTTTTTTTAAACCGTTCTCTATTTCCAGAACATTCTAGGTTCTATTAGAAACCAACCAATCGAGGACCACCAGAGCCAGATTTGTAAAAGTATCTAAGATGTGACTGTTCCTCTTCAACATATAAGCATCAGAATAACCAGAGCCAGAATGCGCACATTCTATCCCGTTTGCGAAGAATTCGTCTTGTACGCCAAGCGCCAAGTCCATGTCACAGATATTTACTGCTAGAAGATTGGATGCCTACTTAATATTGACTCTACGAGTACTATCAGCACTGAGGCTTCAAAATCAATTCGGCCAAATCTGAACTGACTTGTATCAGACGACCTTCCAAATGACTCAATAAGTAGAGGAACCACAAAATACAGAAACCTCAAATCACCCTTCCGAAAAAACTTAATTGTCAGTAACAAATGATGACAAATACCTGGGAACACGGTTTAAAGAGTTATAACAGTTCAATTCCCACACAGTTAGATGTACAAAGAAAATCCAATTTGGCCTTCCACTGCGACCATCCTCTGACACCTAAAAAACGGACTCAGCCACAAAACAAATCTTCTTCAATACAAGCAGCTTATCGGGCTGGTCATAACTTAGTGCTTTCCTATCTATCTAAAAACTAAAACATATGTACATGAACAAGCCAACAATTTTTGTTCGGAAGATTTTGCTGCTCTGCACAGGGATACATAAGATACACGTCAGCAAAGGCCAAGCGTATAAAGAAGTCAACATCAGGGTGTTCATTCAGTGATGATTTTTGTAGGTTGTGGGCAGGGATGGCGTTTAGCCGCGATGGTAGGCTGACCCAATGTTTGCGTAGAACGAGACTACTTCCTCGTTGTTCATGATAACGTTGTCAGCCAGAGTTTCCATCACACAGAGATACCTCAGCTCGGTATGTCGTTGTTCTGTGGTCATCCTTCTCATAAGCTGATTCGGGTGGTCTATTATGTTCTGCATTAGTTTCTTCGTTGAATGAACTAGATATTCGTTCAGTGGGACTAAATTCCCTTCTGTGCAGAAATGCTCGTTCCTGTAGTGTTTCTGTCGTTGACGGTCGAAGTAGAGTCCAGTGCAGATCCTTAGTATCTTCCTTTCGAATAGTAGAAGTACCTTCATAACTGTCTTCGAGGTTAAAAGCCAGACCGGAAAGATTAATATCTCTGTCGGTTGGCTAAGACCTGATCTTCTTTTCACAGTGGGTGCAAACGGCTGAAGGACCAGCTGGCCTTTTTCAGAACATTTCTTGAGTGCAGGTTAAACCTAAGCAACTCGTTGAAGTGCACTCCCAGGGGCTTGACGTTTGGCTTTGGACGTTTTATGGTGGATCCGTCAGGGAGTCTCAGGACCAGATTTCTGCAAATTGTTGCAGTGCGAATGCATCTACCAGTTGAAGGTCTTCTGAAGCAGACAAGTTCCGATTTGGAAGTGTTGATCCGAATGCCCCATTTCTGGTAGAATTGGAAGAGTTTATTGATATGGATTTCTACTTTTCGGACAGCGATTAGAAGTGACATAGATTTGGTGCAGGTGATCGAGTCGTCAGCATACGGAAGGTTTTAGCAACCGGTTGGAGAAGGTTGGTCGGAAGTCATCAAGTTGTAGAGGAATGGGCTAAGTTTTGAGCCTTGGGCAACACCAGCTCTGATGATTTCATGTTTGACTTGGAGACAAAAAATTTGCTGAAAGATATTAAAGAAAAATAATTTTTTATTAATGGCGGAGGTAGTTGCATAACATGAAGTTTGAGAATTAGGCCGTCTATCCATACGCTGTCGAATGCTTTTTCGACATCCAGAAAGTATCCGACGGTGACACGATTACTGTTGAGGGCTGTGGTGATATCGTGTTGGAGTTTTACGAGTGGATGCAAGGTTGAGTGTTTTTCTCGAAATCCAAATTGCATATCAGGGATGATGGAATTTTCACTGCAGAATTTTTGTAGTCTTCGGAGGATTACTTCTTCCAGTAACTTGCTGATATTGTTGAGAAGTGATATCGGCCTGTAGTTGGAAACTAAGTTGGAAGCACCATTTTTTCGGAATTGGCACAATCTTCGTTGTTTTCCACTTCTGGGGGAAGTAACAGTTGTTGATGCATGATTGTGATAAAAATCATTACTACACGTGACAGCCTTTTCAGAACGTACTAGGAGACACCATCTGGTCCAGCAGACTTTTTTGGCTTAGAATTGCCGATGATTTCTACAACCTCCTCTAAACTGCATAAATGTGGATTTTATCTGGATTTGACTGAAGTGTTTGCTGAACTGTTGCCTCAACTTCCTAACTTTCCACACCAATGGGACCACTACTAGCGGACTGTACAGGTCGAAATCTCGAAAGGAATTTTCGAAACCAAAAACTAAACTAAGAAGATTCGTGAGTATTCTTGGCCTAGAAAATATCCCCACATGCAGATTCGACAATACTTATAACGAAATACATACTAGGTACCTGGGACGCTACCAGATAGAAGAGAGTGATTTATCCTCTTTGGAGATACTGCAAATAATCAAACTCATCAAAGGAATAAACTTGGAGAAAGAGCTGTATTGTTAGCAACTCAAATAGCTCGCGATGTGGCACAATAGGTCTTTAATTCGCAGTGCAAACCACCTCTCAATATTCACTCATTCATTCCTTCAAAAACCGAGCTTTATGGGGATTCTTCGGGTTTACCCTGGGCTACGAAGAGCTTTCCTCAGACATTTAAAAACAGCTTCATGCAACTCGAAACTGATTAAAAAAATGTTCTAATCTTAGAATTAAACAATTGTTCCAAATTTTACTTGGGGGTACCAAAAACCATCTTAAATGAATAAATACTCAACTGATTTCGTGAGTTTACCCTAAGGTTGGCTTTTCCAAAAATTACTAGCATATCCTAGTAAGTTAGTTAGATTTCTCCCCAAAAATAATATTATCATAATACTCTTACTCACGTTTACAGGAATGCCTATCAGTCCACAACTGAGCCGAATTTCAGATATACTGTCAAGTATAGAGATTCTTTCTTTAACCACACAACACGAATGTGAAATGCTTTAAATAGTTCTAATTTGTCTACATTTGCAATGGTAGATATCAGATATTTAAAACTAAAGTATCTCCTACTTAACCCCTTTCAAATTCGTTAGATTGAAGCTGCATCGAGTGGTTTGACTGGTTGGAATTTGAAACGTCAAAAGTACTCTACGTAAAAAATGGCCAACTCTTGCAGCTCAGTCAGTATCGTAACAATGCGAGATACTCGTATTAACTTCACACAAAAAGGCTATACTGCCAGGCTTGAACCACAAGGGCTAGTTCGCCCGATCTCGTCGTGTCATCTCCATGTCAAGTCCTATAAGAGGATGTAAAAAAATTCATTATACGAGTACATACATAATTTTCTTCTTTTTTTTTTAAATTCCCAAATCAACTCGACGAAAAAGAAAACCATTGGCGGAAGTAAAATAACCCGGAAGTAATTACACTCCCATCGCACAGTGGGTACCTCCATAGGCCAAAAATAAAAAAAATGAATGTGAGCAATCAAGAATTCAAAGAGTCAATAACGTTCTTCAAACTCCCGTTAAACCAAAACTAAAAAAAATTTCACGCGTTACTCTTTCTTCATTCTTTTATAGACATTCAAAGTTAACATATTGTAATATTTTTGCTAGGTCCGTTAAATAAAACTTATTACTCCTTTTAGAATTTCTTCTTTATTTACACTTTTCAAATCAAAACAATAAATCTCAATTTATAATCCACTCTAATACTTTTATTCAAACTTAAATCACACTTCTTTAATTACACTTTCCACAATCCAATAGTTCAGCTTTGCACACTTTCATAATCGAAAATAAACTGTGTTCCGCTCACCGTGAACACTCCCTTTTATACTCAAACCAGTTGTTCTAGAAGGTTCTTGTCCAGAAGGGGAAATTCTTATGGGGGTAGAATGTTCTAGTACTTTGGAATTAGGGGAAATTTAGATGCGATGGAAAAGAGCTTTTTGTTTTGTTCCCTCACAAAGCAGATATGTAATTCCCAACAGATGGCGCTGTAGGAGTATAAAGCTCTGTTCGCAACATTGCCCCCTTCTTAAGATTGTTCGTCCCGAACAACTCTATCACCAGCTTCGGCACTGTATCGGTAAAGTCGATCGCTATGCACAACTTTTAGCTTTCCTCTTAACCCTCTTTGAATTCGGTAAACGACATCATTGATTTTCGTGACGACAGTATAAGGGCCTTCCCAGTTTTGTTGAAGCTTCGGCGACAATCCCTTTTGACGATGTGGATTATACAGCCATACACGATCTCCTACTTGGAATCCTGTCGTGTTTGCTCTTGTGTCGTACCTTGTCTTCATTCGATCGCTGTAAGTGCTCATTCTAGTCCTGGTCCTTTCGTGGATGCCGATTAGCCTCTCTTTTAGGTCACTCACGTAATCCCCTGTTTCCTGAGACTCTTGTGGTGGGTGTCCAAACCTTATCTCACTAGGCAGGCGTATGCTTTTTCCGAACAGGATTTCAGATGGTGTTTGTCCTGTTGAGCTATGTACTGCACTTCGATAGGCCATCAAAAATAGTGGTATGTGCCTATCCCAGTTTCTTTGGTTGTCGCCTACGACCTTAGTGAGGTGCTCTTTTAACGTCCTGTTGAATCTCTCGACCATTCCATCAGATTGCGGGTGAAGTGGTGTGGTTCTCGTTTTCTTAATGCCAAGGAACGCGCACACCTCTTGGAATATGTTCGACTCAAAGTTCCTTCCTTGGTCAGAATGGAGCTCCATAGGCACACCGAACCTGCTTACCCAGTTAGACACAATCTGGTCGGCCACGGTCTTGGCTTCTTGGTTCGGGATAGCGTATGCCTCAGGCCATTTGCTGAAGTAATCCATTAGCACCAGAATGTATTTGTTTCCATCATTCGTTTCCGGAAATGGGCCAGCTACATCAACAGCAATCCTTTCAAACGGTGAGCCAACATTATATTGCATCATTTTTCCTTGCAGTTTTCTACCAGGGCCTTTGGTTGCAGCACAAGCGTCACAATTTCGGCACCACTTTTCAACGTCGTCTCTTGCATGCAACCAGTAGAATCGTTGTCTCACTTTTTCTAACGTCTTGTTGACTCCCAAATGGCCTCCTGAAGGTCCATCATGCATTTCTCGAAGAACCTCTTTAATTTTTGATTGAGGTAACACAAGCTGCATCACATAGGATTTACCATCAGCGGACTCCCATTTTCGCCGAAGAACACCTTCTTGCACATGAAGTGAGTCCCATTGTGCCCAATAGGCCTTTAAAATTGGACTTCTATCGGAAATGTCATTCCATGCGGGTTTTTCTTCATGTTCCTTCCATGCGAGAAGAGGTTCAATGTCGGGGTCTTCTTGTTGAGCAGATCGTATTTCTTCATTGCTCCATCCACAAATGGGGTCAGCTCTTATTCGCAGAATGTTGATGGATTCCTTTTCTTCTTGTCGCCTGCAATGCTTGCAATCTATTTTACAAGGTCTTCGGGATAGTGCGTCGGCATTTGAGTGCAGCTTTCCCCTTCGGTGTTGAATTTCGTAATCGTAAGTCTGCAGTCTTTCTATCCACCTTGCGACTTGTCCTTCTGGGTTCTTGAAGTTCAACAACCAGTTAAGAGCACCATGATCGGTTCGTAGAAGAAACTTCTGTCCATAGATGTATTTATGGAAGTGTTTCGTTGCCAAAATGAGTGCCAAGAGTTCTCTTCTGGTCACACAGTAGTTTCTTTCCGTCTTCGACAGTACTTTGCTGAAATAGGCGACAACCTTTTCTTCGCCATTGTGCACTTGTGACAGAACAGCGCCGACTCCCACGTTGCTTGCATCAGCATCGATGATAAAAGGCTTGCCTAGAGTCGGATAGATCAGCACCGGAGCATTGCATAGACGGTATTTCAGTTCTTGGAAGGCTTTTTCACACTCACCTGACCATCTAAACTGCTTGTTCTTTTCCGTAAGCTGATGCAAACTCTTCGCAATTCCGGCAAAGTTCTTAACAAAACGTCTGTAGTAAGTAGCAAGACCAAGAAAACTTCGTAGTTGATGTTTGTCCTGTGGTGTTGGCCAATTTTTGACGGTGTCAACTTTTTCAGGATCGGTCTTGACTCCTTGGGACGAGATGATATGTCCCAAATACTTTACTTCAGTCTGGAACAATGCACATTTTTCTGGGTTCAGTTTAAGGTTAGCCTCTCGAAGTCTCTGGAACACACCCTTTAGATTCTTACAGTGTTGGTCGTATGTCTTTCCATAAACGATAACATCATCCAAGTAGACAAGGCAAGTTTTCCACGTCAGGCCTTGAAGGACGCACTCCATCAAACGCTCAAAGGTTGCCGGAGCGTTGCAAAGACCAAACGGCATCACGTTGAACTGCCAGAGCCCATTACCTGTGGAGAACGCTGTCTTTTCTCGATCTTCAGGGTGAATTTCAACTTGCCAATATCCACTTTTCAAGTCCAGTGTTGAAAACCAGTGTGCTCCTTCCATCGCATCTAAGGTGTCACTAATTCTTGGCAAGGGGTAACTGTCTTTCTTGGTTACGTCATTCAACCTTCGGTAGTGTAGTATCTCTTATGGACACCCGGCTTCTCCGTTGGTCATTCTCGTAATCCCCCAATATTCCGCCATCATCCAATCTCTAAATGTCAATGTCAAGGATCGATGAGTGCGTTCAATAATAAAATGAATAGTCGATTTATACGTTGCAATAAGGTCTAGTTTACACTGCCAATATGTTTATATTGTAAATAACAAGAGTTACCTATTATTGTGTAAGCTTAACACCATAGTGAATTAGATGTATGATCTATACACTACATCCCTTCCTTGTTATTATTTTATTGTTTTTCTCTATCTTCGGCTATCAAATAATTATACAATTTTTTACTCAAATAAACATTTTAATTCATATTAACCAAACCATAGTTATCAATAAAACATAATTTTTTTCTTCATTTTACTACTTCATAATTTTGTTTTACTTTGATTCGTCTGAAGATTCCGTTTGTTCATTTTCAGTATCTCCATCTTCTCTGCTGTCTGTATCTAACGATTTCCATTGTCCTTCCACCTTTTTAAGATGGACCACATTTCGTCTTATTCTGTGACCTGTCTCATCATTTCTAATTTCGATATCTCCATTATTATTTGACTCAACTGTATGTGAAGTTGGCTCATAGTTCAGGCTAAGTTTATTAGTTTTGTTCATGTTTTTGATGTACACTTTATCACCAACTTGCAGTTCACAATTTTGAGCTCGCCTCTTCCGGTCAGCATACTCTTTCCCCTTTTCTTTACATTCCTTTTCCCTGTCTCTCATACCCTCGTCTCCTGGATTGTAAGTTATGTCTCTTATCATGGGTAGTTTATCTCTAAAATGTCTACGAAAGAACAGTTCCGATGGTGTTTTGCCTGTCACCGTATGTGGAGTGCTGTTATACATTATCATGTATTCACGTAAGGCCTCCTTCCAGTCTTTTTTTTCAGCTTGGCTTATTTTGAGTCTCTTAAGTATGTCTCTGTTCTGCCTCTCTACTTCACCATTTTGTTGTGGAAAGTAGGGAATTGTATGGTAAATTCTTATATTTTGCTCTTTACAAAATTCATTAAACTCAGCACTTATGAATTGCTTACCATTATCTGCGGTAATGGAAACAGGATTTCCTAACCGACTAAATATATCTTTCAAAAGCACGATTATTACTGAGCTTGTTATAGCTCGACAAACTTTTACCTCTTTATATCGACTGTAGTAGTCGACAATAACGAAAATATAATCATTGCTTGGCAGAGGGCCCATCAAATCGATTGCTACATCAATCCACGGTTCTGTGGGTAGTTCACGGGGCCTGAGTGGATTGGGTGGGTTTGGTGCAGAAACTAGGGTACATCCTTTGCAAGCCTTACAAAAATTTTCGGTGTCTTTATCACATTTCGGCCACCAAACTTTTGTCCTTAACCTGCTTTTCATGGCTACCATACCAGGATGGCCCTCATGTGCAGCTTTTAGAACACCATCTCTAAGTTTACTTGGTATTACAATTTTCGTTCCACGCAGTAGAATGTCTCCATAAAAACATAATTCATTCTTGAAGACTTTATAACTTTTGATTGTTTCATCCCAAGTATCATTGTAAAGACCTTCTTTAACTTTTTGTATTTCTGAATCTTGTTTAGAACAGTCTAGAATTTCTTGGAGTGATATTGCTGTTGGTCTTGAGTGTTCAACAACATTATGAACATATTTCTCGTAAATTGTAGATGGATTTTTTGCTAGACCACAAAGCCTAGACAGTGGGTCTGCAACATTATCTTTTCCTGGACTGTATTTTACCTTATACCTGTAAGATTGCAGCCTCAAAACCCATCGCTCGATACGGGCACAAGATTTGGTCTTCGGTCCAAATATGGCTTCCAAGGGCTTGTGGTCGGTAATTAGAAAAAACTCTTTACCATAGAGGAACATATCAAAATGTTCACATGCCCACACCAGTGCCAAAGCCTCTTTCTCAGTCTGACAGTATCGACGCTCACAATCACTAAGAGTTTTGTTACCAAACGCAATTATCCGTGGTCCGTTATCTTTGATCTGTACCAGAACTGCTCCAAGGCCCACTGGGCTTGCGTCAGCTATAACCAAAGTCTTATCATGAGGGTTGTAATAGCCCAGTTTAGGAACGTCAACAAGTACAGCTTTTAAGCTGTCAAAAGCTGTTTGTTGACTTCTTTTCCAGTTTTCTGTTATATCTGAATTCCTCCCACACTTTTGTCGCAACAACATCTTCAATGGTTCAGATAAAGTTGCCAAATGAGGAATCCACTTCCCGACAAAATTGATCAGTCCCAGAAAACTCTGTAGCTCTGAAATGGTTGTAGGTTCTCTAAATTCCTTGACAGCTGAAATATACTTTTCTAATGGCTTCACACCTTCTTCAGACAATTCATGTCCAAGGAACTGGACCTTTCTTAATCCGTAAACACATTTGTCTTCGCATAGAACAACATTGTTTTGTTGCAAAACCTCTTTTACTTTCTCCAATCTTTCGTTGTGCTCGGTTTCATCTTTGCCATATACCAAAATATCATCGATGAAGTTCATAACACCATCACATTTCAAAAGTATTCTCTCCAACAATTTTTGAAATATCTCTGGCGCACAAGTAATGCCAAACATCATCCTTTTGTACCTAAAGAGTCCTTTTGAAGTTATGAAAGTGGTGATATGTCTTGAATTCGGATGTAATTCTATGTGATGGAAAGCGTCTTTTATGTCAAGTTTGCTGAAAACTTTGGCATCACAAACTTTTGGCAAAAGTTCATTCATAGTTGGCAAAGGATGATTCTCGCGTTTAATTGCTGTGTTCGCCCGACGCATGTCTACACAAATCCTGACATCTCCATTGTCCTTGAGCACAGGCACAATCGGTGACACCCAGTTTGAGGATCCAATAACTTCTTCTATGATGTCTTTATGGAGCAAGTCTTTGATTTTTTCTTCCACTTTTTCCTCTAAGGGAATAGGAATTCTGCGATATGGTTGAGAGATTGGTTTTACAGAAAGGTCTATAGGAATCTCAACTAAAACACCTTTAAACTTTGGGAAACCTTTTTCATTCACTTGGTTTAAACCAACATTGATTCTAAGAATTCCCAAGGATGTCGCTGTAATTCTTCCTAACAAATCGCGTGTTCCATTGCTAATAACATAGAATGTTGCGTTTACAGATCTACCAGCAAATTCGACGGCAGCATCAAAAGATCCCAGAAGTTGCAAAGGCTTATCACTTCCATACGCTAAGAAGTTTTTGTTTGGATTTGTACACTGGTTTGTGACATGTATTTGTTTCCGTTTCAAAATGTCCCATGTTTTGTCTGTTATTAAATTTTGGTTACAGCCTGAATCTACTAGCATTTCCATGTCTACGTTCCCTACCTTGCAAGTTACTGTTGCATCGCCATCGATGTTAAAAATATAGTTGGTACTCTTTTCTGTCTCTGAAACGTTATTCGTTCTCTTAAATCTTTTTTTCCTACTATAATCCTCCTCAGCATCTGGAAGCTCTTCTTTCCTCTTTCTTGCATGTTTCGTTCTGCACTGCCTTTTAAAATGACCTATTATTCCGCACCTCAAACAGGCTTTGCTTCTAGCAGGGCATTCTCTATCCCGCCCATAGTGTTTCAAACTCCCACATCTTGAACATTCTTTTTTATCAACCTTATTGAAGCTGCTGTCAATTTTGTTGACATTCTGCAATTCTGTTTTTGTCCCGAAATCATCTAATTGCCGCTCGACAGCTTCAATAATGTTTGCTTCAGCTTTAATATCGTCTAATGTCATAGAGTCACCATTTTTTAAAATTTTCTTGCGTAAGGCAACTGATGAACATTTTTCTACTACCTGGCTGATAATGTTTTCATTAATATCCGCAAAAGAACATTTTTCAGCTTGCTGTCTCAAACGAACTAAAAATTTTTGAAATTTTTCATTTGGTTCTTGTTTTAAACTCCTAAAAATGTGACGCTCGAATGCAAGGCATTGTTTCGGAGCAAAAAATTCATCTAACTTTTCAATCGCTATCCTAAAAATGTTTCCTTCATTTTCTTCGTTGGCCTCTACATTCGCGTCAACAAGGTTATAAAAAATTTCCTGCAACTCCGGACCCCCAAAATGTAGTAAACTTGCTCTCTTTTTTACCTCAGATTCGATACTTGAGGCTTCCAAATAAATATGTAAACCTCTTTTCCATCGTTCCCATCTGATTGCAACTGAACTTCCGTCCCCCTCACAATCAAATTTGTCAAGAGTATACTGTTGCGCCATAGTTTAACAATTCAATGTTCTGTAATTCAAATTACATTCTTATTTTCAAACAGCACAAATAAATTACTCATATATATGTACCTATTTATTCGCAATTTAATGCACGCAATTTAATGCTGGATTACGATATATTTCGTATTGCCTTTTTTTTTTTCTTCCGCAATTGAATGCCCTTTTCTTCGCAATTTAATGCTTCTGAAACCATTAACACAAAACAAGTTAATACTCGTAGAGTACCACATCGCAATTTAATGCAAAGAATTTATAATATACAATAATTTAATTACCATTTATCGAAAATCCTCGTCGCCAAAATGTAGTATCTCTTATGGACACCCGGCTTCTCCGTTGGTCATTCTCGTAATCCCCCAATATTCCGCCATCATCCAATCTCTAAATGTCAATGTCAAGGATCGATGAGTGCGTTCAATAATAAAATGAATAGTCGATTTATACGTTGCAATAAGGTCTAGTTTACACTGCCAATATGTTTATATTGTAAATAACAAGAGTTACCTATTATTGTGTAAGCTTAACACCATAGTGAATTAGATGTATGATCTATACACTACAGGTAGTCAACACAAAACCGTGTACTTCCGTCCTTCTTTTTGACTAGGACCACTGGTGACGCCCAAGGACTTTTGGAGTTTTCAATCAAACCATCCTTCTTCATGGTGGTAATCATTTCCTCAGCTTCACCTTGTTTGGCCAGTGGAAGACGCCTTGCGGGCTGACGAATGGGTCTTGCATCTCCTGTATTTATTCGATGCTGCACCATTTGTGTCCTTCCATATTTCCCGTTTGGTGAAGCGAAAATGTCGGCATACTCATTCAGAAGGCTTTCTGCCATTTTAACCTGATGTTGGTCTAGGTTAGCTGAATTGAATATCTTTGCCTTGATGCTATTGAGCTCCTCAGGGTCTAATGTCGTTCTCGGTGTTTCAGCGTCAATTCGTGTTATGGCTGCGACAGATTCGCACTTACCAATAACTTCTCCTTTCACTAACTTTACATCGTACGGTTTGGTGTTGAGTATCCGTACGGGGACCATATTGTTCTTCGGAGCCACCAGTGTCTTCCCAATGATGAAATTTTGGGAAGAACAATCTGGGCCTGGTTCCACCATTAGGTATCGATGGCGTCCACACTCACCTTCTAATTTTGTCCAAACGAATACCTCAGAAGAAGTAGGAATAACCACATCTTCTTTGATGACAGTCCTTAGAGTTGTTGTTCCTTCGTGCCCATAGATCATTGGAATCTCTGTATTCTGGTATTTGAGTACCTGGTTGCCAATATCCAAAATTACTCGATGTTCTTTCATGAAGTCCATTCCGATGATGCACTCGTCACATATATCTGCCACCAAAAATTTGTGTGAGAATTCTAGATCTGCAATTCGAATTCTAAGTCGGACTTCACCATAAACCCTAGCTGCTTCTCCTGTGGCAGTTCTTAGACGGTAGCTATTGGTGTTGTGTAGCCACTTCAAGTGCACTAGGTCTTGACGCACAATGGAGGCTGTGGCACCGGTGTCGATGGTGACCACACGTTTGTTGCCATTTAATGTTGCCTCGACAGTCAGACTTCTATTGTCTCGCTTAGTTTGAGAGACCTGGATGGTGTTTCTGGGGCCATCGATACCAGAAACCAGCTTCTGCCCCTCGAAGTTGGTTCTTACTCGTTTCCCTGTTGGGAAACTGTTCGGGAAGTAACACTGGTGTTATTGTTACCTTGTTCTGGGTTTGAAACTCCGTGTCCACAATGTTGACAAGCTCTTCTTGGTGGTAATCGACATTGACGCTGTAAATGTCCGGTCTTGTTGCAATTCCAGCACTTTGCAAGTCCGTTCCGTTGGTTCCTTTGGACATCAGTTCTTTGGCATGAGCATTCTTCGACGATGGCTTCTCTAAGTCGATGTACTCCCTGAGAAGCTTGCTCAGCTGCTTCCATTGTCAAGGCAAACGCTAATGTTTCAGAAAGCGTTCTTTTTCCAGCAGTTCGCACGGCCCTTTGAAGATGTATGTCGGAAATGGCGCGAACAAATGCCTCAACTGCAAACTGGTTACAAATTTCCTCACCAACATCTGGATATGCAAGATGAACAAGCCTTTCAATGTCTGCTTGCAGTTGTTGTAGAGTTTCGCCCCTCTTCTGAACTCTGGAATTGAGTTGCACTTTGAAGACTTCTTTCATGTGGCTGTTACCAAAGCGTTTGTCTATAGCCAAAACCAAGGAATTGAAGTCGCCGCTCTTATCTGCTGGTATGGTTTGCAACAACTCAGCAGCTGCTCCTCTAAGAGCAAGAGTTAAGGCTATATACTTGTCAGCCTCATCCCAGCCATTTGTTGTGGAGGCTGCCTCGAATTGCTTCTTGTATATAGACCAAGAAGTTTGTCCATCAAAGGTTGGAGGTTGCATCTCCTTTTTCCTCAATGTTTCTCCAGAACTTTCCCGAATCTTTATATTTCGAATACGATCTAACTCTTTTGAAAACGTCTCCATTTTGTTGTCGACTTGATTCTCCAACAATGAAACACGTTCATCAAGTGCAGATACATTCTTCTCGATGTTAACAAGCTTGCCTTCTAGCATGTTTTTCTGCTCTTCGAGAAGGTCTTTTTGTTCGTTATGCTGTTTATCAAGGCGTTCGAGAATATTCTTTTGTTCATTTTTCTGTTCATTTCGTTGTTCTTCGAGACGTTCGAGAACATTCTTTTGTTCATTTCGTTGTTCTTCGAGACGTTCGAGAACATTCTTTTGTTCGTTTTTCTGCTCATTTCGTTGCTCGTCGAAACGTTGAAGCAGAAGACTAATCATATTTGAAACATCTACATTTTTACTTACGTCTGCTTCCTCAGCGTCAGCTTCAAAGACGAAAATGTCCGGGTCTTCATTTTGTTGTTTCAAATATTCGGCCAAACGCAGAACAAGCTCATTTTTCGATCCTGCTCTAGAAAGTTCTCGCTTGCCTAATTCACTTTTCAGCTCATTACAGTTGAGCTCTTTTAGTAACTTGCTCATTTTTATTATTATTATTATTTTTTTTTTTTTTTTTTTTTCGCACACTTCACTGCACAATAAGTTTTATTCCACTTTTCTGACACCAATGTAATATTTTTGCTAGGTCCGTTAAATAAAACTTATTACTCCTTTTAGAATTTCTTCTTTATTTACACTTTTCAAATCAAAACAATAAATCTCAATTTATAATCCACTCTAATACTTTTATTCAAACTTAAATCACACTTCTTTAATTACACTTTCCACAATCCAATAGTTCAGCTTTGCACACTTTCATAATCGAAAATAAACTGTGTTCCGCTCACCGTGAACACTCCCTTTTATACTCAAACCAGTTGTTCTAGAAGGTTCTTGTCCAGAAGGGGAAATTCTTATGGGGGTAGAATGTTCTAGTACTTTGGAATTAGGGGAAATTTAGATGCGATGGAAAAGAGCTTTTTGTTTTGTTCCCTCACAAAGCAGATATGTAATTCCCAACAGATGGCGCTGTAGGAGTATAAAGCTCTGTTCGCAACAATATATAAAAACATACAATTTGCTTATCGGTGCAGTTTTTTGATAGTGAACTTTTAAAAGTGATAACTTGTATTAAAAGAGTTTGAACAATATTTTATTGTAATGGATATTAAACGACAAGGTAAGTACTTTCTAAAAACCATACATTTTATTGTTAAATACCTTCAAGTCCAATTGTATGGGTCTCTGAAGCAGAGCATTTTTTATAGTATTTTTTATAGATTTATTTACGGTAAATTAGAGATTTAGTAGGTTTCCCTTCGAGCTCCTTCTATGAATTTGGTATTCAAGTGTAGAATATTGTCCTACCTTTCGAAATAATTTTGTGATTTTTTCCCCTTTTTTCCCCTTTAGAAGTTATAACAGTTTTAGTAGACATCATTACGATAAAATTACTGAAACAAAAAATAACAAAATATTTTGTATGTATGAACTATTTTATCTTTGGTAGGTAATGATTATGAATGCTGTTTCTCACGGCGTTTCTTATTTGGCAAATGGCTAGAAATCCGTGAAAATAACTCTACGTGTGTAACCCAAGCCAACCAAATACTTGAAGGCATCAAATGCAGTTGGTTTGATGAAGGCGAAGAAGACGTGAAATTTGAACCTCTCTATTACCGAATTCTTATGGTTTGCAATAAGTTAACGGAATTTTGGAAAAAAAGTAAAGCAAGAAAAAATTGTTTGATAAGATCTCATTCCGCATGGCTCGATAAATCTGAGATCGTTTCACTAAGCGTTGCTGAAGAAAATAATGCAAGTACGAGTGCGAGTGCGTCACAGCAACGAGGTCGTCCCAGGAAAACTTTTCAGGAATGTTCTGCTCGTACTAAGCGAAGATGTTTGGCAGAATTATCAATTACTGATGATTCTATAGCCACAGCTTTACGTGAAACATCAACAAATTCGGATATAGAAGATGAAAAATCTTTGCCGGTAACTTGTTCTGAAGTATTATCTCTTTTCGTTGAAGCGAAGTTAACAAAAAATCAATACTTACTTATTCAAAACTTTGTCAACACAAAAATTTAAAAAAAATGGGTTGCCCAGCTACAAAGCTATTCAGATGGAAAAGGAGAGCTGTTATCCAGAAGCCGACAAACTAACGGAAAGAAGTGCTGAAATAGATTTACAAGCTTTACTTGACCACACAGCAACTAGATTATTAATTTCTGAGAAAGATGTTCTAAAAACACTCAGCAAAGAATCCTCTAAAAGTCTTCATTTAAAAGGTAAATGGGGATTTGATGGAAGTACTGGGCAAAGCGAGTACAAGCAGAATTTTCGTGAATCTGACGCGAAAGACTGTGACTTATTTGTCACATCTTACGTGCCATTGCAGCTTCAGTTAAAAAAGGATACGGAAGAGATAATTATTTGGAAAAATCCTCGATCGGCTTCAACACGATACTGTCGTCCAATCTGTGTCTGAAGAACAGTACTTTTTAGAAAAAAATAATTCGTTGCAACCCTTAACTGTAATGATCGCTGATGTTGAATGGTCAGTCAACTACAGTTTACATTTAACTATGGTGGACGGTAAAGTTTGTAACGCGCTGAACGACTCCACATCATTGAAATGTTACATATGTGGAGCTACACCCAAGGAAATGAATAACATTGATCTGTGCCTTCAAAAGGTGGTCAATACAAATAGTTTTTATTTTGGCTTGTCTCCACTTCACGCATGGATAAGGTTTTTCGAGTTTTTTGTAAACATTTCGTACAGACTTACATTTAAGAAATGGCAGGTAAGAGGTGACGATAAATTTGAATTCGAAAATAAGAAGAAAAGTGTTCAAGCTCGGTTCCGAGAAAAACTAGGATTAATTGTGGACAGACCGAAACCAGGCGGAAGTGGTTCCTCAAATGATGGCAATACAGCTAGAATATTTTTTAATAATCGTAAAATTGCGGCTGAAATAACCGGAATCGACCAAACGTTAATAGACAGATGTGCCACAATTTTACAAGTGTTAAACTCTGGGTTTAACATCGAAGCCGATAAATTCAAAGTTTTTGCTTTGGAGACAGCTGAGCAGATAATAAAAACCTATCCATGGTATTATTTACCCGCTTCGGTTCACAAGGTGTTGTTACATGGTGCATCGGTCAATGAACATCATGGCCTTATTTCTATAGGCGAAGTGAGTGAGGAAGCCGCAGAGTCCCGAAACAAGGATATAAAAAATTACAGACTCCATCACACGAGAAAAATGTCTCGCATTGTCACAAAAAACGACCTTTTCAAAAGACTTCTATTAACTTCCGATCCATTAATATCAAATTTAAGAAAATTATCTAATAAAAAAAAAATCATTATTATCTAAATCTACATTAGAGCTAATAAAAATTTAATTTTATTAATATTTTATGTTTTTTTTCTATAATTATGCACAAATAAACAAACTAAAAGAATAACATCAGCGTTTCTTAAAAAAAAAAACAAGCAAATATTTTTGGCCGCACTTTGTATGGGCGGGTACCCACTGTGCATCGGTTAAAAGAATTTCATAAAAATTACAAGTCTGTGCCGTGCATAACACCATTAGTGTCAATTTATTGCATTAAACCACCACTGAAACATTGCTGTACCACAACAGCCACATATGAGCTACGGGACATTTTTTATATCTTCCTGTTTTCTCACAGCGAGTGTTAATATGAACAGGTCTCAAAGGATTTCTGCAAAAACCGCCACACGCCATAAAAAGCCTTAACTTTTCATTTAACGATTATAAAAAAAAAAATACTTCGGCGAGGTTTTCTTTTAATTATATGGTCACGGCCATGGTCTTATAACGTTACATTGTATCTACGTGTTTTTTGCTTATTACTCGAAAACTGCAATGCTAGTTTAACTTTTAAACATACATCTGATAGATCTCTTTAAAGTCTAATTTTTGTAGAAAAAAGTTTTTATTTATCTCTTATAGATTTGTAAATATTGCCGTTCAAATTCGCTGATAACGTTACATTTTTTGGAAGTAGATTTTGAGGTTGCTGAATATATTCTGAAAACTCTGCGAATTTGGTGTGCTAAGTTAAGTTTTTCTTTATAGAGAATTGAGATGAAATTCCAAATTATAGCTTACAACTTTTTTTTTAAAGAAAAAGTTATATTATTTACGTTATTTCAACTCAAATGTGTATCTTATAACGTTACAGAAAAAAGTCTTATAACGTTACCTTTCGAATTTCTGTATGAAACATGGGAACAATATGGCCGAAAGTAATATAAATACATAAAAAAAAAGCAAGCAAATAGAACAAAGTTAATTTATTTATTATAAGGTAAGTACTTCATTTGTAATAACATTAATCCATAAATAAACAAAAAAAAAAATAAATACTATATCCCAATCTTGAAGTATGGTAAGTTTTTATTTTGCCATTATTAAAATGGCTGATGACTTCAATGTTTTATTAATTTTCAAGATGTCATCATTGTGGACTTCTTCAACGTAAATTGTTGAAGAAGTGCGGCTAAGAGCTTGCACAAAATCGGATGCGTTTTTGACAATACAGTCTCGAGCCCGTACGTGCTTTCGCACGACAGTTTTTGCGATGACACCAATTCCATCAACGCATCCTTTGCCATGGGAAGTGGCAAAATAGTTCCAAGAAAATTTTATCCTAAATTTGGATTCAAAGACAGAAGGCTGCAAAGAATTTGTTTTTGAAGTGGGAAGATGGTCAAATCGCTCCAAATTTTAAAAACTTTCAACTTACTTGGAAGTGTGAAAGAAGTTTGTATACAAATATGGGATAATGATATCTTTAGTATGCGTCAAATTGTCTGTTACAAAAACGCGCGATTGAAAATTTTCATTGAAATAAAAAACAGAAATAAACAAAGTGGCGCAAAATTTTAAACAGTGCTCGTAGTACTAGTACAGTCTAGAATGCCAAAAAAACGCACGAGTTTTGGGAATTTTTTTTTTCTCGGAAACCTTATTAGGTATAAACATATTTTTTTTTTAAATAATGAATGCATGCGTCAAGAACACAAAAAAAAATTTTTGTTTTTTTAAATTTTCGAATTTTGGCAAATTATAGAGGGCACCAACGCCAACTCATCAAAAGATACATTATCCCATTGCGGACAGTTAAACTCAGGATTGGCTGAACTGAAGCAAAAAAAAACAAAGTGGGTTATTTAAAGGAAGGTTTCTTATGAGACAATCTACCACAATTTGTTTAAAAAATCAAAAACAAAAAAAATGTCAAGCTTTGAAAAAAAAGAATTTTTTTTGGCAATTTTGTTGGCCATTTTTGGGTCACCATTTTTTTTGTTCATAACTTTTTGGTCAAATTATGGTAAATTGTCTTGGAAAACATAAAAACAATAAAGTTGCAACAAATTTTTTGAAAATCGGTTCAGTAGATCCGGAGATTAACTGTCCACCATGGGACAATGTGTTTTTTGATGAATTGACGTTGGTGCTCTCTATAATTCGGCTAAAATTCGAAAATTAAAAAAACATTTTTTTTTGTATTCTTGACGCATGTATTCATTATTTAAAAAAAAAATTATGTTAATATCTAATAGGGTTTCCGAGAAAAAAATTCCCAAAAATCATGGGTTTTTTTGGAATTCTAGACCGTACTAGTACCTTAAGGAATAAATCCGGCTCTGCTTAACGCAATCGTTTAGCTTGGAGACTTCGTCAAACTTTTTCCTAATTTTAAACACGTTAGACAACTCTTTTAAGTAATGTGGTTTTTTTTCTTTATAAAAATAAAACATAAATAAACATTTTTACTTCGATTTGCTTTGGTAATAAGGATAAAGTAGATCTTGGCGATCGTGTTTATTGAATGTTTCTGATTATTCACGTTTGATAAAACTGTGTTTCAGAAACTCTGTAGAGTGGAAATGAGTCGAATGAATATTGAAGTATTTCTTATTACCTTCAGCCCTACTCAAGGTCACCTAAAGTCAATAGAGTTTCAAAAGTTAGATACATAATTTCATCTTTATTAGTATCAGCAGAAAATGTCTTATAACGTTACACGTCTTTCTATATTGTTTAAATAAAATTGGTCGCTTAATTTGAATGATTTTTTAATAGTTTTATTAAATAAATACAAAATACTCAATAAAATTCTAAAAGTTCTGTTTCTAAAACTTTCATATCATAAGTAAGAAAACTTTTAAGAAATTTGGTCTTATAACGTTACACGAAAGTAAAGCGCTTTTGTTTTGTAAAATTTACAAGTTTGAATATTTTTTTTTAACAAAAAAAAGAATTATTTAGTTAAAGTAAGACTTTTCCATAAAATTTATAGTTGAAGGTAAACAAAAAAATAAATAAAAGGTAATTTATATTACCTTTTTTCGAGTACTTGAATTTCCGGCTATGTGTGAAGAGATCAACGAGCTAATTTGAAGTGTGGCTTAGGACACACCAAAAATGTTTTTGCTGTTGATAATGATATCAACCATTAGTATGAGATATATTCTTTCTAAAAATGAGCATAGTAGCGGTAAATTCTAAAAAAAAAAATTGTGGCTTGGTTTCATTTCTCGTGGCCGTGACCATATGATAAAATGATTAATTAAAATATACTTAAGTTGATGTTAGGGATTTAAAATAAGAATATACCTGCTCGTAGTAATTACTCAGGAACGGAAGTGAATGCCATAGGAATATGTTCGGAAAGAAATCTCGAAAGAAAATATCGTAACCAAAACTTTGCAACCATGTCGTCAGGAAGCCAAGTGACACTTAAAGTGTTAAACTTCTATGCCAATGATTCTAAACTGATATGGGAGTGTAAAGACGGAATGGAAGACTTTGGCAAAAATTATAATGAAACAAATCATTTCGGTAACGAGGCACGTAGGTACATAGATGTCAAAGGAAATGAAGAAGCAGACTCTTAGAAAAGTTAGGAGCAACGACACCTTTAACGGGCCTCAAGTCCTCTTGTGGAATAGGATAAATCAAATCAAAAGATCAAAAACATGAAACAAACTTCCAAAACTGCTTCTTGGGAGCAACAACCAAGAACGATTTACAGCCCTTATCGGCCTAAGCAGAGACAACCTTAGAATAATAATTTGTGGAGTCATAGTGGTCACTGCAATTTGAGTAGACACCTTATTATTGTTGGTCTAGTGAGCGGTGCCACATGCAGAGTCTGCAAGGGTGATGAGGGAATACTTGACTACATACTAACTAGGTAAGTAGATGTGATGAATTCTTGCCTCCAAAACTGAGTGTGAAATATGATCTTCTAAGGTACTCCATGTACTTAAGTTTCTCAAAGAAACAAATATGGAAGAAGAATTGTAGAATGAATAAAATCATTTAGCACTAGACGGATTACGACAAATTTAAAGGCCGCAGCATTTAAAACATTCATTAATTCAAATACCCAGGAAATCAGTGAGTTAAAATCTTGAACTGAGGATGCGAGTCACTTTACAAAACTGGCCTAAAGAATGTTGAATCTTCCGAGGTAGATATAAAAGGGATATTAACTTAAAAAAATGTATGCATATTGAATGGGAAAAAAGAATACAAGTTAGATGTGAGTGGACGAGGCTTTTGTAAATCTTATGATTTAAATCAAATAAACTGTTAATGAGTAAATTCAAAGGAGGGTCTATTGGGGAAAATGGGTAGTATTATTGGTTTGGTGGAATTGGTTCCTACTAAAAGAGGGCGAGGTACCCTCTATCTACTTCCAAGAAGAAGAGGTGGTAGAGGGCAGAAGAAATTTCGCGTGTTAAGACATAACTTAAGGATAGCTTATTGTAAACTTTTCACTTTATATACAGAGTGGGCCATCTAGTGGTTTCTTTTTAAATTATAAGTTATTTTGACACTGACAGCTGTTTCCCACTCGAAATCTTGACAGAAAGTTTATTTATTTATAATATTATTATTAGTCTAGCACAGTAAGATACAATATCTTTTAAGGTAGTACAAGCTTCAGCGTTATAATTGGTTTACATGTAATGAATGATTTTAAATTTTAAACAAGATGACTTAAAAAAACCATTAATAAGAAAAGAAAAACTACATCAACATCAGGGGGTGGCCGTGGCGCGATGGATGTGTGCTCGCCTGTGAACCTCATGGTCACAGGTTCGATCCCTGCCGTCGTCTATGTCGATTTAATTCCATTAAAAACCTTCTAAAAATTGTCATCAATGGGTTGCTGGTTTACTCATTACATGTTGTTCAGGCATAACACTAACAACATGTAATTGAGTTAAACTAGTATGCCCAACAAGAATGAACACGAATAAAATAATGTGAATTATAAGCGACATAGAAATAAGACGCGGCAGTCTCCGCTTTAGTTCAGCCGCCATTACTGGAGATAAAATATCTGAGACAACAACCTTCAGTCTCAGAACATCGTGCCACACATCTTTCCTATCCTTCTTTCTCTTCCTTAACTTCACGCCCGCGCTGTGTTCTAACATTTAAAGGGTAATCATAATCCCTTGAGCGCGTGTAGATTATAAAAAAAAAAAAAAAAGAATAATTAATAGGTAAAGAAAATAAATTAAATAAAATTAAATGCACTTAATTGTAATACCTTATAACACCTATAATACAAGACAAACAAGAATTAAAATCATCACAGCGCCTGAAAATAATGTCTTAGTATAATTTTAAAGTGGGTAGTACAACCTATCATCCTAATAGTTTGTGGTAGGGAATTCCACAACCGAACCGCGTGTACGAAAAATTGACGGCTCGAAACAAGGTAGGAAAAGCGTACTGGTATCAGATCGCAAATTCGAGTGGATCGTGGAAAAAGGATTTTGTTTTAGAGATATGGTGGTTGTCGTGTTCGTATGACATTGTGGAGCATTATTAAGGTCCTAAACGAAAATAGATTATCAAGAGAGAAACCGTGTATTAGTCTTGTATATGAGGAAATACATATGATCATATCTCCGAAGACCAAAAATATATCTTGCCACGCTATAATAAACAACATTAAGTTTCCGTCTTTCCTTGGAATCACAATTGCTGAAAAGTTCACACCCAAATAATAAAAGCGGTATAAGCAGCGATTTAGCAAGAATCATTCTTGTTTTGATTGGAGTAATTCTTTGGGTGTTTCATAACATACGTAAACTACCGTATACACTACCTGTGATAAGTTTAATGTGATTTGTCCAGGTGAGTGTCTTATTGAATACTACTTCAAGATTCTTGGCCGACGAGTCAACAAACTGAAAAGGTTTATTATTGAGTAGAATTGGAGAAAAGTAGGATGTGTCTGTATAGTCTTTTGAAATGACTAAGCATTTGGACTTAGTTGGATTTAAACAAAGTCCGTTTGATTGAGACCACACCAAGATCTTACTTAGATCTTCGTTTATCTCCCAAATACCATTTTAAATTAACCCCAGTGGACAACTATACCTAAGCTGTACATCATCTGCATACATGTGTATGGAAGATTTAAAGCGTAATAACGGGAGCTCATTGACATACATAGTGAAAAGTAATGGACCCAAAATAGAACCTTGAGGAACACCTCGGGATAGTGGAAGAAAACTTGAGGTTTGTTCGTTAGCAACTACTGCTTGGTACCTGGAACTAAGATAAGAGAAAATGAGCCTCACTAATGAGGACGAGAATTTAAATTCATTCCTTAATTTGATGCATAAATTATTATGGTTCACAGAGTCGAAGGCTTTGGAAAAATCCAAGAGAGTGAGAAAAGTGACGTAGTCTTATTTCTTCCACTACATTTATAAAGGCAGTTGTACAGCTGTTCTTGGGACGGAAACCGGATTGATTGGGACATAGCATATCATTACGTCTTAGATATTGGCGCATTTGTGTGTTCATAATTTTTTCCAAGACATTAGATAAATAAGGCAGTATGGCTATTGGCCGATACTCATTTCGATTTTTTGGGACAGGAACAATTTTGGCACATTTCTAGGTGGTAGGAAAAACACCAGTTGAAAAGATGTGTTATATATCTCAAGGTAAATGGTAGAGTTGCCTTTATAAACACTGGATGAATTTCATCGAATGCTATAGAGTTTGATTTAATAGATAGACAGGTTTTTAGAACATCTTCATCATTAACTGCTGAGAAGCTAAATCCAGTTGAAGAACTGTCGGATTCTAAAAATACAGAAAAGTCTCTTCTATCATTATACTCTAGCCATGATAGGGATGTTGATAGGGATGTTGAAAAAGCATTCGATCGGCAACCACGAGATCTAATATGGGTGGCCCTCAGGCAACGAGGAGTTCCAGAAACCTATGTGCGGATAATTATGGACATGTATGATGGAGCAGTTACTAAAGTAAGATGCGCAGCTGGAGTCACCGAAGAATTCGAAATCACAGTAGGTGTACACCAGGGAAGTGTTTTGAGTCCCCTGCTCTTTATTATACAGTTCTTGATTACCTGCTTGAAGGCAAAGTGACGGATCCAAAAGTACATCAGTTATTCTTTGCTGACGATGGAGCCATCATAAGTGAAGACCCGATATCCCTACAACGAGCACTTGACGTATGGGTGGATGTTCTAGAAGGAAGTGCGTACCGCATAAGCGCGAAAAAGACAGAATACCTATGCTGCCCATTTTCTGATCCACACAGGCCTATTCCAGACATTTATTTGAATGGTGTAGTGCTTCCCAAGTGTGAAAAGTTTAAATATCTGGGGTCTATGATAAATAACGAAGCTACTTGTGATGACGATATCAATCATCGCGTAAGCGTAGGGTGGATGAAGTGGCGGGAAAATTCTGCTATCTTCTGTGACCGAAAAATGCCCCCTAAGCTGAAAGGAAAGCTCTACACTTCAGTTGTGCGTCCAGCACTCACATACGGTTCACAATGTTGGACAATGTACAAAAAGTATGAGAGTAAGCTAACGGCAGCTGAGATGAAGATGCTTCGTATGACAGCAGGAGTTACAAAGCTTGATCGAATTAGAAGTACGAAGATCCGAGGAAGCCTTCATGTTAAGAATACCATTTCCCAAAAAATTGAACACGACCGACTCAGTTGGTATTGCCATGTTCAAAGGAGAGATCCTGAGAACCCCGTCAAAAAGGCAATATCATACAACGTTCCAATTCGGAATAAAAAGAAAGGTAGGCCTAAACACTCCTGGTACAAACAAATGCAAAAACACCAGCATTCAGTTGGCCTCAGAAATGGAACAATACAAAACCGGGAGGCTTGCCGCCGATTTCTGAGGTCAACCCGGCGAACCCCACAGGCGGATCACTAGTGTGAAGCAGATACGTGGTAGAGTTATGATCCCCTCGACATCGAGATCATAACAGCGCCGAATCAAAGGAAGAAGAAGAAGATGATAGGGATGTAAAATTTTTATTCAGCTCATCAGAATCAATGTTAGTTGAAGCATAGTTCATAGTTCTTTTAAATTTTTCCAAAGTCTATGATCGGCTAGTGAAGGATTAAGTCGAGGAGTATAGAAACGTCTCTTAGATTCCCTGATCTCAAGTACGATTTTATTCCTTAATTCAGTACAGGTCTTATGAAGTTCTTCGATTCTAAAAAGTTTCCAAGCTTTGTAAGCTAAATTTCGTTTGTTTATTAATATTCTAATTTTTTTGTTAAACCAAGGATGGTCGTTGCATTTAAAAGTTTTTGTTTTGTAAGGAACGTGTTTTTAAAATCTCTAAAGCAATAACTGCTGCTTGAAACAAGAGGTTCACACTGGTAAGTTAAATGCAATAGGTCATGATGTGAAATACAAGATGCACAGAGTTGGTTAAATTGAAGAACTTTGCTCAATTCAATAACAAAAAATATATCAAGTAGGCTACGTGAGTCCTTGGTAAAGTGAGGGGAGTAGATGTATTTACTGGATTTAAGTTTAAAGTCAGAATCATACCTCCGCGGAACTAAATGAATCTCTTTATGCTTGAACAACGTGGGGAAATATTGAAAACTTATTTTCAAAGTGACTGCTGTGTAGCCCAAAACAGTGCGTTTTTTTTTTTTTTTGAAAAGAAGTTTTAGTGGAAATGAAGCACCCACCGCGCCAGGTTTATGCAAAAAGTTCGTGAAACTGGTATGCTAGTGGACAACACTCATGGTCCCAGTCTCGTCGTACGGTGCGCATAAACGAGAATGTGACTGCTGTAGCCGAAAGTGTGAGACTCAATTCACGAACATCAACTCGCCATATCGATCCTAAACAGCTCAACATTTCAAGCACTAGTCTGAGGAGAATTTTGCACAAAGATCTCGGATTATTCGCTTACTAGGTCGCTTACTAGGACTCCAGCCACTTGAACGACACGTTGTTTCTAAGAAAAATGGGCGTGTTAGTGAGAGATTTTAGTTAAGAAATGTTTCTTTTTCTTTTAGAAGATTTCGTCTAAATTATTAGGTATTTTCCTTTTTTAGTTAAGAGCAGAGTCTGAGCTGTCAAAAAACAAATTGTGTTTCTTTTTTAGCTCAGAGTGTTCAGAGCTTCGAATATATGTATGTATGTTTCTTTTTTCGTTCTGAGCGTGTTCCGAATAAAATAACTGAGCAGACAGAGTTATTAAATGCTTAACACATGCATTTGACAGATGGAAATAAAAAAAAATGGTGACAGCTAAGTGTTCAGGTGTGTTTCAAAAACAACTCAGAGCGCTGAAAGCACGCTTGGTTCAGAGGATGTTCAGAATATGCTCGACACGCTCGAACTCTCTATTTTGAACTAAAAAAGAATTGTTTGTAATAATACGAATAAAGTTAAAGCTTAGATAAAAAACTATGCAGTTGTATTATCAATATGGCCGAAAATGGGTATTAACGATACCTCCTATTATTATTATTATTTATTAACGAATAATAGTTTCACATTAAGATTAAATCTCATAGCTTGTGAAGGCTTTACAAAATAAATAATTTCCAAACATGATTTCAAGAGTTTAACATTTGATATGAGAGTTGAGATAAGTGACAATTTTCCAATGTTAGTTTTGAAATTGAAAACAAATTTAAAAAATAACTTTACTAATCAAATTAAGATAATTTATATAAACAAAATTTTATTTATTGAATATTTATACAGGGTGTCCCACAGTCACCGCCCCAAATGAAAACCATGGATTCCTGAGGTCATTTTAAGTTGAAAAACTTAAGAGGTCATTTTCTCGTTTTCGTCCCGTTTTCGAGTTATAACGGTTTTTATTATTTTTCCCTTAACTGGCTTTATCTTTGCCAAACTGCGTCCGATTCGTAAGATTTTTTTTATAACCAATCAAGAATTTATTACAGTTTTAGTTTGTCCGAAGACTTTTTTTTCTGCGGACAACCGTTTCTCCGCAATTTTGCATCAAACCCAATTTTTTCGTTTTTTAAGTAGTTTTTTCACTTTGATATCAATTTATTCAAAAAAACACGTTAATGAGTATTAATTTTTTTCACTTATTATTAAAGCCCAGTTCATTTTCTAAAATTAAATATTTTTTTTTCCTTAAAAAGAATACTAAATGTAATTAACAAAAAATAAACAAACTGAGTGAATTTAAAAAAACAATAATTTTTAAATACAAAATTAACTTTTTCTGAGCTATTCTGGTTAAGAAAAGGACAAATAGATAAAGTTAATTAGTAAGACCGTTAACTAATGTAAACAGTAAAAATTTGCATTATGATGTGATGGTTGTAAATGTCTTTCTCGCGTGAACTAGTGTCCGCGTCGTGTTCTTTCACTTCATACTCCATTTTCGATTTGTTCTTCAAGTTGTAGTTTTTTTCAATTATTTACGAACAATGGATTACACTAATCAAGAATATCTGGAAATGTTATTAATATACGCTGAAATGGGACAACTTTATCTATTTGTCCTTTTCTTAACCACAATAGCTCAGAAAAAGTTAATTTTGTATTTAAAAATTATTTTTTTTTTAAATTCACTCAGTTTGTTTATTTGTTGTTAATTACATTTAGTATTCTTTTTAAGGAAAAAAAAAATATTTTTTTTTAAGAAAATGAACTGGGCTTTAATAATTAACGAAAAAAATTAATACTCATTAACGTGTTTTTTTGAAAAAAATGATATCGAAGTGAAAAAAACAACTTAAAAAACGAAAAAAATTGGGTTTGATGCAAAATTGCGGAGAAACGGTTGCCCACAGAAAAAAAGTTCTGAGACAAACTAAAACTGTAATAAATTCTTGATTGGTTATAAAAAAAATCTTACGAATCGGACGTAGTTTGGCAAAGATAAAGCTAGTTAAGGAAAAAGAGAGCAAAAATTATAAAAACCGTTATAACTCGAAAACGGGACGAAAACGAGAAAATTACCTCATAAGTTTTTCGACTTAAAATGACCTCAGGAATCCATGGTTTTCATTTGGGGCGGTGACTGTGGGACACCCTGTATATCACTGGCCAAGTGATTGAAAAGAAGGGTTTTGAATTTACTTGTGTTTTTGATTCTCCTAAGTGTGACAGGAATTTCGTTCATAGAGTGAAAACAATAGAGGACCGAGAATGGAGCCCTGTGGAACAGCCGCAGGTACCTAAGGAATGGTGACTTATCATTTCCAACAGCTACACATTGCTGACGACCATCTAAGTACGGAGTAAAGAGTTGAACGGCTAAAGACGAAAATGCAAAAGTGTGCATCAACTTATTGCAGAGAATGGAATGGTTTACGGTGTCAAACGCTTTTGAGAAATCTAACAACGTTAGGATTGAAGGTCGGTTATCGTCTAAGTTTTGGCAAATATCGTCGACAACAAGTAAGAGGGCAGTTTTACAAACTTCTTCCTGCACGAAAACCGGATTGAACGGGGCTTAAAAGATCGTTACTGATCAAATACATCTGCATTAAAATGTTCTTTTTGAATACTTTCGAAAGAAACGGTAGGATTGCAATAGGTCTGAACTCAGGATTGCTCTGATTTTTAGACTTTGGTATTGGAATTGTTTTAGCCTTTTTCCAGGAAACATGGTATTCACAAGTGGCTAATATCTGATTAAAAATATAAGTAATGTATTTAAGAAGCACAGGAAGAAGCAACTTTAAAAATTTAGGATTTAATTCATCCAAGCCTATTGCGTTGGATTAAACCGACAGCAAAACTTCAACAACGTTTTCATCGGTTAATCGCGAAAAATCGAAGTTCAATGAATTTTCATTAATTTCAATAGATTGGTCGGTAAACAGTTGATAATTTTTTATGCAGAAGCTGATAAATACTTAAATAATATCCTGTATTCAAATTAACAACATTTCGATAAACACATAAGCATGTTCATGTCTTATTTTTATTTGTCACCTAACAGTTTTTTAAGTACTATCTTCAGTTCTTTTATTCAAAAATAACGGTACCTTACATACAAAATTTTAAAACACGTAATAGAAAACCTTGCTACATTTTTTACTTACGATATATTATACTTAGGTATTTTTTGGTAAGTTATGCATTTGTAAAAACATCCAACTTGAGAATTTTATCTGAATTGACATAACCACAATTCTGGCCGTCTGCTAGACTACAGCAAGACTTTAGAAAATATTTTTAAATATCAAAATCAAAAACTTTTCCACAGATTTAAAAAAATAAAATACAAAATCATTAGTAGAAGCTAGGTAATTGTTGAAAAAAAGTTTCAAAAGAAAAAATGGTTGGTGATAGTTTTTGTTTTTGTTTTCAATTTTTTAAAAGCGGTACAACTGATTTTGATAATTTTCTTTGAAATTTAAATAGCATTGTTTATTTGGAAATTTTGGAAAAATGTTTTTTGTTTTTGGATTAAGAACCTTCAAAATATTTTTAAACACAAAAAATAAGGGAATCCACGAAACAAATGTAAAAATTGTTTTTGAAAATCTTATTTTTCTTGAAAACGCCTCCTTGAATTTTGATAAATTTGTTTTCTGTTTCTTTTAATTTTAAAACTAAGACATTACCGACAGTGCCTATATAATATTTCCGACTTTTGGTTTCGTCATTATCAGCAATACAGATTTTGAAGCAATCTTTTATACACAACCTTCTTTAAAAAAATTAAAAACTTATTGCATATCAGAATTTTCTAAATTTGTATACAAAATTCTATATTTTAAAAACAAATCAATAATTTTTTGAAATTTGATAAAATAAAAATAATTAAAACTTACTCAGAAATTTATATGTCTAGTTAAAGAATTTAATTGTTTAAAAAATCATTCGAGCGATTTAAAAATTTTATATTTGCTTAGGAATTCATGTGGCAGTCCCTTTAAGCTCAAGCAGCTTTAGGAGCCATTAAAATAGGATTTTCGTTCTTCTGGATATTTTTCTTTAATAACATGCATTTTTTGTAAGGAACATTTGTATGATTCAAAGTTTCTCATAAGAATATTTTCGTTTCAATTAGGCGTGTATTTATTAGAATTCAATAAAAGAAAATAATTGTTTTTTTTTAATTATTTTATATATCTACATATATAAAATTTTATAGACATTTTTAAGAAAACAAAATTGCAACGCTAATTTTAAGTTTGTAATACTATGCAAATTAAATGAAATTTCGTAAGATTGTTTTTGAAAAATAATTTTTTTTAAATATTTTTTAAAAGTAAAAAAATATAATTTTGATATCGAATGTTTTTTAGGCTTTTTAGGATTTTCTGAATTATAAAATTAATTTAAGGCGAAAAAGCCGATGATTAGAAAGGCGAAAAAAAAAATACAGTGAAAGCTCGCAAAATTAACTCAAATGTCCAATAAGTTCCTAACTTTTCTGAAGGATTTTTCTAAATTATTTATTTCCAACATAGAAATTTTTTTATCAGAATTATAACATACTTGCTTCTTTACAGCACATGACATCTTAAGAATAATTAATTTTTGAACTTTACATGTGAATTTTTTAAATTAAAAATTAAAATGCAATAGATACATTCTAAGAAGTTAACAAAGCAGTTAACGATCCGGAAAAATTTTTTTTTTCTAATTTTGGAAACGTTTTCTGAAAGAAATTATATTTTCGACAACGCTTCCTTAATATTTTAACAATTCTATGGTAGATACCTTTATTCTTAGATAAAAGAATAATTTTTTTAAATAACTTTTAGATTGTGTTAAAAAGTTGCTATGTGCCAGTTTGGAAATAAAAAATTGGTAAAAAAAATGGTTTTCGAAATTGTACATACAGTACTCGGCATAATTATTTTGACAGTACTGTGAACAGTCGTCTGAGTGAAAAATTGGTAACGGTAAATGTCTTGTTGTTATGGCTTGTTAATGAGTTGAAATATATAACATTTCCTATTTATTGACAGTATAGTATAAATCATTTGAATCGTGTCTTTCGAGAGTACGCACCAATTTGTACTAACAGTGTTCGTTTTTTATAGGCATAAGTATTTTGACTAGAAGTCTAGGTTGAATTTGGTAAGATTTTTTTGTGTTTTTTTTTTTATAAAAATTTCATGATTTCATTTATTTTGAACTTCTCTTAAAAGAATATGGGTAAAAAATCAGAGTTAAGCGTAGAAACTAGAGCAACTATCGTGGCAAGGTATAACAGTGGTGAAAAGGTAAAACAAATTTGTGCGGAGTTTAATTTACCGAGGCAAACAGTGTATTACCAAATAAACAAACATAAAAAAAACAAAATCTGTGCAAAATTTGAGGCGTACGGGAAGAAAAAGAAAAACTACACCAAAAGATGATAGAAAGCTTCTGCGTGAATTTGTTAAAAACCCTGCACTAACACCAAAAGCTCTGGAGTTGCAAATGAAGAGATATACCCAAAATCCCGTTAGTGAAAGAACAATACGTAGGCGTCTTGTTGAATCCAATTTTGGAACGAAGAAAAATACACTATATTGCCTCTAGGAACAAGGAAAAACGTTTACAATTTGCAAAACAATATCTCCATAAGCCCTGGCCTACACAAAGTCCTGATTTAAATATCATCGAAAATGTGTGGGCGTTTGTAAAGAAAAAAGGAGTTTTTCTTTGAACCGAACCAGAGAAGGCACGATTTTGGAAGTAAGAAGGCTTTGGGAGGAAGTTCCTGTAGAAATGCTTCAGAAACTTGTAGAATCCGTGCCAAAACGTCTGCAAAAAGTTATAGCAGCTAAGGGAGGATACACATTTTATTAATAAGTGCTAATTTTATTTTTATTTTGTAAAGATATTTTTTTAGTAAGCATAAAATGAATTGTCAAAATAATTATGCCTTTAGGCAAAGTGAATTTTTTGTGTTATTTAAAAATCCAATAATTTATCCAAAGAAAAAAAAACCTAAATATTTTTAAAAATTGACCTAACAACAATCTCCCATTTTCAATTTCATTGATTTATTTTTGAAACTCGAAATATATAAATTTTTCATTTGTCAAAATAATTATGCCTATGACTGTACATATGCGTTGAGATTTTTTTTAAATCTAAAAAGAAAATTCGAAATTTTGACACATTATAGTACTATAGGGACTTGTGAGAATCTTTTGTATGGGCCACTACCTCACAGAATTTTTTTTTTCAATTTCAAATTAGTTTTTATTATTAACTATGTATACATGCTGAACTCTGCCACTTAATAGTTTCGTTAAATTTCGTTCCAATTTTGGGTTGTCAGAATATCGTTTCAATCTCACGTCATACCAACTCCACATGCTCGATTCGACATGACTATCCTACTTCCTTTTTCCACCAAGACCGTCAGCCTGTGAAGACCTGCCAAGATCGATTACAAACGCTAAGAAAAAACTCAATCTACTCTTTTGGAAATTTCATTGAGGTTTTATCAATAATTTTAATTAAAATTAAATAATTTATATAATTCCGGTAACTCGCATCCACGAATTATTTCGTATTAAGCGAGTGAAAACGCGAGCTTCGTAAGCTCGAGGAGATTTGGGAGAAAAGTCCAGAAATCGTAAGGCGCTTTGAGAAGCAAATATAATTTTTTTTTGATTTTTTTTTTTTACGTAATGTAATATCTTTTTATTACTTTAGGCATATAATTGTTTTTATATAAAGCCTCGTCCGTTTGCTCTTGGGCTACGAAAAATAAAACTGAGTAAGTCCGTCCGCTCATTGGTCTGTGGCCACCGCACACCGGTTGCGCCTGGGGCTGTACAAAGGTGCCTTTCTAATAAACGCCGACCTAAGATCCGAGCCAAATTCAGGAATTTGTTATAAATTTATTTATCCTACCCACTAGGAAATTTCAACACGTGGAGTAGAGATCTTCTCGTCTAATCGAAGTCCGGCAAAAGTTGAACAAAATCTCGAAAGGTAACTTATTGAAAATGTTTTTTTTTGTGTGGCGAAATTTGATTTTAATTATGGTCTTAGGAACCCGGTAATATTTTATACGCTAAGTCATAGAACTTCTGCTGGCTGGTGCCTTCGATCGTGTCACCGAGGCCACGTGTATCGTCGTCGATACACGTTAGACCAGCCAGCGACTCTTTAAATACCACAAGAAGCTTTTATTAAGCCCTCACAGATTGACGACCCAGATAGATTTTGGAAACCAAAGTTGGGCAGGCATCTCCTTTATAAGAGTCCTAAGTGAACTGTAGGAGTGGCAGCTCGACCACGATTTTGCGTAGCTTTCCACATATACCCACCAGCGTCTGATTATAACTGTATCATCCCGCTACATTTTGCAAAATTACGCTTGGAAGATTACGTATCCGCCGTGCATACCCGTTATATATAAATGCATAGTCGTACCCGTTAAGCTACCTACCTGATACCTACCTCAGAAAAAAAAAAGGTATCATCCAACATAGACCATCATCATCATCCGCATAAACATCTTGCATCAACGAAATCCGGAGTTCAACTAACCTCATTAGAGAAATAGAGATATGATCTTGATATTTTTTTATAATTTTACATGATGTGTACGAAACTCTCAAATCGTAGTCACTCAAGTTAAGTATAAATTTCACCTCATTCCTGAAGCTCTTGTATACATTCATATGTTAAACCTTTGTTTTTTTAAATTTAGCAAATAGCGTTATAGAGTTTAAGAAGAAGAAACTCAAATCTTCGTCTTACCCACCACCAAGTCGTGCGCACCACTTCGCTGGAGGAAAGATTGCGGTGAGTCCTATTAATTAAGCTTTTATTTAACTCTGTTATCATATGGATGAATCGAGCAAAAGTTCATTGAACTCAGGAAAATTATTGAGCGAGGTCAGTAACAGTAATTGAATACTCTAACAGACTGTTAACATACATTTAACAGACAAAAAGATAAAGGCAGTCTTTATTTTTTTTAATGCTACGTACATAAACACTGAAGACATTGAGTGATAGCGATCGTTAATATCGTATTATACATAAATATTTAAGTAAAAATTCATGAGAGACGTACATAGGGGTCAATGAACCCTTTAATATGATTTAACATTGATTCATTTATTTATTTTTTTTGTCCTTTTTAGGCAATTTTTATTTAACGTTAACAAGTAATATTATAATTTATTACTAAGAAATTTGAATTTAACTTTAAAAGATTTTAATTAGATCATAAAAACTATAATCTTAGATTTCATTTTATATTTACTTTTTGAATAAAATTTACCATGTTAGATTTTCTATGAAATTTTGCGTGTTATTGACATACGTAATGTCGTGTGAGTAAGTTTCGAAAGTGGGCTTAGAAAAGTGGAATGAAGAGGGGTAGTTTAGACGGTGAAGAGATGAGTCAGATTTAAATCTAAATTTGACTTCGCTTTAGGGGTTATCGTGGATAATTGTGAGTGGTGCGATAACCATGGTGTTTCTACCTAGCGTAGAAAACAGTGGGAGGGTCACACTCAGGAACTAAGTCCATCTTATAGTTCCGAAAAGAAGTGTTTGTTGATAGAAGTAGTGATTTTTTTTAGCAGCTTTTGGTATTTCTTTTTATTAACTTATTCATTTAGGCACGTTTAAAAGTAAACGGCAGTCCAGTGGCGTTTGCAAGACCCCACCCCACCGCCGAGCAAGCCTAATGGCCTTCGCTAGCGTGCCTACCAGCACTCTGCCGACTGGACAACCTAATCCACCTTCTTGGAGGATCTTTGAGAATCCTGTGGTTCAAAGGAGTTCAATGAAGATGCATAAGATCGCAATTTAGTGGGTTAGGAACACCAATATCGTTACACAGGTGGCGCCCAACGTGGGGCGAGAATTTTGTAGATTTTTAGACGGTTCAAAACCTCAAAAACTATTTTTTTTATTATTTAACTACAGTTCAATCAGGTTTTTAAAAAAATTTTTGCTTTAACCTTTTTTCATCTTTTATTATGTTTTTAACAAGTATAAAGAGTCATTTATGAGCCAAGTAGGTTTTGTCCAAGAGTACAGTTGCTTTAACATAACTCTTAGTAGCATATTCTACGAAGGCTTATGAGAAAAGAGAATGCTTTTTTTTTGTTGATTCAGTGGCCTGAAATTTCATGTAGACGTTTATTACAACTTTTTTCAGTATAGCATTGAATTAATGTTAGAGTTCTCATTTAAGGTGTAGCATTGGCTAGGAGGATTTCATCGGACGACCGGGGGATATCGGTACCAGTAGACTACGTCTCCGTCCGTTGCGCCCGAGATATGTTCCAACTAATTTTATGAACTTGAGTTAAAGCTGTTGCGAAACAAATACAAAATTGTCCCATTAGAGAAAGATATACATGAATACTCGCTTTTAAAGTCAAAAAGTTATTTTGTAACTTAAAACAATTTGTCGTTTGTTCCTTTTTAGTTTACTTTTATTTTAGCAAGGCGACCAAAGAGGATGAGCATGAAAATTCGCTTGTCTCTTTGCAGCGTTTAGAGAAAATATTTTTATTTAGATACACCGACATTTATGCATATCAAATCAACAACCTTCTTTATATTTTTTTTTAATTTCTCACCGTCAAGCTTTTCTGAAGCTTCCACTTTTCTAAGCACACAATTAATGATTCAAAGTTTAGAAAATTCATATTATTTTCGAGATATTTTTTTTAAGTTGAGCTCCAAACGTATAACAAAATCTTTATTTTATCTTTCTGCTGCAAGAACATAAATACGAAAAAAAAAAAAAAAAAAAAAAAAAATCTTCCATAATGACACCAAAAAATCAAAACGCTATTCGCAATACCCGAAAAGGTAATGTGGGAGACGATGACCTTAATAACACGGCAGGTAATACAAATGAAATGCAAGACGCTAGTGTTCAGCTTCCTCAGGGGTCTCGTCAGGTAAACCTCTCTCAAGATGAAAATCTTAAGCGATACATTCAAAATATAGTTACTGCTTCAATAGGGTTGACGAGGGCTGAAGATCTTCAGATTCGTCAGGCAGAATATTTAGCCGAAAGGTTAAAAACAAACGATGAGATAAGCAGAGTCATACGAGAAGAGCTAAGAGCTATGGGTATACCTAGAAGTAGCGATACTGATAATATCAATGCCCAGCTTCCTTTAGATCAAAGTACTGTAAATGGAGGTTTACTTCCAAATCAAAACCGATTTCTAAATGAGGAAGACATTACCCCTATTCGTAGCCATAACCAGAACCAAAACCAGGATCAAAACCAAATTCAGAACGAAGTTCGAGATCCTACTATTGGTAACCATAATCAAAATCAAAATCAAGCTAGTAATCGAAATCCAATTAGACCTTCGAGCGAAGCTCCAGAAAGTACTCGAGAAGACTTAGAAAATTTTCATCGAAGTGAAAATTTTCAAAATTTCATGAATCAGATTGATAATTTGAATCTAAATTCCGCAGGTTTAAGTAATCAAGTGTCAAATCCAACATCGTGGACTCGACCTATCGATTTTAAGAAATGGGGGCTTAAATTTGACAATGAAAAGATGTCAATCGAAGATTTTCTCTTTCGTCTTAATCGTTTAAAGACATGTTACAAAGTGTCGTGGGATGACATTTTTCTACATTTTCAAATCTTTGTTGCAGGTGAAGTTGAAACCTGGTTGTGGATTTATCTTAAATCCAATCCTGGTGCGACCTGGCGTCATTTAGAGTTGGCTCTCTTAGAGCAATATAAAAGACTAGAAACCGACACTGAGATATCTAGAAAAATGTTTGATCGACGCCAAGGTCAAACAGAAACTTTCGATAACTTCTATTTAGATATAATGAGATTGAATTCGCGAATGCAAAAGCCTAAAACTTCTCAAGAGCTAATAGATCTCATAAAACAAAATGTGAAGAGAAAGACAGGAGAACTTTTAATTACATTTTATACGAGAAGTTTGCCGGAAATGGTTTACGTTTGTCGTACGATAGAAAAACGTATTAGTCAGTATGAAAGTCTGCGTAGTAAAATGTTTCCGGTCACAAACTATAACACAAAACCTAAAGTTAATGAGATAGAGTTTGGTACGGACGAATTTCAAGATGTCGATGCTCTCGAAGCTATCTCGGAGCCGAGAAATGTAAGTTTATATATTTGCTGGAACTGTAAAACGAAAGGACATTCCTATAAGCAATGTCCGAGTGCACAAAGGAACTTATTTTGTTTCCGGTGTGGCTTGGATAATACCACATCTCCAAAGTGTCCCAAGTGTACGGGAAACCGGAACAGGGGCAATCCAACCGGGGAGTTTTGCCCTCCACAATCGAACCCGGATCAAAAACCATTATAAAGAACTTAAAACCTCCAAATATTTCAAAACAACTGGACAATTCCTACTCAGATTTTTCAGATTCACCAGATTTGTCCAAAGAGTGTGACCACAGCTTCAAACCAAATTCAAATATAAAAATTTTTAACAGACCATCTAGCGATTCCCATTGTAATAAAAATGAATTTTCTCCAAAAATAGACCATAAGCTACCAACATTACACGAGCGTTTAAAGAACTATTATGAGGTGCGTGATCGCATTTTTAAAAAGCCATCAAATCGTGTGGTTAAACTAAGAGATAGATTTAGAAAAAAACGGAAAGTACATCAAGCTATATGTGCTACGAAACTTTGTAGTATTGATGACCCTAGACCTTACGCAAGCGTTAAGATTTTCGGAAAAAATATGTTAGGACTCTTAGACAGTGGGGCAAGCATTAGCTGTTTAGGAGCTGGTTGTCTCGACCTAGTTAAATCAGAATGCGTTTCTTTTAAGTATTTCAATTCAAAAGTAAAAACAGCTAGCGGTCAGAATCAAGCTATAATAGGTGAACTTTCAACTTTAATGACCTATAAAGGGGTTTCGAAGCAGATAACCTTGTATTTAGTTCCCTCATTGGAACAACGTTTGTATCTAGGAGTAAATTTCTGGAGATCTTTTGAAATTGCTCCTCAGATTGTTTCAGAAATCTCTTCAACAGATTTAGATATTTTTCGCGATTCAAATGCTCACGAGCTATCGGCAGATCAATCTAAGAACCTTAAAAATGTTATAAGCTTGTTTCCATCCGCAGCAAAATATGGGCTTGGTAAAACAATGCTTGAAGAACACATAATAAATACAGGTGATGCCGAGCCCGTGAAACAACGTCACTACCCGGTTTCTCCGGCGGTACAGGCGCTGATATATGAGGAGTTGGACAGGATGCTAGCCCTAGGTGTCATCGAAGAAAGCCAAAGTTCCTGGAGCTCTCCAATGGTGCTGGTGCAAAAGCCTGGGAAAAATCGGCTGTGCCTCGACTCCAGAAAAGTAAATAAGGCTACGAAGAAAGATGCCTATCCGCTCCATCATGTTGATGGCTTGCTTAGTCGTCAGACAGACACGCACTTTATATCCACTGTGGATCTAAAGGACGCATTCTGGCAGATACCGCTAGAGAAAGCCTCAAGGGAAAAGACCGCGTTTACCGTGCCTGGCAGACCCTTATATCAATTCACGGTCATGCCCTTTGGTCTCTGCAACGCTGCACAAAGGCTTTGTAGACTCATGGACAAAGTGGTGCCGCATGAATTGAGACAACACATTTATGTTTATTTAGACGATCTGTTGGTGGTTTCGTCGACATTTGAAGAGCACATGACAATCTTAGCGAAGCTTGCAAAGCTTCTGAAAGTCGCAGGTTTAACCATCAATCTATCAAAATCAAAATTTTGTTTTAAAGAATTAAAATTCTTAGGATTCATTATAGGGGGAGGAGTTATCCAGACAGATCCCGATAAGGTATCTGCCATTAGGGATTTTCCCATACCGAAGACGGCAAGACAGGTAAGACGATTTTTGGGATTATCTGGGTGGTATAGGCGGTTCGTCAACAATTATTCGTCTATAGCCTCACCCCTGACAGATACACTCAAAAAAAGTAAAACTTTTAATTTTTCGCCAGAAGCTTTAAAAGCATTTGAAGAACTCAAACAGGCTTTAACTTCGGCACCTATTTTAGTTAACCCAGATTTTCAAAAACCCTTCAAGATTCTTTGTGACGCGTCTACGACAGGAGTAGGAAGCGTTTTGTGTCAAGAAGATGATAATGGAGTCGAAAGACCAATTTATTATTTTTCGCACAAGCTTACATCCGCACAGCGGAATTATAGCATCACAGAGCTAGAATGCTTAGCAGCGGTTCTTGGAGTGGAAAAATTTAGATCCTACGTAGAGGGTCAAGAATTTACAATCGTGACCGACCATGCCAGCTTGCGTTGGCTTATGAGTCAAAAAGACTTAAACGGACGTTTGGCACGATGGAGCCTTCGTCTCCAAAGATTCTCATTTGAAATTGAGCACAGAAAAGGAACACAAAATATAGTTCCAGATGCACTTTCGCGTATCTACAGTGTCGATGAGTTAACATCTGACAAAAATAAACCAAATTCCTTAAATGTTTTACACATTGATCTTAAAGATCCAGCGTTTCAATCCGACGAATATAAAGGATTAATTCAAACCATTCAAGCAAATCAAAACCAACTACCTGACCTATACATATCAGATGGTTTTGTTTACAAAAAAGTAAAACCTTGTAAAGGTGATCCTTTAGAAGACGACCACATTTGGAAACTCTGGATTCCCTCTGCACTAACACATAGTTTAATTCTATTAGCCCACGAACCTCCGAAAGCTTCTCATGGTGGGGTAGCCAAGACGTTATATCGTCTACGCGACCGTTTTTACTGGCCTAATATGGCGGCTCAAGTGAAAACTGTCGTCGGCGACTGTGAGATATGCAAGACTTCCAAGGCCCCAAACTCCATTCTTAGACCACCAATGGGTCAAGCCTTCATAGTCGATAGGCCTTTCCAACATGTATATGTTGATTTTTTGGGTCCATACCCAAGATCAAAAAAGGGTAATACCCACATCATAGTTTGTCTTGACCAACTGACAAAATTCGTGCTGTCAAAGCCTTAAGAAAAGCCACTGGTGAAGCTGCTATTAGGTTTTTAGAAGACGAAGTTTTTTCAATCTTCGGCGTACCCGAGTCTTTATTGTCCGACAACGGAAAGCAATTTATAGGTAAGGAATTTTCAAAATTTCTAATGAGCTATGGAACAAAGCACATAAAAACGGCTGTGTATGCACCACAATCTAATGCCAGTGAACGAGTTAATCGCTCTATCCTCGCGGCAATTCGGTCGTACATAGGTTCAAATCAATCTCATTGGGACCAACATTTACTGCCCATCGTTAGCTCATTACGTTCAACTATACATTCGGCTATTGGCATGTCGCCTCATGAAGCTCTCTTCGGCCAGAGAAAAATTGAACACGGCACAGATTATGAATTGCTTAAAAAACTGAAAAACCTAAACAATCCGGAATTTACTATTATTCCTAAATCAGCAAAAATGAATATCATACATAAAAGAGTAAAAGAATCTTTAGCGCAATCACACAAAAATTATGAAAAAACGTACAACCTTAGAAGCAAGGGACGACTTTACAAGATAGGCCAAAAAGTTTTCAAGCGAAATTTTATCCTTAGCGATAAGACGAAAAATAGGAACGCCAAGCTATGCCCAAAATTTGTGCCGGCTATAGTCAAAAACATAGTAGGAAACAGCTTATATGAGCTAACCGACCTAAGTGGCAATAATTTTGGCGTAGTGCATGCCAAAGATATTCGTGAGTAACTTTACTAAGGTCGACCATTTAAAAGATAATTTTCAATTTTAAAAATACATGAGTGGCATATTCTTTCCCATTTCTGGTGTAAGAATACCAAAAATGGAAAAGTTGTGTATGGGCCACTACCTCACAGAATTTTTTTTTTCAATTTCAAATTAGTTTTTATTATTAACTATGTATACATGCTGAACTCTGCCACTTAATAGTTTCGTTAAATTTCGTTCCAATTTTGGGTTGTCAGAATATCGTTTCAATCTCACGTCATACCAACTCCACATGCTCGATTCGACATGACTATCCTACTTCCTTTTTCCACCAAGACCGTCAGCCTGTGAAGACCTGCCAAGATCGATTACAAACGCTAAGAAAAAACTCAATCTACTCTTTTGGAAATTTCATTGAGGTTTTATCAATAATTTTAATTAAAATTAAATAATTTATATAATTCCGGTAACTCGCATCCACGAATTATTTCGTATTAAGCGAGTGAAAACGCGAGCTTCGTAAGCTCGAGGAGATTTGGGAGAAAAGTCCAGAAATCGTAAGGCGCTTTGAGAAGCAAATATAATTTTTTTTTGATTTTTTTTTTTTTACGTAATGTAATATCTTTTTATTACTTTAGGCATATAATTGTTTTTATATAAAGCCTCGTCCGTTTGCTCTTGGGCTACGAAAAATAAAACTGAGTAAGTCCGTCCGCTCATTGGTCTGTGGCCACCGCACACCGGTTGCGCCTGGGGCTGTACAAAGGTGCCTTTCTAATAAACGCCGCTAATAAAACCCGACCTAAGATCCGAGCCAAATTCAGGAATTTGTTATAAATTTATTTATCCTACCCACTAGGAAATTTCAACACGTGGAGTAGAGATCTTCTCGTCTAATCGAAGTCCGGCAAAAGTTGAACAAAATCTCGAAAGGTAACTTATTGAAAATGTTTTTTTTTGTGTGGCGAAATTTGATTTTAATTATGGTCTTAGGAACCCGGTAATATTTTATACGCTAAGTCATAGAACTTCTGCTGGCTGGTGCCTTCGATCGTGTCACCGAGGCCACGTGTATCGTCGTCGATACACGTTAGACCAGCCAGCGACTCTTTAAATACCACAAGAAGCTTTTATTAAGCCCTCACAGATTGACGACCCAGATAGATTTTGGAAACCAAAGTTGGGCAGGCATCTCCTTTATAAGAGTCCTAAGTGAACTGTAGGAGTGGCAGCTCGACCACGATTTTGCGTAGCTTTCCACATATACCCACCAGCGTCTGATTATAACTGTATCATCCCGCTACATTTTGCAAAATTACGCTTGGAAGATTACGTATCCGCCGTGCATACCCGTTATATATAAATGCATAGTCGTACCCGTTAAGCTACCTACCTGATACCTACCTCAGAAAAAAAAAAGGTATCATCCAACATAGACCATCATCATCATCCGCATAAACATCTTGCATCAACGAAATCCGGAGTTCAACTAACCTCATTAGAGAAATAGAGATATGATCTTGATATTTTTTTATAATTTTACATGATGTGTACGAAACTCTCAAATCGTAGTCACTCAAGTTAAGTATAAATTTCACCTCATTCCTGAAGCTCTTGTATACATTCATATGTTAAACCTTTGTTTTTTTAAATTTAGCAAATAGCGTTATAGAGTTTAAGAAGAAGAAACTCAAATCTTCGTCTTACCCACCACCAAGTCGTGCGCACCACTTCGCTGGAGGAAAGATTGCGGTGAGTCCTATTAATTAAGCTTTTATTTAACTCTGTTATCATATGGATGAATCGAGCAAAAGTTCATTGAACTCAGGAAAATTATTGAGCGAGGTCAGTAACAGTAATTGAATACTCTAACAGACTGTTAACATACATTTAACAGACAAAAAGATAAAGGCAGTCTTTATTTTTTTTAATGCTACGTACATAAACACTGAAGACATTGAGTGATAGCGATCGTTAATATCGTATTATACATAAATATTTAAGTAAAAATTCATGAGAGACGTACATAGGGGTCAATGAACCCTTTAATATGATTTAACATTGATTCATTTATTTATTTTTTTTGTCCTTTTTAGGCAATTTTTATTTAACGTTAACAAGTAATATTATAATTTATTACTAAGAAATTTGAATTTAACTTTAAAAGATTTTAATTAGATCATAAAAACTATAATCTTAGATTTCATTTTATATTTACTTTTTGAATAAAATTTACCATGTTAGATTTTCTATGAAATTTTGCGTGTTATTGACATACGTAATGTCGTGTGAGTAAGTTTCGAAAGTGGGCTTAGAAAAGTGGAATGAAGAGGGGTAGTTTAGACGGTGAAGAGATGAGTCAGATTTAAATCTAAATTTGACTTCGCTTTAGGGGTTATCGTGGATAATTGTGAGTGGTGCGATAACCATGGTGTTTCTACCTAGCGTAGAAAACAGTGGGAGGGTCACACTCAGGAACTAAGTCCATCTTATAGTTCCGAAAAGAAGTGTTTGTTGATAGAAGTAGTGATTTTTTTTAGCAGCTTTTGGTATTTCTTTTTATTAACTTATTCATTTAGGCACGTTTAAAAGTAAACGGCAGTCCAGTGGCGTTTGCAAGACCCCACCCCACCGCCGAGCAAGCCTAATGGCCTTCGCTAGCGTGCCTACCAGCACTCTGCCGACTGGACAACCTAATCCACCTTCTTGGAGGATCTTTGAGAATCCTGTGGTTCAAAGGAGTTCAATGAAGATGCATAAGATCGCAATTTAGTGGGTTAGGAACACCAATATCGTTACACTTTTGCGTACAAATTCAAATTTGATAAAAAATCCATTCTACTATGTATTTGTGAAAAATGTGGAAAATAAAAATAATGTGACTTCCCAGTATGAGGCTTTCAGAGTAATTTATATTTTTCTAAAGGAAAAGATGGTTTGCATTTCTTTTTACAATTTTAGCTTATTATTGCATCTGTTATACAAGGTGGTGCAACATTAATCATCCAATTTTGCTTCTGAATAACTTCTTTATTAAATAAAGTGATTAAATTGTTTATTTGGACTTGCAGCTGTCTAGTTCACAAAAAATATCAAATATGATTGACTCACGACGCCACTTGCAAAAATTATAACATTTCCTGGTAGGGCTATTAATTTTGCGCCACCTTGTAGTAGCCTAGTAATACTTTTAAGACATGCATTCCATATTTATGAAATTGTTCACGTAACATCAGCAAAAATTGTTGACTTACTTCCAAATAGATATGGTCTATAAGCCTAACGTATAAATATCAAAAAAGACTTGCCCAAGAACAGAACCCTGGGAGAGACTGTAATGAAAACTAAAATGATTTATTCGTTGCAGAACTTTTTGGTACCGGATATTTGGTTTCTGAGTAATTTTAAGTGGGCAAACGTAATCTTCGGAACAACTAGATCCACTTTAACTTAATCCATGCATCCCTACATGAGTTATTTGCACTATTATATCCGCATTGTTTTCATTCAATTGATACCTATTTAAGGAATAAAATTTTTTTTTTGTCAATTTGTAAAAATTTCAGCATCATTCAGCTCTGGTAAAAAATATAATTTAAAGCTCATTTGGAATTTTATTTCATTCTCCAAATATTTTTTTTTAAATATTAGTATCACAATCCACAAGGATCTTCATCCTAACCATACCTTACCTAAAAAAAAAACAACCCAAAACACCCTCAGAAGTGAAAATTCCTGACATATGCAAACATTTTTGCACCCCTTCTTTAATGGTGTAAAATTTATCCACCTCCGACATTTTTCTGATTTATTGGGAATTATTTGTCAAACATCGATTTTTTCAGATTCGTATACAGTAAAAGCTCTCATAAACGGACATTTATGGTCTCCGATTTTTCTCAGCCAGAAATGGTCCGGTTAAGAGGAAGTTTAAATTTTTTTTTAATTTATATTAATTTGTATGAAATGTTTATTATTCAAAATAGGAACTTTTTTATTCACTTGCTGACATTCAAAGAAAGAAAATCAGTTCAAGTGCTCACATTGAAAGTTTTTCTGACATTATAATACAAATGTGAGCAAAATTATATTTATAACAGAATATAGCAGGCTTTGACAATTGGGAAAAACGTAACGACATTTCGCAAAAGCATAACAAACTAAAGAAGAACTGGGGAATATCCTTTTAAGCTGACAACGAAAAAACATTCTGTCATAAGAGCTTTGCTCACAAATTTAAAAAAAAATAAAATTGTACTGAAAACATTTTTTAAAATGTGTCCATAGGGCCTATCCATTAAAAAAAAATAGGAAAAACAGAGTCCTCGCGAGTAAGAAAACGTCCCTCTATAAGAATGAATTTAATATGGGGGATAACAAAATAATTTTTGGTTCCCGGAATATTGTCTGTTTAAGGGATTTGTCCGCATATGAGAACTGTCCGTAAATAGAGCTTTCACTGTAAAGACATCATTACATATTCAGCGAGTGTGATAAGCATAAACATTATGAAATTTTGTATAATTCAATTGAAAATCTACGCAAGAATAACTTACAGGCCCGTCTACCTTAAATATTTCCACAAATTCCTACTCTCAAAAAAAAAAAAAAAAAAAGAAAACACCCCAAAGGCACAGTGGTAATGGTTTTAGCGTGATTTAGTCGAAATAATTTCTATGCTTTCACGTAAATTGGGATGTAAATCTAATTTTTATTAAAATTATATACCTTTAAAAATGTGCACCAGCACACTAGCAGGCTGGGTGTTGCTTGCTACGCAGGTGAAATTACCAGAATGCTCCCGCCTGGTTTTCAGGATAGTAAGCTCCGATGATTGAAAATCTAAAAAAAAAATTATAAAAATCATCAGTAATTTAAAATCCAATAAAGTTAGGGATTAGGCACATTGTTTGGGGAATGAGAAGAGAAAAATTGTTCTTTTTGGTCGGGAAAGGCTGGAATGCAGGATTGTATGTCTATATACTATAAATCTGAAGGCTTAAGGAGCAAAATAGAAATTGATTTTTTTTTTGATTTTTTAAGGTAAAGTAGGAATTGTTAAGACAAATGCTACATGTGAATGTGTATGAAATTAAATTAGTTTAACTTACCTGCTTCTGTTGAAACGTTTATTCCTCTGTCGATGTCATAATTTATCATTCGGTTGTCGTGATACCAAAATATATATTCTGATGCTACAGTATTTTGTACAACACGACATTGTAAACGCAACGTTGATCCGGGTGTTAAGTATCGAATTGGTGGTCCCGATATTTCGGCACGTGCTTCTATGGCAGGAATTGGAATGTTGTGTTTGAATGTAAAGAAAAAAATCGAAAAAAGAAAGAAAAGGGGAATAGATTCAGAAAGTTAGTACAAACAATAAAAAATGTTATATTGGACAATTTAAAGTGAATACATATATAATTGAATAATTTTTATTTAAGGTATCTACAGGGTGGGCCAAATAAGACCTACTTTAGTCTAACCCGAAGAACTTTTTTTATTTTCTAATACACAATGAGATGGTTTATAAGCTAATGAGCAACACATCTCAGGACAATTCTTAGAGGAGTTGTCAAATCCTTGCAAGAGCCAGTACACCCCTTTTTGACAGAGGCTGAGAATCGAACCCAAGACTCTTCGTACTTAAAATACACTTAAACCTTTGTAAGTCGGCCAAGTCGTAGAAGTCCTCGTCAACTTACTCTATCAACAACTAGACGTTTTTTTTTCGTCGTCCGACTAAATTCTCATTTTTTTCTTAAAACTCGCAGTTTAAGTGCATAAAATCAAGCATATTGCCTTGCCTTAATCTTGTGTATCATCTCTCCGAAGCTCAACTTTTAAACTTAATTTAAATTAAGAATTAGTTTTTCTATTTGTTGCACTTTTTATTCGCGATCGAAATATGCCACCAAAATCAAATAAGCGATACCGTGTGCAACAACAAGACAGTGAGTGCGATATATTCAGCCCCCTCACATTAAAAATATTTTTCGCGCCAAAAAGAAACAACGTTCTCCCATCGACTCGAGCATCATACTGAAATTTTCGGATAAGCGTGGTAAACAACAATTCATGCAAGCTGCAGCGAACTTTCGTAAAACAAAAAAAGCTCCGCTTAGCCTTTCTGAAATTGACATCGATTCGCAAAAAAGCTTCTTTATCAACGACAGTCTCACAAAAAATAATTATCAGCTCCAGAGGTACGCATTAAGACTTAAACGAAAGTCTCTTCTATCATCTGTGCACACATTCAATGGACAAGTGTTCATCCGCACACCTAACAGCCACGATCCAGTCATCATAAACAACATCGGAGATCTGAGGAATGCCGTCGGCTCTGACGATTTAAATGATCTGAATATATATGGTAGCTAATATTAATCTTAAAATGCAAGAATTTTTTGTTTTTATTTGTTCTCCTTTTTTTATTTCTAATTTCCTTTCTCTGTTGCAAATAGATTTTTCTCTTTATTTATTTTTGTTATACGAGTATGTACAAGTTGTCTCAATTCAAATTGTTTCTTTATTATTTTTCTTCAGTTTCTCTCTTACTTGTGAAATTAATGTATTTAACATTTTTGTTTTCGATTCCAGCCTCGGTTTAAACTTTTTTTGTCATAATGGGCAGCAACAATGATGCTGGCTTTTACAGCATAAACGAAAAAAATAGATTCTTAGTAAATACTCTTTGCAAAAGTAATAATGGTTTGCATATTTGCCACATTAATGCTCAGAGTCTTGTTAGTAAATTTGATGAGTTCAAAATGATATTTGAAGATAGTTTGCTTGATATAATTTGCGTGTCTGAGACGTGGTTTTATCCAAATTTGAATAGTAGTCTCTTTTCTCTTAATGGATTTAAAAAACCTTACAGGGCTGACCGAACTCATACAACGGGAGGGGGTGTTGCAATATACGTTAAAAATTACATCCGATCTAGCCATGTTAAATGCTCTGATGGTACCGAGGCATGTGACTATTATTTCATTGACTTATTTAATGGTGATAATAAATGTAGTATTGGTGTCATTTATATGCCACCACGAGTTGCAAACTCTCGTCTTATTACACCAATTGTAGAAGAAATGTGTTCACGTGTACCTAAGCTTATAGTATGTGGAGATTTAAATATAAATCTTCTGCAATCTTCATCTAATCTTTTTAGAACGTCAATGAATTCTCTGGGACTCTCATTTGTGAATTATGTTGAGCCAACTCACTTTAGACCCGGTTGTGTCCCATCACTGCTTGATGTTTTTCTTGTAAGTGATGAAAGTTTTGTTAAATGTTGTAGCCAGTTATCCGTTCCTGTGTTTTCATACCATGATCTTATTTTTGCAACCTATGATTTAAATTTTGAGAGGAAATCAACACAATCATTTCAGTTTCGTGACTTTCGTAATGTCAATGTTGAATATTTATTTAGTGATTGCTCGTCTATTGATTTACACCCAATTTTCACAACGTCTAACGTTAATAGTCAAATTGAGCACCTTAATGTAGCTATTGATTATCTTTTTAATAAACATGTTCCTTTAAGAACTCGATTTATTAAATCACGTAGCTGTCCTTGGCTTTCTCATGAAATTCTTAATGCAATTAAAGCAAGAGATGTCTCATATCGCCGCTGGAAACGATTTGGTTGTGTAGAAATGCTTCGACTATTTAAAACATCCCGTAATCTGGTAACAAGATTAATAAAAACCGCCAAATACAACTATTACAATAACAGGTTCAACTCAAATCTTTCCTCAAAGTTCTTTTGGAAAGAAATAAAGAGTGTTGGCTTAAAAAAAGATAGCAGTGTGTCCGATGAGAATATTGATTTAGAGGAACTGAATCGTAATTTCTCTAGTCCTTCAACCCATTTCAACAACATAGTAGCCGGACTTGCTGAGAACGATAGAGCTGACGCATTTTCTGTGTGTGCTATTGATGAATATCAAGTAGGAAAAGCAGTTTTCGCTATTAAATCCAAATCTACTGGTCTCGACAACAATCATCCCGATTTTATAAAAATCCTTCTTCCTTTCATACTTCCTCATATAACCCACATTTTTAATACTATAATAATGACCTCAACCTATCCCACTTCCTGGAAAAAATCTAAAATTATCCCTATGCCTAAACAAGGTAAAAAAAAAGAATACAGACCTATAGCTATCCTTCCTTTTCTATCTAAGGTTTTTGAAAATATTATAAGCAACCAGATAAAAAATTACATTAAACAAAAACATCTACTTCACGCTCTGCAATCTGGTTTCCGGTCTGGGCATAGTTGCATTTCAGCCCTTCTAAAAGTGTCTGATGACATAAGACAGGCCTTAGATAAAAATTATACAACTGTGATAACATTACTTGTTTTCTCAAAAGCATTTGATTGTGTTAACTCTAATATTCTCTGTGATAAACTGACGACCTATTTTAATTTCTCTGACACAACTAAAAATCTTATTTATTCATACTTGACCAATCGTATGCAAGCTGTATCGTGCAATGGTAAGCTGTCTTCGTTTCTTCCTGTTGGTTCTGGTGTTCCTCAAGGATCTATCCTTGGGCCTTTACTGTTCTCTTTGTTCATTAATGACTTGCCATCTGTTTTGTCTCACTGTCAGTTTCATATCTACGCGGATGATGTGCAATTGTACATTAGTTTTCCCATCGGGATGGTTGAGGATGCTATAGCTAGCATGAACATTGATTTAAGTTCAATTTATCACTGGTCTACACGCAATGGACTTAAGCTTAATCCAGAGAAAACGAAAGCTATCCCTATATCCAAAAATAATCCTCACCTTTGTAGTAATGAAGAAATTACTTTATAAAATATTACTTATAAGTTTATATAAAATTTAGAATAAATCTATATAGCAACTAAAACTTTCGATGAACACTTAGAAATTTTAAAGGAAGTTTTTCAGAGGTTAGTGAGGAATAAACTGGAAATAAAGATGGATAAGTGCAGGTTTCTGGAATCGGAAATAGAATATTTGGGTTATATAATCTCAAAAAATGGTATTCGCCCAAATTCAAAAGGCATAGAATCTATTTCAAAATTTCCAGTACCCCAAAATTCTAAAGCTGTTCATAGTTTCTTAGGTTTGTGTTCTTATTTCAGGAAGTTTATAGCGGGATTTTCAGTTGAAGCTCAACCATTATATAACCTTATTCGAAAAAATGTGAGCTTTAAATTTGGACAAAAAGAGCTGAGCTGTTTTGAAAAGTTAAAACAAAAGCTGATGGATGCACCTATTTTAGCAATTTATGATCCACGTGATGAAACAGAGCTTCATTGTGATGCAAGCTCATTAGGGTTTGGGGCCATATTGCTACAGAAAAAAGTAGATGGAAAGTTTCATCCCGTGTTTTACTTTTCAAAACGAACGACTGACCAGGAAATGAAGTATCACAGTTTCGAGTTAGAAACTTTGGCAATTATCTATGCCCTTCAAAGATTTAGAATATATTTACATGGAATAAAATTTAAAATAGTAACAGACTGTAATTCTTTAACGCTAACTTTAAACAAAAAAGAGATAAATTCCAGAATAGCCAGATGGGCTCTTGAGCTCCAAAATTACGATTATTCTTTAGAACATCGTGCAGGGTCAAAAATGCAACATGTTGATGCTCTTAGCCGAACTTCAAGCGTATTAGTTTTAGAAGAAAATACTTTTGAACAAAATTTATCAATTTGTCAATATAGGGATGATGTTATAAATGAAATTAGAAAACGTTTGGAAAAACAGGATGAGAAATTATATGAAATGTGTAATGGACTGGTATATAGAAAAGTTGGACAGGACGTTCGGTTCTATGTTCCAAGTGAAATGGAAAGAAATGTATTGCAAGTATATCACGATGAGATGGGTCATGTAGGCTGTGATAAAGTGTTGAGTGGTTTGCAAAAAGTTTACTGGTTTCCTAAAATGAAAGAAAAAATTAAATGTCATATTTCAAACTGTTTAAAATGTATTTCTTTTTCACCAAAATTCGGAAAGCATGAAGGACTTCTTCATAATATACCAAAAGGTAAGACTCCTTTTGACACTATTCACGTAGATCATTTCGGACCAGTAACACTTAAAAATTCAAAAAAGAAGTTTGTATTTTTATTAATCGATTCATTTTCTAAATTTGTAAAGTTGTATGCAGTTCGAAGCACTAATACCAAAGAGGTATTAAGTTGCTTAAGGCAATATTTTAATTCATATAGTCGACCAAAAATAATAGTTTCTGATCGAGGAACTGCATTTACTTCTAAAGATTTTCAAACATTTGTCAATAACAACAATATTAAACATTCAAAAATAGCAACGGGATCACCACAAGCTAATGGACAAATTGAAAGGGTAAATAGGAGTTTAGGGCCAATGCTGGCAAAGCTAACTTGTGGGGGAATAAATTTTTCTTTGGATAGAGTGTTACCAGAAATAGAATTCGCATTAAATAATACAATTCACCGTAGTACAAGTGAACTTCTTTTTGGTGTCAGCCAAAGAGGCGTTGTCTTAGATTTATTAAAGGAGAAACTTGAGGAAATAACTGCAAAGGAATCAGAAAGAAATTTAAATGAAGTAAGAGCTAAAGCAGCCAATAGAATCATAAAATGTCAAAACTACAATAAACAAATAAAGGATCGGGGAAGAATTCATAAAGAATATAAAGTAGGTTATTATGTGGTAGTAAAAAATTTTATAAGTCAATCTGGAGTTTGTAAGAAACTCGCTCCCAGGTTTAAAGGTCCTTTCAAAGTTGTTCGAGTTTTACAAAATGATCGGTATTTATTAAGAGATGTTGATGGTTTTCAATTAAATCAAGTCCCTTACGAAGGGATTTGGGAAATAGCAAATATGAAACCTTGGATACAAAAATACAATACAAAAATTAAAAAAAAAGAAATTAAAGTTAAAGTTCATTCTAAAGGTAATCGGGACGATTACGAGTCAGGAAGGCCGAATTGTAGTAATGAAGAAATTACTTTATAAAATATTACTTATAAGTTTATATAAAATTTAGAATAAATCTATATAGCTGCTGGTTATAAGTAGAAAAATAAAAAATGTAAATAGACACTTGAAAAAAGACTCTGAAACTAAAAAGATTCTATTTAAATAATAAAATATACATATCAAAATAATTTCTTGGTTTTATTCTTACGCTTATACCTTCAAAACCTTCCTCGCCTGCTTTTAAATACATGCGAAATTGAATATGTCACCAATGTAAGAAACCTAGGTATAATCTTCAACAATAAACTAACATGGGACACTCATATAAATTCTACAATAGCCAAGATATATGGTTCACTAAGAGGACTATCTGTAACAAAAACAATACTCTCTACTCAAGTCAAATTGAAGCTTGTTAGATCGTTTGTCCTACCGATGTTATCATATGGGTGTGAGTTGTTCGCAGATCCTGATTCTAATTCACTTCAAAAGTTAAAGGTTGCATTCAATGCTATTGCCCGTTACGTTTTCAATCTGCGAAGGTTTGATCACATTTCATCTCAGGCTCGTCAACTTTTGGGTTGTAAATTGGAAGCTTTCTTCATGTATCGGTGTTGTTTGTTTCTCTTTAAATTAATTGTTAATGAGACTCCGAACTATCTTTTTTCCAAACTTAATTTCTGTTCTTCAAATCGTTCCATTCTTTTATGTTCCTCAAGATATACCTGTTTGACATCACGCAGACAATTTTTCGTTTATGCTGTCAGACTGTGGAATAATATTCCCAGTCACATGAGGTCTGGAATCGAAAACAGAAACTTTAATAAACTTATCTTTGAACATTTCTCTAACTTGAATTGAGTTAACTTTCTTATTTTTATTATTTATTTTCTTCTTTTGCGACTTTGCTATGAATTTTATTAAACTTGTTTAAAAACTTTAATAAACTTAAATTTACTATTTTTAAACTAATTAATAATATGTTGCTATTGTTGTTATTTAATTTTGCTATTCTTGCATATCCTAATTAACCTTTCTGTAATATCCTGTACTATTTATAAGTTATTCTTAATGTACAGCTGTTTTTTATCAATAAATCAAATCAAATAAATCAAATCAAATTAGACAACCACACCTCGATCCCTGTCTCACCCTGTAATTTGACCTGGATTTTGAAAACCGGAGCCTCTTACAAGGAAATAGCGCAAACCAAAGACATTATTAGGTAGTTAGGGCTCGAAAATCCATAAAATCACTTTGGACCGGCATATTTCGATAACCAGACCACTTAGAAGCCTTTCGTTTACATGTGTGTATAGGAATTGAATAGACCTTTCATTCGATGTATGTCTCGATGCGTTTGGAGAACTTTGAAAATTTGGTGATTTTTTTAGACAAGTGGTTAATCCATGCTTTTTTCAAAATTCTCAAAAATTCAGTAAAATCTCTTTGGTTAGAAATATTTCGAGAACCAGACATCGCAGAAGCTTCTGGTTTTCACCCCTGGATAGCTGTGGAGAATTTTACTGGGGTTTTTGAAAACCGGAGCCTCTTACAAAGCTCGGTTTCGGAAATAGCGCCAACCAAAAGTAGTTAGGGCTCGAAAATCCATAAAATCACTTTGGACCGGTATATTTCGATAACCAGACCACTCAGAAGCCTTTCGTTTACATGTGTGTATAGGAATTGAATAGACCTTTCATTCGATGTATGTCTCGATGCGTTTGGAGAGCTTTGAAAATTTGGTGATTTTTTTAGACAAGTGGTTAATCCATGCTTTTTCAAAATTCTCAAAAATTCAGTAAAATCACTTTGGTTAGAAATATTTCGAGAACCAGACATCGCAGAAGCTTCTGGTTTTCACCTTTGGATAGCTGTGAGAATTTAACCGGGGATTTTGAAAACCGGAGCCTCTTACAAGGCTCGGTTTCGGAAACAGAGCCAACCAAAAGTAGTTAGGGCTCCAAAATCCATAAAATCACTTTGGATCGGCATATTTCGATAACCAGACCACTTAGAAGCTTTTCGTTTCGATGTGTATATAGGAATTGAATAGAACTTACATTCGATGTATGTCTCGATGCGTTCCCAGCCCTTATTTTCGAAGAAAAATGGTCCAGTGACGGCACCGCTCTATCATGAGTGTTGTTAACTAGTAAACCAGTCTCACTTTCTGTGAAGATTTCAACGAGAAACAGCTGTCAGTGTCAAAATAGTCTATGATTTAAAAAGAAACCCTTAAATGATTCACCTTGTATATTCACTCAAATTGGAGCCTCTAGGTTCAAGGTCGAATTTCTGGTTTAAAGACCAAATCATCGCTTGGCTTTGACGAAGGGAAGCAGCGTACTCGGAATAGCAGGGGATGGAAAGGTGCCGTGTTTCAGATTGAGACCTTCATGGATCGGGTGCCGGATAAGTAAGCTTATATTTTTAATTAAGAAAAAAATTGTAATTCCAAACAAGAAGAATGTCAGTTTTAATAATTCCTGCGTGTTTTCTGAATCAGTAGTTTGAAGCCTGAAACAACAGTTGAAACCTCACTAGCAAATAAAAGTAGCAGTTGTACTCGTACTATGCTCCTCCCGACAAATTTCAGCATTCCTGTTTAGGACTTGCTGGAGTTCCAGTTGTTTATGCTGTTGCATACATATTGCTGCTAAGCATTTGATTTTTGAATTTTCTCGGTTCCTGTTTTTCTGCGAGATTCAGGTATATATAAAATGCGAAGGCGGAGTTAAAACGGTTTTATTTTCGTCGAAAGCTAAAGGCCTATGTGGGACGTATCGTTAGACTTTTATTGGTAAAATTTGGTTTCCCCCGAAAAAAGATCATGAGTTCAAAGATTGCCTTCTAGATAATTTCCAAATGCATACAATAATTAATGGCGGGCAAAATCCTACGCAAAACAGATACAACTGGCAGACAAAATTGATGAAATTTAAAATTCCATCTTTTGCTTGCAAATTTATACATACATACCTTTCGCAAGCAAAATCGTATTTTCTTATGAATTGAATAAATCCAATTTTGAAATTCCTAGGAAAAGCCAAACCCAATGTTGTAGTATACCTACTCCTTTGGGAATGTGACATGTTTTCGAAATACAAAAATAAAAGCACAAATGGATCGCACGTACTTGGTCTTATGTTTTATAGATTAAGAATTTAAAATTAATTAGTAAAAAATGTTAAGACACACAAAATTAGTTCCTAAAACGCTAAGACATAATTTTTAATAGTTGGATCTAAGAACAGAATGCCATGTGACTTTTCAACCAAATATGAATTTATGAAAGAACAAAAATTATAAATAGTTGTAACGGTCTGCCTGAGACACTGCTGCAGCTTTCCATCCTCTACGATCCCGACTACGCTGCTCCCAATCATATAGGCCAAGCGCTCTGGCTTTGACGATGGCTTGGTATTAAAACTGAAAGTTTGGTCTTCGTTGTCACCACAAACCTGGGAGCTGGGATTTGAAGACTCTCTTAGCTAGAGTACTGTTGTCCATTCGCTCAATCTGGCCCAGCCAATTTAGTCGACTTGTTTTGGCTCCTCTCTCTTTCTGTTTATAGTCCAACACTCGTCGCGATAAAGCTGGACTGGTAGTAGGTTTTGTAGAGCACTTCCTGTAAAGAATGAGGAGTTTTCAAGTAGCAGCGGTTTCCTAGGGTAATTCTTCGTCGGATCTCCACTAAGATGTCGTTTGTGGAGTTAATATTAACTCCGAGGTAGATGAACTTTTTAACTACTTCGAAGTTTTTGCTATCAATTGTAACGTTTTGTCCTAATCGTTGGACAGATGTTTGTTTGGTTGTTGATAGCATATACTTGGTCTTGTCTTGATTTGCTTCAGGAACAACAAGTCTCGTTTGATCTTCAACAGCAGTGAGAGACTCTAATACAAAATGTTGGGAACCGCCCATGATGTTGATATCGTCCACATACCGTAACTGTTGGACAGATTTGTTGAATATAGTTCTCTCCCTGTTAACCCCTGCCCTGAGTACCATCTGCTCTAGAACCAGATTAAGGAAATCACATGATGGCGCACCTCCTTGCTAAAACTCTGTCATTTTGGAATAGTTCAGGAGAGTTGCTGCCTACATTGTTGCAAATTGGCCCGCGTATTTTCCAATGTCACGCGACACAGTTTGATCAGTTTTCCCGGGGTCTCGAGTTCAAAAATCGCCATATGGAGCTTCTGAGGACGAAGTCTATTTTATGCGACTTTGAAGTCGATAAATATGTAGATGGTGAGTATCGAATTGAAATTCGTTGGTCTTTTCAAGGATTTGCTTCATTGTGAATATTTGGTCTATGGGAAAGAAGACACACTGGTACTTGCCGAATAAAATATAAACGAACGGTTTAAGACTTTTAAAAGGCACGTTTGATAGGATCTTATATGCGACATTTAGTAGGGATAGTTCTTGCAAGACATAGGATCACCTTTTTTAGTAGATGGTCCATATGGAGCTAGCATGCTGCCTTCCACCTATATTTGGTTAATGCGTGCAGTCTACCAAAACATCACCTGGATTGTATTATTATACAAACAGGAATTAAACTTTAAAAAAAAATATTGACAAGTTTTTGAAATATCTAATTTAAAAAAAAGATTTGTTTAAAAAATCTTTAAAAAAAGTCAAAAATGGTTCTCTGGTTACTCTCTATAATGTCTTTCAATTTTTTTTGTTGAATTATAGATCGTAAGAATTAAGCAAAACAAAATAAATTTAATCAAAATTTTGGAAATTTATTTCCAGTAAAATAGGATTTTCGAAAACCATATTTTGAACATTTTTATTTTGTGATCACCGATATTTCTTTGATAAAATAGCGATTTTTTTTCAACTCAAGTCTATCGCCGCTGGGTACGTTTTTGTGTTGAAAAAATTCATTCAGCTTATAAGACCCTTCGAAATAGAGCTAAAAACAGTTTTTTTCCCGACATCTAAGTGTTGATTCTGATGGTTATAAGTTGTAGGAAGACCTGCGAGAACTTGGAATCGAGAAACAGCCAACGAATTTTCAAATCGACCTGAACGGAAACATTTGTAACTGTCCTTAAGGCTGGACCTCTTAGACAATACCATATACCATACTAAATCTGACGTACTTCCCTTCTATAGTGCTGAATTTTACTGCCATAGAGGTTGTTAACACCCCAACAAATCTACATGTTCTTTTTCAATAAAACGTTAACATTTAATAACCACATTAACTCATTGGTAGGGAAGAGATATGAGACACTCAGAACGTTGTGGATTGCACACTTAGCACCAGAACGATGTTCGCAAAGACCCTAGTCATACCTATTTTATCCTATGGGTGTCAGCGCTTTCAGCTTAAGAAGATATGACTATGTAATGTATCACATCTACATAAGGACGCTCTTAAAATGTCGTTTGATAATTTTATTAGGCTTCGGACAATATTGCTTTTCTTTAAGATTTTAAAAACACGACATACCTTTTTGAAAAACTCCGATTTTCATCATAAAATAGAGCCACATGTTTTATTCTCCTTTTTACTTGCAATATATGTACGTATGTAGGTACTAAAGGCAAGTTCTGTATTTGAAAAAAATTGAACTCGAGATTTTGATCAAAGTTGACATTACGAGGATAGCGAAGACGAATAACGTGGGTTCGACAATTCCGTCTGTTTGTCTGTATGTCTGTACCTCTCCCTACAGCCTAAGCCACTGGAGCTATTTTCTTCAATCTCGGTACTTAAGGGTATTCGGTGATTCCCCTGAGGGGAAATTGTATTTTTTTAGCTCCAAAACTAACGATACCCATATTGAAAAAGACAAAGAATTTCGAAAATATTAGTTTATGCAAAAACAAAAATTATAAGTCTTTGTATAGTGGTTTCTTAAAAAAATAAGCCTTTGTATACAAAATTTTTAAAACATTTTTAAGAAAAAATTTCGGTACGCCAACTCAAAGTTTCTATTACTAAACGAATAAAAAATAAATTTCAAAAAAAAAAAAAAAAATACGAAGCCGTTTTTGAGATATGAAATTTTCCCAAAAAAACTAGATTTTGTTTTCAAAATTAAAAAAAAAAAAATTTTTTTTTAAGTCTTGAAATGCAATGTTTTTTTAACTTTTTAGAAGCTTCTCTGTAAAAAATTTCATTAAAATCCGTCATACCGATAATGAGAAATTCAAAATACGATAAAATGGTTCTATGGTAGGTATAGCCAGTGATATATTAATTTAAATTTTTTTTATTAAATTATAGATCGTAAAAATTGAACGAAAAAAAAAAGTTTTAGGAAAATTCTCGGAAACGTTTTCGAGAAAATACGATTTTCAAAAATTATTTTTTCACATTTGTATGGTGGGTACCGTTAGTTTTAGGTAAAACAATTTTTTTTCTCAAGTCTTGAAGATTATATTAAAAAACTTTTATTTATCAACTTTGAAAAAAATCGAGCAAGGGGTTTTCGAAATACTGAGTCTCCAAAAAAATATTTTGAAATTTTTTTTAAAAATCCAAAACAAGAAAAATTTTAATTTGAATACTCAAAAATATTCAAACTTTTGAGGAGCTTTGTCATAAGAAAAATGATTAAAATCGGTTGTACCGTTTTCGATAAAATCAAAAACAAAAAAAAAAATAATGGTTCCAAGGGGGCTACCAAAAAATAACCCTTTTTTGTAAAAATTTTTTCAACCATTACCTAGCTTTAACTTAAATGAAATTTTATTAATTTTCGTTTTCAAAAATTCTGTGGGACAGTTTTTGAGAAAAAAAAATATGTATAAAATTTCGAAAAAAAAAATGGTATAGCAGGTGCGTTATTTTTGGTCTTAAAAAAAAAGAAGAAAGAAACGTGTGTGGGGAAAAAGTTAGAACCTATATCTACCAAGTTTAAAGAAAAGCGGTCGATCCGTTACGACTGTAGTTAAAAAGACAGACAGACAGACAGATTTGTGAGAACAACTTTCGTCTTTGCTATCATCGTAATGTCAGCTTTGATCGAAATCTCGACTTCGATTTTTTTACGTATGCATAACATGCCTTATAGTACCTATAAGACGCAAGTAAACAAAAAGGAGTGCTATTATAGGCATGGACTACATTTCGGTCAAAAAAAAATTTTAGGACAAAATGTTATTAATGGTACCTGTCACAGAACCGTTTTTTTGATTTCCGACTTTCTCATTAACGGCTTTAACGATTTTAACCAAATTTTTTAAGCAGGAGCTACCTTAAGTTTTTAGGGGAAGATGGCCCACCAAGGTAAAATAGCCCCTTTGCTAGAAATTGTAGAATCGAACAGAATTAGAAAGTTTTGGTAACACAATTCTTTAGTTTATCTGGCATCACTGACATAAACGAAATATTAGCAGCCTCAAGCTATTGTTTGAAATCTTACAGGTCAAACTGTCTCTAGCCATCAACAAAAGTAGAACCAATAAAATGTTGTAAAAAGTTTGTTGATAAAAAAAAATTATAAAAAACATTCAATTTTAGAGAAAACAGTAAATGAATTTAAGTATTTAGTATTTCTTATTAATTTATTGAAATTAGTTGGCCTATAACCATTTCAGTGTGTTCATTTTAAGCCACCTTCCCCTAATAATATTGTATATAAAAAAAAAACATTTTTTTTTTTTGAAAAATTCCAATTTTTTTTTTTTTTGAAAATTTAATATCGTTTAAACGTGTGAACGATTATTTTGGGAAATTATTTCCTAAAGTCCATACTACTAAAAATATACAAAATTTGCATCCCAAAGTTTGTTATTGAAAAATTTTAAAGAAATTTCTTATTTAAAAAAAAATTTAATAATAAAACGCTTTGTTTGCATAAATTCATACTTTTCTCGAAATCAGGCGGCAATTACAGGAATTTGAATAATTTTATCTTATTAAATCCATGTTTTATATTTATAAAATTTATTTTAGATTCCAAGGAACTTTTACTTTTTATTTTTATCTTTTGCTCTCCTTGCAGCACGGTACGTTCATTGAATATGATAAATAGCCATATGCATCTAGAAACAAGAATGTCTCTGGAGGTATGTATCCAGTTTCCAAGGCATTTATGAAATACCCAGGGTTCGGGGATAGAATAAGCTCGTTATCCATGACGCCCGCCGATCGTGCGAAGTGATGCCTCCCGAGGTCTAGTATGGCATTACTGATCAAAATTTCGTATAATTTTTTTTAAGTACATAACGTACACATAACGTACCATAGAGTACCTTAACATAATATCGCAAGTAAAAAGATCCCAAAGTTAAAAATAATAATTTGACTTTGACTTCTGATATTTTGAAGGCTGTTCAATTTTTTTCAAATTAAAATTTTCCATAATAATGATTTTGCTTGCAAACGTACACACACACTTGCATGGTGGTGGGAGTTTAATTAAAAGTTAATCATTTATCTCAATTCACATGAGGTAATAATTATTCTAATTGCGTTCCTTTGGCTACCTTGTCATTAGAAAAGAAATATTTATCGCATGAAGTATTTTACGTTTGAATTATAAATAAATCGACCTCAGCAATCCAAGCAGAACAGAACTTCATCCTTGTCGTTTAGCAAAGCATTAATCTAATATTACCAGCCATTTGTAAAGAATTCAGAATTCTCAATGAAATGGCACATGGAAAAGTAAATCCACTGGCAAATCTTGCTCTCTTGGAGATGACAAATGGGTTCTTTATTGAGAATGATTGAATATGGGAAACACCAAGTGGCAGGGGGGCCTTCTTTCTGCTCTTTTTTTATTATTATTATATCATTTTCAATAAGAAGTCTGCAAAGTGGCTCACCAGGACTTTGTCCCTCAGATGTGACTTAATATGGTTATGTTTATTGATGGCATGGACTTCTGAACATAGCTCTTAGAAGGCTGTAAAATTTCTTCTTTGAGTTTGACCGATGTCAATTAAATTGGTTATCCTTAAATCGGACTCGGTGATAGGGTGTATTAAAACGTAACAGCCAATTGAATGAAAGTAGGAGACTCCTAGAATAATCGATAAGCGTTGTTTTGCTTCTGTGTGAGCCCCTGTAAATTTTTGACAAATTCAAAACTACCTTAGTAGCTAAAATGCGAATTCCCCTATACAAGAAAAAGGAATAGTTTTTGGTACATATGGTTTTGACACTTTGAAACTACTACTGCCAAATAAAATTGCCTACCTCTCTAGAAAAAGGGAAAGACCAACTCCAATCCGGCGGATATCCGGTCGATACGTCTTCTTTCGAGTATCAGTAAGGTATTCAAAACCATTATTAATAGAGCTCTGTTCAAATGGACTGAGGAAAACAATGTGATGACGGGTACTTAGTTCGGTTTTAAGGCGGGCATGAAACAATTCATGCCTCTTTTTAGCTGGTATCTGACATCAAATGGAACAAAACTAAAAGGCATTGTACTGTTGCTTGTCAGGTTGATTTAGAGAAAGCTTTCGACACCGTATAGTCAGTGGGTCTCTATCTATAGCTGACCAGATTCTGCATAAGTAAATCACTTTTATGTATGCATGCTGAATGATAGAAAGTTTATTGGCAAAGTAACTTCTACTGCAATCTTCGATATTTAAAATGAGCTTCAGCAGGGAGCGGTCAACTCGCCAATTCTATTCAACATTTACACCAGTGATCTGATAGGTAGTCTAAATAATGCAATTGCATACGTCGACGATCTAATAGCGTACAGAACAGCTCCCCAATTCGAGAACGCTTTTGTAGTGTGACTTCGACAAAATTCAGCTATGAAACTATTCTGTTTAGGACTCCATTGCGTGGAGCCTCAAGAGATACGAGTGATCATAGAGCCACGTGGACAGCCACTGGCGAATAACAGTGTAGCAAAGTACCTTGGCATCTGGTTCGATGAGTATTTTTATTTTGGAAGACATATAAAAGCTGCTCTGACCATAGCTAGGGGAGCATTTGCTCCCGGTTGTTGTTGTTGTTTTCCAGCAGCTAGCTTGATAGCAGTGTGAAGGTGATTCGCTACATGGCCCTGATTCGGCCGATGATTGCCTATGGGTACCCGCTGTGGTTGAACATTGCCCCATTTCAAATGGAGTCGCAGTACAAACATTATTATTACAGCCAGCTTTTAGACAACGGAACTAACATAATCAGAATTGATAATTTTTTGTTAAAGGTAATTCGGGGCTACATTGCAAGAGCGATTTCCTCCAACAAAATCCTAATTTTGGCGCTTACAAGGTTTATAATGATGTACTTAAAAAGTTACAGAATCTTGCTGTTCTGCTGTTGACTGTAATCTTCAATAACTACTCGCATCTGAACAACAATTATTTCCCACAGCCTGGAAAATGGCAAAAGTTGTCTCCATCTCGCAGATGAACAACCGCGCAAAAGGATATCAGCCAATTTTGTTGCTTAGCTATATGAGCAAGATACTGAACAAAAAAAAAACGACTGTAGCTTGCGAATATAAAAGACGACAGTTCTACTTTATAAAACTTGTGCTCAAATTTTAAATGGAACACTTTTGGCAGAATATGAATGAATGTTGAAAATTTTAAAGTATTATTATTCTGAATTTTACGTGATTTTTTAATCGATTGACAGTTGAATTAAATATTTTGAACCTTGACAGATGTAACAGATACAGATTTCCGAAACTTGTATTTTCACCGGAAAGTACTGATTTGCCAAACAAACAGGGTGTCCGGTGATTCTTGTGCCAAACTTTGGGATGTGATGCTTAGTCATATTCTAAGAAAAAAATTGTTCTACAGTAAAGTCTGATTTTCAACTTTAACATCACTTATTGAGGATTTAAAAAAAGGCTGTGTATCTTGACCCATGTTAAGCTCAATTTCTCTGTCAGTACTAATGATAGGCACCTCATTTTGGAGTATAAGTAGAAATACATGGTGTTTAATTTTTCTTGCCCGAGCAAAATTTTTTTCAAAAAATGCGTAATAAACATAAAGTTTTCTTATTTTTACCTGATCAACAAAACAATAACAGGTAAAATTAAAAAAAAAATGATTTTTTGCCCTGAGGTTATTTTATGTACACACATATTATAGTCATAATAAGTGCTCAAAGTGCCCTCCTGCATTTTGAATGCATGCTAAAGCCCGTTTTTGGATTTCATTTTCAATGCTTAATCTCGATAATTCTTGCCTTACTTTTAGTGATCCTTCGGAAGCACGTTGTTCTTATTCAGTTAAAGTTGTTATTTCAGATGAGTAAACGATTTCTTTCGTTCGTCCCCATACACAAAAGTCCAGTAGTGAGATCGGGAGATCTTGCAGGCCAGTGAGTTCGTACATTTTTGCCTATCCATCGATCAGCGTATTCTTCATCCAGCCAATCCTTTACTTCACGACCATAGTCCGCCAGAGCACCATCTTATTGAATATATATGATGAAGCTAGCTGAAGCAGAGGAACATCCTCCAACAGGCCTGATAGATAATAATTTGGTAAAAACTCCAGATAGTAGTCTGATTCAGTTTCTCGAAGCTTCGAAAAAAAAAAAAAACAGAAGGATAAAGTTCCCGGTATCTTCGTTGTGCTCTTCTTGAATTTCCATTGCACAACCCATAAACGAATAAAATGTCAGCGTATTCTTTTCTCGTAAATGAAGGCATTTCACAAAGCGCTGTTATCCAACTGTAATCGTGACTTAACTTGATAATTTGATGAATGAATTTGTTTTTCTATTCTTTTATACCACTTATTTATCTAATTTACCTATTAAACCTTCATACCAAAAATTTAACTCTCCCTGAGAAGAGGTAAGGTAATTAGGGTTTTGAGAGCAAGTCAAGTAGGTATAAATAAGCAAACTTTTAACCCTTTTTATGAGTGCACAGTCTTACAAATTACCTAAAAACTATCAATTCTTGGAAAACCACTCCAATTGCCAAGTGCTGCAATAAAAGTAGCTAAAAAACCCAAAATTCGATAGCACTTATTCATGATTTTTTTTTTTATTATTTTGTTCATCAGGTAAAAATAAGAAAACTTTATATTTATTACGCATTTTTTGAAAAAAATTTACCTTAAAGTCAAAATTTAGCTCGGGCAAGAAAATTGAACACCATTTAAAATTGAAAACTGGCAACACTTAAAACATATCAGCTCAATTTAAATGTAGTTTTAAAGGCTAGTATTTCTTCTAAAAATAGTTTAAAATGAGGTCCCTACCATTGATACTGACAGAGAAATTGCCCTTAACATGGGTCAGGGTATACCATAGTTAGTCTTTTTTAAATCGTCAAAAAGTGATGTCAAAGTTGAAAATCAGACTTTACATTTTTTGTCTTAGAATATGACCAAGAATCAGATCCCAAAGCATGTCACATGAATTACCGGACACCCTGTATAGAAATTCCTTTAAAATGTTTCAAAAAAAAAATTTGGGATTCAATAGATATATTTTTTTGAATATTTTTATAAACAATATTATTTTTTATTTAAAGAAGCTCTTGTTAAAAAATTTTGGTTAAAATCGTTAGACCCATAATGAGAGAGTCGAAAATCAAAAAATCGGTTCTATTACATGTACCGTTAATAAAATTTTTTTCTAAAATGTTTGTCGGCCAAAATGTAGTCCATACCCATAATAGCACACTAATTTTTTTTATCAAAATCGTTATAACCGTTTTCGATGTAAATAAGATTTTGCAGTTACCGTTAGTTTTGGAGCTAAAATAAAAAAATTTCAATTTCTCCTCTAGGGAATCACTGAAGACTCTTAACTACCGAGTTTTGAAGAAAATACCTCCAGTAGTTTAGACAGACATATAGACATACAGACAGACAGACGGAATTGCCGGACCTACTTTATTCGTCTTCGCTATCATCGTAATGTCAACTTTGATCAAATTCTCGAGTTTGATGTCTTTTCCAAATGCAGAACTTGCCCTATAATACCTATATCGCAAGTAAAAATTTATCCGGGATGGAAATACCTAGTGTAAATAAAGGAAATCCACATTAGCGTCCTTCGCATTCGCATTAATTCGATAGTTGATTCGCTTTCATTATCATCGAAAAATATCAAATTGTAACGTCGTAAAATTTTTTTAATTAATTTAAAATAAAAAAAAAAAACTTTCAAAAAATCCACAAAATGTATGAGATTGTAAAATAGCAATCGTTCAATCGCAATCTTTCAGTCGACCATATTTTACAGTTCAACAAGTTACATGAAGCTAAAGTTGAATCGTCTTAACATCGTCCAGACGATTTATGTTTGTATGTGTTACACGACGAAGCAATTCATTCGTTCAAACGACGTCGTCAAACTATCGTCGTCTTACGCGATGAAGGCCCTGATTTATAACTTTGGCATCACTTTTTGCCGATTTAAAAAAAGGCTAACTTTGGTGTACCCTGCCCCATGTTAAGATCAGTTTCTCTGTCAGTACTAATGGTAGGGAGCTTATTTTGGACTTTAAGAATTATAACCTTTAAAACTACGTTTAAATTGAACTGATATGTTTCTAGGGTTGCCACATATTCAATTTTAAATGGTGTTCAATTTTTCTTGCCCGAAATTTTTTCTAAAATTTTTGTCGGCCAAACTGTAGTCCTATCAATTTTTTTCATCAAAATCGCTAGATACGTTTTCGATGTAAATGGGATTTTGCAAAACAGCTGTATAGCAGGTACCGTTAGTTTTGGAGCTAAAGAAAAAATTTCAATTTCGCCTCTAGGGAATCCGCAAAGATTCTTAAGTACCGAGTTTGAAGTAAATAGCTCTAGTGGTTTAGGCTTTATGTTAAGGTACAGACATACAGACAGACAAAATTGCCGGACCCAGTTTTTCGTGTTCTCTATCATCGTAATGTCAAGTTTGATCAAAATTCCGAGTTCGATTTTTTTTTCAAATACAGAACTTGCCCTATAGTACCTATATCGCATGTAAAAATGATTTTTATGAAGACTTATAAACAGTTTCCTCAAAACTCCTTGCTCAATACAATAAGCCCTTTAAAGTCTTACAGACCTCTTTAAGATTGTTTGAAAAGATGAAAGCACTTGGAAAAGAACTTTTCAAGACATATTTAAGACACATTAGATTTGCTTGGGTTTTTCCATCCGCTACTCAGGAGCCGAGATGGACTGAGTAAAAAGACCAAGCTACTTGTGTACAGACAACTTATCCGACCTATTCTGACCTACGCTTTTTCCATTTGGTTTACCATTTCACCTACAGCAATGAAGAAGATGAAGCATTTCGCAAGAAAGATGCTCCGCATTTGCACTAGACTACACCGTAACCCACTGACAAATAAATATATATACCAACTAAAATGATGTACAAAGAAGAAAATTCAATACAACTGCACAAATAATTGCTGCATCTCTCAGAAAAATCATCGGGAACCTGAAAGATCATCTCAACTCAGAAGTGCAATAACTCCTCCAGTATGAACTAGTGGCAGGTATCTATACGCCCGAGCCATCACTGACGATCAATTTGGCCCCATAATTCATTTTTACGAGAACAATAACACTTAATACTACAGGGGATAAAAAGCCCATCATCAAAAATTATTTTACTACTAATATTTACAAAATTCTAGGTGCGGATTTTTGAAGACCACTTTTGAATGGTGGTATTGTGGGTACCGTTATTTAAAAGTAGTTATAAAAATCTTTTAATTGTTACGTTTCATAATAAAAATTGTTTTCGAAGTTTTGAGCTCTCAAATTTTTTGAAGTAAAACTTCTTTTCCGGCGTTGGGGGTAAAGAATTTTCTATGGAGTTGTCAGTGACATGTCAAAACGACACGCCACAGCAACATGGTTTTTACAATTATTGTTCGAAATTTGTTACATGCTATTTAAAACACTTTAAAAACACACTTTATCGCCGAAAAAGAATGTTCTTTTAATAGAAGAACCACAACAACTAACCTACAAAGCAATTAAAAACATAATTTCATTAAAATATCAGTTAATAAAAGCTTTTTTTCAATGAATTATGTGGCCGAACTATTTCTCGATCCAAAATCACTTTCGTTTGTACAAAAAAACACAAACAAGAATATTATATTTTTTATAGTTTTATTTATTTCAAACACTTTAACCTTAGTAATAGTGAATAATTATATACTATTTAACTTGAAAACTAAGCACTAAAATTTACAAAATACTTAAAGCGAAATATAAAAAAAACACTTGTAAATAAACTATCTGCTTTAGTCCTTTCTGTTGTTGTCAAATATGTATAAACTAGCATTAAATTCGGTGTCAAAATTAAATTAGCGTTGCCTACAATTTTAAAATCCTTGGGCTCCAACACAATGAATGAGATAAGAAAAAAGAGATGTGAGCGTGATGAAACCTAGTCGTTGTTGTTAAATCAGTTTCAAACTATGAAAGCAGACAAGTATGTATATACGCAATGAAGCATATGTAGTCGTCACGTTAAGGCTAGGCGCGCACATTTAATTTTTAGATGCACAATTGTTTGGTTGCTGAAATGAAACATAAAGCCTAGTACGCAGATCGAGACAAGACAAATTTTAGCTCTACAATTTTAGTCGCTCCAAATCTTACCCAAAAGTTTGAATTTGGAGAGATCAAATCTAATTAAATGTGTTTTATAGTGTATCTCTGGAACGGGTTGCCTTACAAAAGTCGTACCTTTTTGGATGCTTTCAAGAGAAGAGTCGGCAACTTTTACATAAAACCAGTTTTGAAAAAAATCACTTTCAGGAATACGGTGGCTGTCAAAATTTGTCCCGCAAAATAATTCTTGTTGCATTGTTTTTCCTGGCAAAATTTAGTGGAGACATTTTGTGCAGGAATGAACAAAAGTATGAATTTTGAGCGGAACTGTTCGGAAAAATATACAAGACAAAATTTGTTTCAGGAAAAAAAATTTATGGGAGACAAAATTTTTCCCGATCTGCGTACTAGGCTTAATGGCTTATGTTTTATTTTACTATATATTTACCATATGTTTCATTTTACCAACCAAATAGAATTTACGCTCCAGGCCTAAGAAATTGCGGAACGATTTTATAACAACGAAAAGGTGACAGTGAATCATGTGAATCATGCTCTCGTTTAGTGTTTTCTTCATATTACGAATCGGACATAATTAGGCCCCAGATATAGCTTTCATTGAAATGCATCATTGGAACAAATCAGTGGAATGCTGACTTCATTTTTTTGACAAAGCGGTTATAGCATTCAGTAAAAGATCTTGTCAGTTTCTGATTACAACCAATTCTATGCATTTGAGGTTACAGTTGATCACTGAAAGGAAAACTGACATTTGAGAATAGAGAGAGAATCGAGCACATTCAGTGGAATGATTGTGTTCTATCTTAAAGAAACGAAAATCAGCTATTCATTGAGATTAATTTCTATCAGTGAAATAATAAAAGTGAATTTAAAAGAAAGTTCAAATCAGAATTTTATATTTTATAGAGTGTACAAATTCTACTACTCATTAGCCGTGTTTTTTTGGAAAAGTTATCCGTAGTTCGTAGCCGATACTCGAATAAACGTCAAATCTCTATCCGCAGCAGGATTTCACTTCTGCTTTTATCAGCTGTGATCCTACTGCGGATGTTGTATTTGTTATTCATATAAAATCCTACTGTACTACGGATAACTTTTCCAAAAAAACACGGCTAATGCCTTAATTTTGGTATCAATAAAAGCCATTGCAGTTTGTTTATTTGTCTTAAAATGGGAATTTTTCAATGATGCATTTCAATGATAGCTATAACTGGAGCCTTATATAAACTTTTGGTCTGTCGTTTTGAATTGGATTTCAATGTCAACATCTGACAAATTTAAGCGAAGATAAAAATGAACTAAGAAACGGCTAGTATTGTATTAGTGTCCTTTCACGATTTATGATGTGCGCCCAGCTTAGCAATCATGTGCGTTAAAAAAGCGCCATGTGTACGTCATAAAAAGCGCTATCTGTTCGTCAAGGAAGCGGCATATCTGCGTCAAAAATAGCGCCATCCATTTTGCTCAATTTTGGTAACAAACAAGTTATACATGATTTTCTCAATAAATTCAAGAAATCGGCAGATAGACCAAACTGGTCATTCCAAAACAATTTTGCATCATTTGTATAATTGAAACAGTTTTGAGTTCCAATATAAACTTCCTAAATTATTTTGCAATTTTGTAAATTCGAAGAATTATTTAAAAAAAAAATGTATTGGGAAGCGGTTCTGACATCTTGCAATTTACAAGACTATATACTAAAACTACTTTAAATTGATTTTTTTAATGTTTCCGAAAAGCACTGAAAGGAATCTTAGAGGCTTTGCTTTTGGGAAAAGAAGTTTTACTTCTAGCGCGCGTACGTCAGTACACACACATTTTTTTTTAATTCAAAAAAACCTTTTTAAAAATTATGCAATACTATTCAAATCTTTTAGAAGCCTAAGCATACAAAAATGTATCATTATTAGTTTTACCATTTTTGAGAAAACCTTAAACAAAAAAGGTTTTATTGAAGTCCCATTATTTTACCCTTATTTTGTAATTTTTGTTTCAACCATTAGCTAGCGACTAATACAAAATTTCGTATTCCACAACCAAAAAACCACCGTTCCTCGAAATTTCTATCAAGATAGACAAAATACATACATAGTATTATGTAGGTAAGAATCTTCCAACAAATTTAACAATTTCTTTTCGCATCGTCTGAAGACAATTTAAATATTTTCATTAAAAATAATTAAATTCACAACAGTATACAACGACGTTGGAATATTAAAATGGAAATATTTTTGAAATAACACGCATACGCCCCAGTGCACACACATGTTAGAGGCCACCCGCTACGCAGCATTACGGCGGCCACAATAAATCTACCTTTCTAAGTGCGGTTATCTGTGTGAAAATTCGCTGAAAAGACTCGTTGTGTCCTCTTTGGACTTTTTCAACAACAACGAAAAAAAAAATGCTTTTGGCAATAGAATCACAGTAGGCACCCAGAGAACAGCTCAACCTATCTGACCCGTATATCAGACCAGATTTTAGTGTCAGAAGTAAAATAAAAATGTAAAAAATAAGTGCAAGTGTATGGCCTAAATGTATTTAAATTTTAATGAGTATCATACATAAAATTTTTTCTGTCATCCGAGAGGTATTTTTTGTTTTTTTGGCAACCACGCGGTTATGACCACACAGTCCTTCCGCCCTTACCTGCCTCATATACAACATCAACGGATGCCATTTTATTTATTTAAATTTTTGTTGCTTTTGTTTTTGCCGAACAATGGGATGGATCCACCGGATAACAATTTTCATTTCTATACGCAATGCACAACACAGAAAACACACTTCTCATACTTCTGAGAAAACACCAGTGAGTGTTATATTGTCCGCCACAATTTGTAGTACAATGGCTAGGCCTGGCTCATCCTGGAAAAGCAGGTATAATAGAGGTGCTGGAGAATTCGTGCCCTGGCCTTAGAGAGTACAGTGTTTATTTAAAATTTAATTTCATTGCGAATGTGAACATTTGAATGAAGTTCGTGATTTATTTAAATGCAAATATTTAGCATGACACTGCTTTGTTGAGCTACAAAGATGTGTGTGTCTGTGTGCGGAATTGGAATTTGTGAACTGAATCTGCGAAATGTCATCAAACGAATGACACAACTGACATGTCGGACCGAAGTTTAGTGTTAACTGAAAAGTAAGCAAATAAAATTAACTTATTTGTTGTTTATCTTGTGACATCATATCATAAATCCAGATCAACATCGGTATATCACGTTACATAATATGTATCTTAAAGGAATCAATATGCATGCTATTTGTGTGTGTGGGAGTGTTGGGGTGGGAAAATCAATTTACTGCATGATTCGAAGACAATGGATGATGATGATAACCACAACACCGCCGCCGCCGGAAGCAATCATAAAATACGTAATCAATGTCTTTTGAAAGGCTATGAAAATGAATATGTTTAAATACATGCATTGCTGGGAATACATCATTCAACAGGAAACAACAATAGATGTATCAAACATGGCCAACATTTAATCTCTCCTGGGAATAATATGTAAACTGAAGGTTTAAGCTAAAATTAACAACAGCAAACTCAGTGCGCTAATGTTCAGTTTATAGCCTGGAGGTATAGCTACTTTCTTAGAGGTTGGTCTAATTAGGTTCGAGTGTTTCCATTGTTACCGATGTGACATGATACTCATCATTAAGTACATTTTTCACAGAATACACAAAAGAAAACTTGTGTAATCTACAAAAAGGATGGTTTTATTTAAATAACAAGATAAGATACTTAATCTAAAAATAATACTTCGTTTACTTAAAAGATCAAATTAAGTTGTGCAACTAATGTGACCTTAAGAATCAGGGCCAATCAGAAAGTGTTTTTAACGCCACACTGAGCTTATTTAAAAAATTGCAGTGATAAGAATTAAGATTATTTTGGCGTAAAGTTTTTTCTACAGCACCGCCGAATTACTGGCCTAAGTTACGTTTGCCGCCTCAAAAATGATTTTGTTAAAATTGACTTTACTGAAAATTTTTTTACAGATATTGGGGCCTATCGGGAATCTCCCTGGAAATTTTATTTCCCTCGGAATTTTTTGTTCCCACGGAATTTTTTTCGTCAATCGTGAATCTCCCTCGAATTTTTTCCCCTTCAATAAAAAGAAGTACCGTACATCTGTTGTCGAAAAACACCTTTGAGTTAGGTATACGTAGTTTTAAGGCTTCCAATAACATTAAAATCCATCAGAAATGGAAGAAAATCACGATAACCATAAATTACGCGGGAATATTTCGAACTTATTCACGATCGCGATTTTTCGAAAATGGGAACTCTTCCCAGGGGAATTTTATTCACGATAGCCCCCATTATTTAGATTATAGATTTAGATTTTTTTTAACTATTGTTGAAGATGAGACAGAAGTCTTGTTGGAAAGCTTGTTACAAGTCATATTCGAATTGATTAAAATATAATTTGAAGGTTTTTATAATACAAACTCTATTGTACTACTGAAATAAATCAGCTTCTACTAGGCTCAATTATTTCAGTAGAATATAGAGTTTGTATTATAAAAACCTTCATAAAGAGGACCTTTTATTTTCGGTCCCTTCACATTGACTTTGTTGTGGTTAAGGCATACTTTATACTTATTTTCTTTTCAGGAAACTCAACGAAAAATTTGTGATCCAAACAACATTATACTCTTGGAATTTATGAACATTTCAGGGTTTTGAAAGAATGCAATTTCTTGTTAATGCCATCCTTAAAAATAATTCATTGAATTCACCTAAAAAATTGCATTCATTGAATTCACTTTGGAATGCGACTTCAAATTCTCAATTAATATTCATTTGATATTAAAAAGATTGCAATCACTTTTTTCCCCATTCATTACACATTAACCAATAATTGATTGCAATCTTCTTGAATTCTCCATTTCTTTGCAATCATTTGAAGACTTTGGAATCATTAATGTCAAATGATTGCAATTTTGTACTTCGTTGTTTTTAATTTAATTTAACTTAATTCAAGTATATAACTTAAAAAATAACAAAAATTCTACTATGAACTAAAATAACTTAATGATAATTCTAAAGTAACTATGTGTGGAAAGCTGCTAAATGCTCCCACGTTACGACCAAGGATCTTAGACCAATCAGTTTATCGTTATTCCTTCTTTAAACTCTGGAATGATTGATTGATATTCATCTGCGTAGCGCAATAGAACCAAGCCTAATTTCTACAGCACAACACGCTTACTGTAAGGGATAATCGGTAGAAACTGCGCTACATACCTTGCTACGCACCATCGAATACTCCCTAAATCACAAAGAGTACACTTTAGTTGCATTCCTAGATATAGAAGGCGCTTTCAACAATGTCGGCAGCGCAGCGCTGCATACCGAAGGCACTGCAGAATCTCAATGAAGATAGCCTGATAAATTTCATGCTGAAAATCAGAACTATCAATGCAAAACTAGGTAGCTTTACTACAAGAAGGTCAGTCGACAGAGGTACTCCACAAGGTAGAGTCCTATCCCAACTTCCATGGAATATAGTAGTTAACGAGCTGCTAATAAGCCTAGAAGAAGAGGGATTCAAAGTAATTGCATACGCTGACGACAATGCCATTGCCGTATCAGGAAAGCATCCTCAAATTCTAATAGAACTCTTGCAAACCGCTCTCAGCAAGCTACTCAAATGGGCAGATCGTTGTGGACTAGGTTTTAACCCCCAAAAAACTGAACTAGTCCTCTTCACAAAGAAATACAAAATCCCTCAACTAGAGCCTCCATCGATTAAAGGTGTTCCACTTACTTTCTTATATGAAGCTAAATACCTGAGTCTTATTTTAGATAAAAGGTTATGTTGGAATCCTAATATACAGAAAAGAGTAAGAAAAGCCACAGAAGCTCTCTTTTCTTGTAAGAAAGCCGTAGGGAACAAGTGGTGCTTGTCTCCACAAATCACTCACTGGCTATATACTGCGGTCATTAGACCTATACTCACGGGGTGACTGTATGGTGGACGGCTTTAGATAAAGCGACAAATCGCGATAAACTAAGCAAAGTGCAGCGTTCAGCGTGTATGTGCATCAGCGGAGCCCTCTGCTCAACCTCACACCCCTCGATATTTACAGCAAAATAATGGCCGCGAGCACAGCCGTACGTTTCAGAGCCATTTCTCAATGCACCAATAACTCTATTGGCCACACCATCATTCTGAATTAATTCGGAACTTCCCAAGTCACTCCGACTACATCACTCCCTTGTTGGTTTTCGATAAAAACTTTGAAGTCACCATTCCTTCAAGGTCAGCTTGGGAAGAAATGACCTTGATGAAAAATGAATTAGTACATTTTTATACTGATGGATCGAAAACCGAAAACGGAGTGGATAGTGAAGTGTACTTAGGTAGACTAAACTTTAGTCTCTCCTTCCGCCTACCAAACCATTGTAGCGTATTCGAAGCGGAAATTCTGGCGATAAAGGAAGCATTGTCTTGGCTTAAAGAAAACGTGATATCTAGTTCGGGTATCCGCATCTTCTCAGATAGTCAGGCATCAGTCTCTTCAAACTCCATTACAGCCCAAGACTGTCGATCGTCTCTGATGGAGATGGCCAAACAGTTTACTATTCACTTATTCTGGGTGCCGGGACACAGGGACTTTCCGCGGAATTGTAAAGCCGACGAACTCGCCAGAATTGGAACGGAAATGCCTATCTTGCCCGATAGGGTAAACATAGGTATGTCTATAGCTAAGAGTAAACCTATGCTGAAACGAATTGCTCTGGAACAATCAAACAACAAGTCTGGCCCAAACTGGATTTAAAGCGGTGAAAGTTTTTATTGTCCCTCAGCAGATCTCAGATCAGCTCCGTTATAGGTGTCATAACTGGACTGGACACTGTCTTATAGGTAGACACGCCGCACGACTCGGTGTACCATCAATCGATTTTTGCAGGAGTTGCTTGGACAAAGAGGAAGAGGAAACAATCCCACACCTTCTTTGTACATGCCCTGCTCCCTCTTAAGGAAGCAAACTTCATCTAGGAGAATATTTCTATAACGAACCAAGCGATCTCATAAATACAGACATTAAAAGTCTTCTTCGCTTAAATGGTTTTAACTAGTAGGGAACCTTTTTATTCCCTATTAGATCGTGGTATCAGAATGTACCTCCACTGGTCTAAGTGGGTCAGATACTTTAATGACAACCACTTTAACCTAACCTAACTATGTGTGGAATGTGGTAGAAGAAAAAGGATAGTTTTTGAAGAGCATTCTTAAGGGCGGTTTTTGAACAGTTTAAATCAAATATATTCGAATTGTTGGCTTTTATCAGCATTCATATCAGGGGCTTATTTTGTCGGTGAAAGGGTATACAAAGCAGTGGTATTGACCTGAAACAACTATGATTTATATTCCACTGTTAAGTTAGTCAACACAGTTAATAACTGATGCAGAAAAAGTAGTTCAGCATTATCACGATAGTTGCTGAAGGTTTGCGAATTTATCAGTTTAAGACGTTTCTCGTAGGTCTTCCCATCCAAAGCATTTCAAAGCAAATCTAACAAATCTCCGTTGAATGGATTCAATTCTCTGAATGTCGATATGATGTTATGATGACCAAACCTGAGACGCATACTCTATTAGGGGCCTAACAAAAGTTATATATAAGGATTTTGTAACGTAGGGATCTGAAAACTCCTTGAACCTGCGTTTAATGAATCCCAAGTTTGAATTAGCTCTGTTAATAATGGAATCTTAATGAGTTCGGAAATTCAGCTGATTATCACAAATAACACCTATGTTAAGCCGCAAATGGAATTAATAACAGAAATTTGTTCATTTATTCATGCACTAACAACTTGAGAAAGAAGAGGACGTTTGCGAACATATGTAAGTAATTATTTAACATTCATTAACATCAACCATGTATAAAGGGTGGACCACCTAGTGGTTTCTTTTTAAATCATATGTTATTTGGACACTGACAGCTGTTTTCCACTCGAAATCTGGACAGAAAGTATCATACCTTCGCAGAACGAATTTAAAATTAATTTCCAAAGTGACTGCTGCGTAGCCCAAACAGTGCGTTTTTTTGAAAAGAAGTTTTGGCCAAAATGAAGCACTCAAAAAAAGTTCGTGAAACTGGTTTGCTAGTGGACAACACTCATGGTTCCCATCGTCGTACGGTTGGCACAGGCAAGAATGTGGCTGCTGTAGCCGAGAGTGTGAGACTCAATTCAGAAACATCAACTCGCCATATCGATCTCAACAGTTCAACATTTCACTCACTAGCCTGAGGAGAATTCTGCACAAATATCTCGGCTTATTCGCTTGACTCAGCAATTGAAGGCGCACGACGAGGACGACCGCTTCGTTATCGCTTCGCAGTTTGGGCCTTAGAGCAGCTTGAATTGACCAACGATTTTGGGCGAAAAATCATCTTTTCTGACGAAGCGCATTTTCATTTCGGCAGCTACGTTAACAAACAAAATTGCCGCATTTGGGGCTCGGAACACCCGCATGTTATTGTCCAGAAGCCAATACGTCCATAGAGAGTGACAGGTTGTGGAGTGCTGGCATCAATGGACCATTTTTCGTCGAAAATGACTCTGTTAACAACGTTTCGGTGAACGGTGGGCGTTACAGAGCCATGTGCAACAACTTTTTTTTTTACTAAAATTGAAGACTTGGATTTGGAAGCCCTCTTGTTCATGTAGGATGGCACACCATGCCACAGTCCATGCTACAATAGGTCTTTTGCGCACCAAATTCCCAAATCGTTTTATCAGCCGTCTTGGCGATGTCAATTCGCCGCCTCGGCTCTGCGATTTGATCCTTTTGGATGTGGGGAACCGTGAAGGACCGATGTTATTCCAACAATCCGACAACGATCCAACCACTTAAGGTCAATATCATCCAAGCAATTCGTGAGCTACAGCTCGAAACCATCAACAAGGTCTTGGAAAATTGAAGTGACAGAATGCGCTACTGCGAAGCCAGCCACTTGAACAACGATGTATTTGATAACTAACGGGAATGTTTGCTCTTACTAATAAAGCTATAATCAATGGAAAAAAAAATTAATTTCCTTCATTTTATTGCATTTTTAAAGAGAAACTTGTATTTGGCCCGCCATGTACTAGTTAGAAAATATAATTTTAATAAAGAACAAGTTAGTAAACTGTTTCACTAATACCTTTAGACAAGGCTGTTTAAGATTTGACGCCATTAATGTTTTCGATAGTCCAAGTTGCAAAACAGTCAATACTCCATACGATAAATATTTTTCAATCAACCTGTCCCAATAGAATAATTCGATTCAGAAAACTAAATATTTTCGTTCTTAACTGATTTCAACTTCTTTGGAATTCATTTCAATCGATTGTCATTCAATGCAATTTACCAAACACACAATTTTTTATTCGCAAAGAATAAACTATTCACAAATTGGCACTGGGTCAGTTTTGAAAAATATGAAAGTTGAAATATAATACTGCAGTCAGTTGACCAAAACAACCTACAACAGAGTCATCAAAAAATTCCCTCAATCGAAAGAATAATCATTTTTTTTTTCTCTGCATATTTCTAGATTTTTGTTATAACAATTTATTTCCACATCACCAAACTAGGAATTGCAATAAAAAAATGTCATTGATGCAATAAACATGCGAGTCTAAAAGTCTATTTTTTTTCGCCCATTTTCGAATAACTTCCTGCAAGCTATGCAGCAAGTTTAATATAGTTTTAGGTTAGCAAATAAAATTGACAAAAAAAAACATCTAAAATTCTCTTGACGGGATTCAATGGCTACAGAAACATTTGTTCGGAATAGCCCTTCCCTGGGGGCGGTATTGCGACGAACGAAAATTGCAAATTCGTAATGTCCTTTTTCACATAGAAATAGAATTATTACCATGCACTTCTCGGGGTCTTATGTTGATGTTAGGCGCAAATTGTCTGCCAATCTATAGTCTGTGAGGCTGTGGGGACACATAAAAGTGCAGAGTTTTTTTTTTTCTATTTTTAAGGGATAAAATCGAGTGTGCGACAGATTTCGATATTGTATTTTGCATAAAACTATCATCCTGTGAAGGCGGCATCGATTTGGGTGAAACCATAATAGGTATTCTAAAGCATTAGTTTCTTTGGCTGGGCAGGGGTTGGAATTGAATGATGCATCAGAGTATTGGACAGAGGATGTTTTATGTTTGTAGGATGGACACTTTAGGGTTTATGATGACGTAAATAGTTGGTCAGGCATTTTTTTTAAAACTTTGTAAACGCCTCTTTAAAAAGTTTATCTAATTTATGCATGTACTAATGAACAACGAAAAACAGTGAGTAAAAGCATTTGCACATTTGGTCAATTTTCATTTTATTTATTATTATACATACAGGTTCATTGAATAGTTCAGGGAATTTTGTAATTTAATAAAAGTAATAGATTATAATAACAATTAACATACTCGTAATAATAGTATCTATTTACAAAAAAAAAATTAAATTAAATTAAGTTTAGTTAGAATGAGGTTGAAATGTATAGAACATTTACCGATTTCTAATGATCTCGACAAAACTGTCTCAAGCTTCTATTCTATTTTGATGAGATGCATAAATGAAACTGTCCCTAAAAAAAGATCTATTCCCTCTAATTCTTCTTGTCATCCTTGGTTCACAAAAGAACTCAAATGCCTTCGAAATAAAAGAAATAAGGCTTGGAAAAAATATATAAGGTTCATGACAGTAGAGAATCAAGTAGTTAACATTTCCCTTTTTGAAGAATTCAAAAAACTCTCTTATGTGGCCGTGGCACGATGGTTGTGTGCTCGCCTGTCAACCTCATGATCACAGGTTCGATCCCTGCCGTCGTCGCCTATGTCGTTTTAATTCCATTAAAAACCTTCTAAAAATTGTCATCAATGGGTTGCTGGTTTACTCATTACATGTTGTTCAGGCATAACACTAACAACATGTAATTGAGTTAAACTAGTATGCCCAACAAAGATGAACACGAATAAAATAATGTGAATTATAAACGACAAAGAAATAAGACACGGCATTTCTCCGCTTTAGCTCAGCCACCATCCCTGGAGATAAAAATATCTGAGACAACCACCAACAGTCTCAGAACATCGTGCCACACATCTTTCCTATCCTTCTTTCTCTTCATTAACTTCACGCCCGCGCTGTGTTGTAACATTTAAAGGGTAATCATAATCCCTTGAGCGCGGGTAGATTATAAAAAAAAAAAAAAAAAAAAAAAACCATGGGGCTTTCCCTGAAATTAGACCCGAAAAACTTCTGGAAATTTATAAATTCTAAAAAGAAAAGCGACGGTTATCCTGTTAAACTCGTTTTTAATGACGTAATCTTGAGTACTACCACAGAAATCTGTGAGGGATTTGCAAATAATTTTAGCCAATCCTTCATTGATTCCCCTGTTGTTGCTGACGATAACTATTTTCAATTCTTATGAAATTGTCCTCAGGTATCATTTAATAATACTACAATAGATCATGACAAAATTTTGGACTTTCTGTCACATTTAAAAGACGACTATTCTATTGGACCCGATGGAATACCACCCGCTTTATTGAAGAAATGTAAGTCTGTTTTAGCTCTTCCTCTGCGTAATATTTTTGTTCTATCCTTGAAATTAGGTAAATTCCCTGCAGCTTGGAAGAAAGCATTTTTAACGCCAGTATTTAAAAAGGGAGATAAAGCCAATATTACCAACTATAGACCAATTTCCAAACTTTCTTGCATTCCGAAGTTGTTCGAACAAGTTGTATGTGACAGTTTGAACATTTATATGTAAAACTATTATCTGCAACCAACAACATGGTTTTATACAAAAACGTTCTACTGTTACTAATCTTGTTGTCTTTTTGAATAAATGTTTAAACTCTCTAGAAAGTTGTCAAGAAGTTGATTGTGTATACACTGACTTCTCGAAAGCTTTTGATCAACTGTCTCATATCTTCAAGATAGGTTATATCAAGTCAAATTCAGAAATTCATACTCAAGAGAATTTATTGCCAAATCAGGTGTTCCGCAGGGAAGCCATCTGGGACCACTACTCTTTATATTGGCTATTAATGATGCTCCTCTGTGTGTTCGCAATAGCGAAATTCTAATCTTTGCAGATGATATGAAGATTTATAAAAATATAGTATCTTCAAATGATCGGGCTCTACTGCAAGATGATATTAACCATTTTGCCTTGTGGTGTGAAAAGAACAGTCTGAACCTCACCCCGACAAAATGTCAAACTATGACATTTTCTAAAAAACGTTCTCCTTCCTCTCATGAATATGTTATCTCACGGCACATCTTAACTCGTGTTATGACCGTAAGGGACCTCGGAGTACTTTTTACACTGAATTTAGATTTTCAGGTCATATTAATAAAATCGTGAATAAGACCAATTCAATGTTAGGGTTTATTAAGCGCTGGTCCCAATGTCACCCGAGCTTTATACAACTCCTTGGTGCGTCCCCATCTTGAGTATGCATCGCAGGTTTGGACTCATATTCATATTGACAGATTAGAATTTGTGCAAAGAAACTTTACTCGTTTTGTTCGGTTTATTTTAATTATCGGGGAGGAGGTTATAATCTTCGAGGCCTCGATATGATTAACGTCCCAACACATAGGACCAACTTTGGCATGCATGAGCCCTTGACACGTATGGGTAGACTTGTAGACTGGAATTCAAATATTTTTGATTTTAATATAAATAAAAGTAAATTAAAAAACGTACTCAAAACCAGTGGTCCACGCTTCTAAATGTTCTTTGTTTCATGTTATGTTATTGTTTTGCTCTTACGTAATATTATTTGTTTATTTTTCATTTTTTCTTGTGTCAGTGTTAATGGTAATAGAGTTTGCCTACTAACAACTAACACTGCACTAAATGATGAGCCGGTGGTATAACACAGTTCACTGTGTTGGCAAACCATTGGTCGAAAGACGGAGCTGGCTATAAGCTTTCTTCGACCAATTCTGATAGTGTAAAAAAAAAAAGATGTAATTTTATGTGGACGGGAAAAAAGTTTCGCGACATTGATACGAGTGCAGGGAAGCATATATTTGTGCACAAGTTGTATTGAAATGTGCGCCCCATGTCGGTCTGGGGCACCGAAAATCCGCGTGTGATGCACGAACAACCATTATATTTCTCTCAAAGACACTGTATAGTGCGGAATTCAAGCGGGAGGAGCTGGATAAACCATATGTTCAGGTTCCAACAAGACGGTGTAACCGCACAAACAACACGAGCCCACAATGGATATTGTAGAGGAAGCGTTTCCTGGTCGCGTAATCTCTCGCTTTGGCGATTTGGCATGACCAGAATATCGCCAAATTAAACCATCCCAGAGTTTTTTCTTTGGGGGCTACTTAAAGTCGCGGGCTTATGTCAACAAGCATCAGAGAAGCGCAGCCCTTAAGGGGAATATTCGACAAGAATGCGAACAATTATGACCGAAATAATAATAAATAACATAAATTTTATATGTCTTTCAGAATTTATGACGCGGGACTTGTTACCCATACAAGCCCAAATTGACATCGAAGGCAACCTCCGCACGTCAGCCTACTTCGCCGGTGACGACGCCACCATACCACCAATCGAAGTCAAGAAGCTAGTGGACTACTGCAACAGTAAAGGACTACCACTGATGGTTGGATGTGATGCAAACGCCCACCATACAACGTGGGGTAGTACCGATATTAATAAAAGGGGTGAGTACCTTTTAGACTTTATTATCGAGATAAATCTAGATATATTTAACGTAGGGAACACATCTACATTTGTAACTAGAGTAAGGAAGGAAGTTCTGGACTTAACGTTTGGAACACCGAACTTAAGTCGATTAGTTAGAGATTTGAGAGTCTCCAACGAACCTTCTATGTCTGATCATAGAATTATAGTGTTTACTTTGGAAAACCTGTTGACAGAGAACGCCTCTGGCAGGAATCCTATGAAAAAAAACTGGAGCCTGTACAAAAGCGTCCTGAAGACCAGTCTTGAACACATAGGTCCACAAGAAACGACAAACAGTAACCTTGAGTTAGAACACTTAGTTAATGAATTTAACGGGGCAATAAATGAGGCTTATGAACTCAGTTGTCCTCTTAAACCGATTAAAAGGCAGAAGGATGCTCCATGGAGGGACAATAATCTGTCAAAACTAAGATCCAAGGTAAGAAAGCTCTTCAATATAGCAAAGAGTACTGGAGAGTGGCATAACTACTCTGCAGAGTTGACCAAATATAACGGGGAAATAAGGAGAGCTAAGAGGAATAGTTTTGCGAATTTCTGTGAGGGCATTTCGTCGACACCTGCAACAGCAAGATTACACAAGGCTCTAGCCAAAGATAACACATTAACCTCTTTGGCACTTACTTACGCCGATGGTAGCTTCACTAAAAACAAGGAGCAAAGGTCAACCCTACTGCTAAATACTCATTTTCCAGGCAGCTTACCTATATGGTAGGAAGATAGCTTCGACTATCTGTTCAAGCAATAGGATTGAATGGGCGTTAAGTACCTTTCAACCTTTCAAATCACCGGGCGTAGATGGCATCTTTCCTGCACTTTTGCAGAAAGGTAAAGAGGATCTAATGCCCTATCTTATTAGATTGCTTCGAAGTAGTATTGCACTTGGGTACATACCAAGTCTATGGAGAAGAGTAAAGGTACTCGTAATTCTTATCCCAAAAGTGGAGAAAAAAGATACCACACATCCTACGTCATTCAGGGAGGGGTTTTATCACCCTTGCTGTGGAGTCTTGTAGTTGATGAATTATTAGAAAGTCTAAGTTCCCAAGGGAATCGATGTATTGGCTTTGCTGATGACATCGTTATAACGGCACTGGGAAAGTACGAAGAAACTCTTTGTGATATAGTCCAGAGAGGGCTGTCTATACCTAGGAAAAGGTGACTTAACATCAACCCTACCAAAACAACCATAGTACCATTTACCTGTAAAACACTTCTACCTCTCATGATACCCATTCGGTTGGCGGGAGAAGTAATCGACACCCAGAGGGAGGTCAAATATTTAGGAGTTACAGTAGATAGCAAACTCCTCTGGAACAAGCATGTCGAAATAACTGTCGGGAAAGCCACAAAGGCCCTTATGATATGCAAGAGACTTGCAGGAAATAATGGGGCTGCAAACCAAAAATCATAAGATAGGTGTATACCATGATGGTAAGCCCCATCATTAACTATGGGGCGATTGCATGGCATAAAAGAACCGAACTAAACACAACTAGGAAATCACTAGACAAATTGCAGAGGCTTGCATGTATATGCATAACAGGAGCAATGAGAACTTGCCCTACAGTAGCGATGGAAACTATCATTCATCTGACGCCACTACACGTGGCCATTGAAAATGCTGCTAAGGGAGCCATAATGAGGTTTGCCAAGGAGGGTACTGGAACGGGTAAAATTATTGGAAACAGGGAAAAAGACTCGATAATCCGGTCCACAGTAACAAACCTTCTTGATATCCCAAGAGATGGTACGATCAAAAGATATAACTTCGAAAAACATTTCAAAACGGAGTTAAGTTGCAAAAAAGACTGGCTAGGCGAAGCAATAAACTACAGTCTTAAAGAAAATACCATGGTACACTGATGGATCGAGAACAGCTGAAGGGACTGGTGCAAAACTCCTACTCGGGAACTACAACCGAGAGCGTTTTTTAACCTGCTTTAGCTTAAGTAGGAACAACCTCAGGAAAATCACAGGGCTTCTCACAGGTCACTGTAAGTTGGGAAGACACCTCAACATCCTTGGCCTAGTGAACAACGCGACTTGCATATTCTGCAACATTCACGAAAAGACACCTGACCACATACTGGGGAAATGTGATGCACTCGTGCAACAAAGGCATAGGTATCTGGGCGAGCACCACATAAAAGAGAGTGAATTTTCATCCCTTAAAATACTCCAAATACTTCGATTCTTAAAAGGAACAAATTTGGAGGAAGAACTGTAATGATGAGCCAACCTCATCCAGTTCTAGATGGGGGACACAATAGATCTTTAGGTCGCAGTGTTTTAATACCCCAATTTATTCATTCATCAATCATGACCGGAAATCTTTGTGGAAAGTCATGGAAAATGCGATTAAACGGGCACAAATGTGAATCAACGATGGTGGCAGCTACTTGACAATTGACAAAATTGTAAAGGTCCAAATAAAGATTTCCATCGCTCAAAATCTATTTTTTTTTTTTTTTAAGTAATTCAAATACAAAATTGTATGATTAATTTTGCGACACCAAATATTGTTGATTTATAAGATAAAGTAGTAATTGAATCTTTTTCAAAAATATTTAAAAAACATAAGAACATTCTTAGAATTGCCAAAAAACCCATTCAAATCAAAGACATATTTATCGAAATGAAAAACCGCAAAACCGTACAAATCTTCACATTGGAAATCAATTAATTATGTCAATTGGTTAAATATTATCCATCCCATTCCAACTGGAATCAACCGCATGAATTAAAGATTATGGCAGATACGAGTACATATACATACATAATTTGTATAAATTGATTTAATATCAATATAAAACATTTTTAATATAAAAATCTATAAAAAATAAAAACAACTTACCGACTACATCCAAGTGAAGAAATATCGATGTGGGCGGATGAGTTGATACCTGACACTCATAGACGCCAGCGTCACGCAGTTGCACGAATTTTATTTGCAGCGTCCAATCCTTGTTTTTTTTTTTTAATTCCGCAAATATATTCCGTATCATATATTACATCGTATATTAAACACACGTAACATGATGCACCCCAAGTGATGATGACATATCCATCGACGGGAAAAGTGATGCAATGCCATATGCCAGGAGCCAGGGTAAGGATATGCCATTACGTTTATCAGGTCACGGCACAAGAAGCACGTGTGTGCATTCGCATATTCCACCAGATACGGATTTATGTATTTTTTTTTGTATTATTATTTCGGTGTTTATATTTGTTGTTGTGTGTCGTATTCATGTCAGGTAACCATGAGGGGAATTTATCAAGGTTTAGCCAACGAGCAATAAGCATTTTATTATAATGAATGTCAAGGATATTCCGTTGGGATGCGGTAAGCAAAAAATAAAGAAACGAAATTGCGTTAGAAATATATATAAGGTTTATAGTATTTATAGTTATATTATAGATAATTTCAAATTAGGTATGGATGTGTGGATAAAATCCCTAAGGCAGTGCCTTAAGTCCACGGCCATAAGTTGACAATGGAACTTTAACACAAGACAGTGGGCTTTTAGTTTACCTATTAATTACACCATGCCCTGAGTCTAGAAATAACTTAACACTTTACCCTAACCAAATAAGACAAATACACACCAGAGCAACCCCACAAGGAATCTGTCATTCTCGATCTAGAAAAACTACGAAAAAATGATACTTCTAATACCATTTTCAAGGCACGGTTCCTGGAAATGCGTAGTTCACTGGAAAGTAAAGGAGGACTGGAACTTTATGTATACAGATGGCTCAAGAACACTCGGCTCAAACACTCGATTTGCAAAAATGGTTCTGTTATCACGCCAGGGCTTTTAACGAACAATGCCTCCATTAACTCCAGTAACAGCCCAAAATTGTCGATCATCTCTGGTGATGTCAAAATAGTTTAACATTCACCTTATATGAATGCCGGGGCATAAAGACATTCCAGTTAATTGTACAGCCGAAGGATTTGCAAAAAATGGAGCAATCTTACCTTTGTGGGATAGCAAATCTAACATAGCTGCTTGTAATCTTATGCTAAAGTATGATACCATAAAGAAAGCGAACTATAGATGGACCAGCAAATTGGGGTGCTGCAAAACAACTAAATTCTATTGATAGATTGAACATGAGCTCCGTTATAGGTGTCCTTACTGGACACTGCCTAATAGGAAGACATGCTTTTCGACTTGGAGTTCCTGCAAGTGATTTTTGCAGAAGCTGCATGGACGAAGAAGAAGAGGAGACAGTTTCTCACCTTCTATGACCTTGTCCTGCCCTAGCACAAAGACGTAGACTCCACTTGGGAGACTTCTACTATAACTATTCTAGTGATCTTAGAAATTCCGACATTCACCGTCTCAAACGCTTTATTGTTAGCTCCAAATGGTTTAACGAGTAAGGGCGATTTTTGGAATCTTAGACCAAATATTGTAGTGTTGGCTCTTCCAGCCAGCAGCCACCTAAACCTAACCTAACCTACTCAACCGAAGCCCTAGATATTTTAGAAGCGGCTAAGTTCCTACTAGACCCTTTTATATTTTTGAACTTTATCCAAACTGGATGACTTCGTGAGAATATCCACAATTTCCACGTATCAATTCCATCCACAGATTCATACGAGTTATGATATCAAAATGGCGCACTTTAGCGCTAATTGGGCCACAGTACAGTATGTCAAGGAAACGGAAATGGGCCAATTGCTGATATTCAGCCAGTACTAATGTCCATAGATCAATCACAGAAACAACACAGATATAGCCAAATCCGAGATATACTTTCAAAAGCCAAAATAAAAGTAAAGCTCATCTGGACCTAAAACGAACATTAATCAAGAATGTCAGCATCAAAGATTTCTTGACTGGGAACACTACCAACTCCGAGAACTGTTTGTCAATATGAGAAAGCCAATTGGGACGGACTAAATAACTGTTTTCGAAACTTTATAACTGGTCCCTACACTTCCTCGATATAGTGACATAAATTCCAGTGCTGATATGATAAAAGGCATTATTCTTAATGGAATGAAAACTTTTATCCCTAACAAGACTAAAGAAGTTAGTTTCAAAGAGAATTCTTGGTACGATTATGTCTGTAAAGAGATTATCAGGTTGAGAAGGTTAAGCTTCCAATGCTACAAAACAAACCCCACTGACGAAAAAGTACAGCCAACTGAGGAATACCGACAACGCTAATATTCGAAGAACAAAGTTCTCACGTGACCAAAATTAACGACAAAAAATACTACAAATGTCCCAAAGGTAGTAAAAACTTTTGATTATTTGAAACTCTTCTAAATCATCGGTTTCAGCACTAGTTCACAATAACACTCCCTTCGTCAACTCGCAAGAAAAAACAAATTTGCTTGCGAAACTATTTGCTGCACATTCGAAATTGGCACACAGTGCTGACTCTTCCGGTATTTGAGAGCTTAAACGGTTCTATGGGACAAATCTTCTTTCGAACTAGTTATTAATTTCATATTCATTTCCAGACCCAGAACCCTGCTGTTCGGCTGAGGCAGCGTACGCCAAGCTCATTACATTCCGATCTTGACAGCATAACATAGGTATATGTCACTTGCATCAAGGAAACTGAAGAGCTTTCCATATTCGGTATGTCTGTTAATGACGGCCATCTCTTATGGAATGATCGTATACTCGACGTAGCCAAAACCCCAGCGAAATGCTTAGGTTTTTTTTTTTAATACCAGACATTTCGTTCCCCTTCTGATCTGGCTAAGATCTATATGACATACATCCACCCAAAGCTTGAGTATAACTCTGATATATAGACTAGTGCCCCCATTACTTATTTAAACCTGTTGGCTAGAACTCAGCATAGAGCCCTTAAACTTATAGGACACACATCGAATACGGAAACTTTTGTTTCCCTTGAACACCGTCGTAACGTCTCCTGTCTTTCATTGTCTTATCGCTTTTTATATCAACAATGTTTAATTTAAATAGCCAGTTACATACCTACCCCAAAACAATTTCACGGTAATACTCGTCTAACTGGGAATGGTCATCATTTTACTCTTGAGCCTAACTTCGGACGTACTGTCAAAAATTGAAGTTCTTTTTTTAGCCGCCCCTCTCGATTTGTCCCCCTCATTGTGATACATAAGCTTTCAAGACCTATGTGCATCGACATCTCCTATTAAATACTCTCCACTTTACCTAAACCCTCGCACTTTGTTACACCATAACATTATAAGGGAAATAAATTTTTTTAAGTTTTGATATGCAATAATTTTCAAACTTTTTAGGAATTTCTGTATAAGAAATTTAATTAAAATCTGAGAAAGTCAAAATTCAAAAAAATGGTTCTATGGTAGATACGGTCAATAATGTCTTATTGCAATTTTTTCTGTCAAATTAAAAAAATGTCTATCAAAATTCTAATGGCCGTTTTCGGGAAAAATACGATTTTGGAAAATCATTATTATCATTTGTATTGAGGGTACCATTGTTTTTTATATAAAATTACAATTTCCTCCTACATCTTGTAGGTAGTATTGGAAAACTTTTAATTGCCAAAAATATTGGAATCTTTTTTTAAAATCCAAGACAAATTTTGTTTGACAATTTTAATACACAATACTTTGTATGAGCATACAAAAATTGTTCAAAAACACTTCTACCATTTTTGAAAACAACAAACAAAATTGGTCCTACGGAATGTACCATTTATAATTATTTTTTGCATTTCTTTTATCAACCGTAAGCTTGTTTGACTAAATGATATTTTTTTTTTAATTTAATTTTTTAAGTTTATAACAATTTTTGAAAATTTTTGAAGGGATGCTTTCATCAAAGCCAAGGCCGTTGACAACTACCGAGAAATGTACTTCACTAAATTCGATTCACACGCACTGTGGACACACAGGAAATTCAACAACATCAATATTTTTCGTTCACCACTTAAATAGTTCACATTCAGTCTTTACTGAAAAAGCATCATTAGGACCTACTTGGACGAACAAAAAGTACCCTTTCCATCATACACACAGTCAGGCGACATAGTAAATTGGTTGTATCAATCAAGCTTTCCTTGCTTTCGCGGAGCTTTCTACAACTGGTGGTAAGGGGTTTCATGGAAAAACAAGTTAGTTTGGTAAGATTGTATAGCTATTTCTTATTAAAGCTTCCCCCAACCAGTGGTAAAGGTATCTTAGTTCGAAGTTTAATGTCCTAATTGCCACCAGGGGCTTTGGTACCTGCTGATGTACCAGAGCGTTTAGCCTGGTGTTTAAGTGCCACCAGCGGCGTCGCACCTGCTGATGTACCAGAGGGTTTAGGCTGCTGTTATAGTGCCACCAGGGGCATTGTGCCTGCTGATGTAACAGAGCGTTTTAGCCTGTCACGCTAACTTAACCTACCTCCGGAGTCCCACAAGACAGCCACTTAGGTCCTCTCCTTTTCATTCTTATCATTAACGATATTGAAAAGGTCATCAAACATTACCATATCTCACTCTACGCTGACGATACTAAGATCTTCGACACATGACTCTTCCCTTATCAAACAAGATCTCGACAGTTTCTCAGTCTGGTGCCTTAAAAACTGCTTAGATCTAAATATTGCCATATGCCAATCAATCACTTTTTCACGTTAACGCATAAAATCTCCTCCACGTCTCTACCTTCTCCATAACCAACCCATATCAACTTAATCGATCCGCGACCTAGGAATATTATGCGACCGAGAGCTCAACTTCTTGACACATATCGACAATATTATTTTAAAAGCCAATTCATCACTTGGTTTTGTTAAACGGTGGTCCAAAGAATTCTCCGACCCCTACGTCACCACATCCCTTTACATAACGTTTGTTCGTCATCTACTTGAGTACGCCTGTCAAGTTTGGTCCCCATATCAACAAATCCACATCTCTAGAATCGAGAGCATTCAACGTCGCTTCCTAAGATCTGCTCTTCGCGGTCTGCCTTGGAATAATCCCTTGATTCTGCCCCGTACCAAAACCGCCTTCAACTAATTAACCTGAATACACTGCAAGAACGGAGAGATATAGCAGATATTCTCTTCATTCATCGGCTTCTCTCAGGTTTCGTTGACTGTCAAACTCTTTAAAACTCTATCTTTTTCAGCACAAATCCTCGTTACCTTAGAAATCCTCGCCTCTTCAATCTCCCTACCCACCGTACCTCCTATGGCTCCAACGAACCTATTACGCGTATGCTGCGGAGGGTTAATTGGAATGAAAACTATTTCGACTTTAACCTCAGCACTACCTTACTAAAACACCTTCTCCGAAACACAATCCAATCATAGCTTAGCTATTGGTTCTAAGTTTTAAGTTAGCCCAACCCTAGCTGTAAGTTTCATAGTTTAAAGTTAGATTAAATTATGAAGGTTGTATTAAGCTAAATAAATGGGGGTATTGCCACCACCAAAATTAAATTTAAGCTCTAGTTCTATGCAAACGATAAAGTCACTACCAAGTCCGTCCTAAAATGCCTTTGAAGGCACACAACAAGTTTTTGTTTTGTCGAAAACAAAATATAGATCGGATTCCAAAAGGGACATATTGAAAAATCAGTTTATTTAGCAGCAAGTTTTAAGAAAACCTAGAAAGGAGTTTTTTTCTATGAGTGCGAAATGAATGTTTAAATTTCTTAAATATTTATGATTCTTCAATACCGCACTGCCAAAGTTGATTGGGGATATCTAAAAATATCGCAATATTAACCATTTTCTTATATTTGGCTTTGTTCTTAAAAATTATTTTTGTTTCTTAAATAAATATTTGAAATAAGTGAAATTTCATTTAAAACAGATATTCGAAAGATCCGAAATGAGGGTATGTAGTATCTCCGAAGTTCGAAATAATACAGACGACGAGTGAACGTGAATCGATTAAGTGAATCGAACGTTCTTAGCAGAATAGGACTTACAAAATTAATTAAAATGCTTACCAATTTTATATGTACTATGAAAAGAATTTTTTTTTTAATTTTAATTCTTGCATTACTTTAATATTTGCTTAAGCAATAATAAGGCTTTTTAGCTGAAACTACTAGAAAACTTGTTTTAACCATTGAAAAATGAAAACATACCATCTAAAAGGTCAGAAAATGGTCTGAGAAATTCATGAATAGATTCATCAACTTGCAGGCGGTAGTAGAAAATTTTGTGAAATCTTTCCACCAATGATGTGCTTACATTTTCTAAAAAACTTGAGACAAATTTAAGAAATTCATAATCAAATCTTATTCCCGTATTACCGACGCATCGCGACGTTTCATGGACATTCTGTGACCTTTCAGTTATCTTCCATTATATCCCCTTTTTGCCTATAAAGGGATACCTCCCACTTTGATTGAAAATTATTATGGAATAAAACTTTTTAAATCTGATCCCTTCTTTCAAAACTGTGTATGTAACTTCTACACACCATCTTGACCTACATAACCTAATGAAAGTTTTATTGTTTAACTACGAGTATAAACTCGCGTAAGTACTCGTACTTCTTTTTCAATAAAGACATACATACATATACTTGTGTAAGACAAATGAGCACAGAGACGTATAAAAAAGAGGAATTTATTGTTCCTTCTAGACAATGCTTTATATTAAAATAGTTTCGTTGCAAAACTATTTTTATCTTCTGCACAGAAGACTGCATTTGAATAAGAACTTGAGTCTAGAGACGAATTGTGCCATCACACATATCAAGTATTTTCCCTTTTGTTCATGTCATTCCCACGCAGACAGGTAATCTTGAAATTTGAACCAGTTGTTGTGTAGGAAGAATAAAAAATTGAATTAAATTGAATTAATTCTGTTAACCTTTAAATTTAGTACTCAAACAGGAGCTTAAAAAGTTTTAGTCTTAAAATTCAATGCAAATATTCTTGGAAACTTCAAGAATTAAACACAGAACTTACAATTTACAGGTAGATTATTAAGGCTACGATATTTTATGACAATAGTAAATAAAGGATTTTCCCATTGGCGCCCTTAGAGTTTGGCGACCATGTTGTTTTTGGTGACATCTGTCAAAACTGTTGTTCATTATTAAATTACTAATTATTATCAAAATAAGTGTTCGTTAGTGCAATCTTTGCGTGTGATAAGCCCATGACGGACCTTAACAGTCGAGCCTTCAAAGCTTGGTGGCCAAATTTTAATTTTTTTTTTTTTTTAATAATTTACCCGCGCTCAAGGGATTATGATTACCCTTTAAATGTTTCAACACAACAGGGCGTGAAGTTAATGAAGAGAAAGGATAGGAAAGATGTGTGGCACGATGTTCTGAAACTGTTGGTGGTTGTCTCAGATATTTTTATCTCCAGGGATGGCGGCTGAGCTAAAGCGGAGAAATGCCAAATTTTAAATTATTGGTTCAGTTTCACTTAGCCAACATTCGTTCGTCAAACGAACGCAAAATCGGACAGGAACACTGCCTCGGTCGGTGAAAGTGTACAGCAGACCCCGAGGCCGTCGATTCCTCGCCGTGCACAAGAACTTGGCCTTTAGTTTGACTTATACGTCGGGACTACTACTACCCTACCCGTACAAGAACCAAGAACCAACTAGTCATTGACAATTGACATTGTTCACTTACTGGGCTTCGGAGCATTTGAAAGAGGGCCTCAATTTCGGCCGAAAGATCATCTTTAGCGACAAAGCGCATGTTTAGATGAATGGCTGAAACCAACCCATACGACGTTCACCAGGTGAGTATGCATTAGGGCGTGTCACTTTTGTATGGCCACAAAAAAGTACTCTTATTTTTAAATGTAATAGTGCTCAAAAGTTGTTTTAGGGTCTGAGGTTTAAGAACATGTAAAAAAAAAATAAGATATCATTCGTCTTTGGCTCGCTCAAATCGGTTGAAGTTGAAAAAAAAAATAATTTACAGTAAATTTTTTTTACGTATATTAAAAAAAAAAAACTCAACAAAATACAGGAAGAATTTTTGTTTTTACAAAAAGATATACCACGACATTGTGGGTCGTTCCGTTGATTTTTAAGAATTTTTTTTTGTAAAAAAACGTATGTAAATAAAAAATGATTTTTCTTCCTTCTTTTATTATTTCATAGCTTCTTTATCAAGTGTTCAATTTAAACAAATATAAGCTTGCAATTATCTTTCACTTGAAAGCCTAAAAATATTTTATATAATTTTTTTGTATCCACACGGCGGAATTTAAAACAACACATATTTCAAAAATCTCGAAAAATCAAATTTTTTTGGATTTCATCCTATTTTTGAGCGAGCCAAAGATATTAATTAAAATGAAAATAGTAAACGCAGGATTTAATTTTGATAAGCAATGCAACTTTTAAAAGCTATTACATTTGAAAATACCATAGTTGAGCACTTTGACACACCCTAGTATGCATCCTCAGAAAGTTACCATTTGGTGTGGATTTTGGGCTGGTGGCCGGCGTCACCGTCAATGGAGAGCCTTACAGAACCATCATTACCAATTTCTTATCACCCAAATTGAACCATATGGATTTAGACGACATGTGGTTTTTTTATAATTGGCATACACTCAAGGGATTATGGCTAATCTTAGGTATAATTTTATGGTGTAACACAGTGCCAGCGTTTAGGTAAAGTGAAGAGTAATTGTATAATGCTGATGACCTAGCATTACTAGCGACAGGGGCAATGAGGCCGACCCCGACAGCGGGTCTGGAAGCTATACTCAACCTAAAACCCCTAGATCTATTTATACAAGAATCAGTAGCCAATAGAGCAGTTCGACTTAGCCAAACTGGTAGCTGGAGACACATAGTGCGATAGATCATGCCCAGATTCTACAGAAATACACGGGAAATAGGCTTTGTACTGACTACATAACACCCCGCTTAGACTTTTACAAGACGTTCAAGGCTACCTTTCCTAGCAGAGAGAACTGCAAATCAACGAGCCATCTAGCTGCGAATCGATGATATCAATATATACCGACGGTTCCAAGATGGAAACTGGTGTTGGTGCAGGATTCTTTTCAGAAATCCTTGGACTCATTCAGACTTCCTAATTACAGCAGTGTCTTTCAAGCTGAGGCCCTGGCAGTGACGAAAGCTACTACACAAGTCTCAATGATGGCAATACCACAAGCTGATATCACCTTTTTCATTTATAGCCAAGCGGCAATAAAAAGATTTCTGCCATTGAAATTAAATCGAGGTTTGTAACTTGCTGTCGCGAGGAGCTTAAGGTTCCTGATACACAGCACAACATTAGACTCTGCTGGGGTCGGTCACAGTGGTGTCCTAGGAAATGAAAGCGTTGACGAGCTGGCAAGAATAAGATCAACAGTTGATCCTAATCAAGCAGGCACAACAGCCCTAACAAACAAGAGATGGAACTCTCTCGAGTCCTGTCTTACAACTAGAAAGTTATGGCCTAGTTTCAGTAGATAAAATACCGATGTTATCATCCAACTGAATAAAAAGTCTCTTTATCTTCTCGTGAGCATCATCACAGGTCACAACCAACTCGGTTACCACAAGGAAATGATGAAACTCGGTATGGACGACTTATGCAGAGGATGCGGTGTCGAAGAGATACATGAGCACACTCCTCACTACCTGTGTCACTGCCCTGCCCTATATCATCTAAGAAACAGACATCTAGGGAGACACTTCTTCAGCGACTTGGATGAGCTCTCTGACATTCCGAGCAAAATGTTGTTAAAATTCGCTAACGATACCAAATGGCTTGAGAATTCTTAAACTCTGAAAACCGCCTTCAACTACAGTTCGATAGTGTAGTACGAATGAAACCGACTTAACGACGTGTTCATTGTAGAAGCAGCACCAACGGAAAATGGGCACTTCGCCTATACACCTGCGATTTTCACTCCTACGTTGAACACGAGCATCAGTGGGTTGATGGGGCCACATCTACCTAAGATTGGTAAAATCCTCTTTGGTATGGAAACAGCCTCTTCGACTTCCACCAAACACTGACATATCAAACTGATCTACCAGACATTGCAAGGAGCCACATGATCCTACGGGCCTGGTGGGAGGGATGGTTGCTCAAGTGGAGGTAAAGGAAAGGAACACCCCCTGATAAGGCGTATACCTCTCCCTAGCCAGATTATTATGTGACGATAGAAATTTCAATACTTTAGAAATACCCTCCGACATTTCAGGCTATAGCTTGCTGTAACCCATCTACACCCATAACGGGCTTGATCGACCTTATAGGATTATAGGTTTCAATACAAGGAGTCACAAACCCTGGGGTATCACAACGGATCTACATTGATCTAAGTGTGACGGAAGCAAGATCAGTCGTCAGCCTACCAACCTAACCTAACGTACCACGATGTTCAAGAGAAACAGAAGTTTCCGAAATGGATGTGTCTCATAAACGTCTTAGGGCTCTATTCTGAATTCTATCGAATAGATCCAAATGAGTAATGGGGGAACCAGCCCCCAGATATGAGAGTTATACACAACTTTTGTGCGAGTGAATGCCTTATAGATCGTAGCCAGATCAGAAAGAGACACAAATTTCTTGGATCTTTTAAGAAAACCGACGCATTTCACTGCGTTTTTGGCTACATCGAATATATATGATCCATAGGATCAAACATATGTATATTTGTATATATTGTGGACGGCTTTTCTGTTTCTTTGATGCAGGTGCCAATAATGGATGATGGTGTGTGTGGTATATTTCGCTTTGGCAACAGAAGACAGCTTTGTGATTTTGAAGCATTAAATTCCACGCGGTTGTTAATACCCCATTGTATAATTCTATCAAGATCGGAATCTAATGAGCTTCGCATACCCTGCCGTTTCAGTTCCACAGCCGGAGAACGGAGTTGTGAGTCTGTAAACGAATATACGAAAAACTAGGGATACTGTCGTCAGCTAAACAGTGAAGTTCAGACAAAAGATAATCTATCAAGATAAAGAAGAGTGTCGGAGACAAAACGGAGCCTTGGGGTACGCCAGGATTTATTTTATAAATATCAGACTTTAGACCCTCTAATCAAATTTGTATCGAGCGGTCCAACGAAGAAGAGACTCATCGATACCAAATACAGGCATTTTCGATGAAAGATCTTCATGCTAAACTCTATCAAATTCTTAAGAAATATCAACTGCAATTACGTTTCATTCTCCAAAGGGATGTAAGGATTGGTTCCACTTTTCGGTAAGATATGCCATCAGATCATCGGTGGACCTATTGCTACTGTCGGTCATTTAAGAGCTTTCGATCTTCGAGATGTTTCTTAAGCTGATTGTTGATTAGCGTTACCTTGGTTTTGGAAAGAAAGGACTTTAGTGCAGTTGGTCAACAATTAGAGGGGGAGGAAGATTGACTATTTTTGTGGGTGTCGGCTGGACAAATGCTGTTTTCTGTTTACTCGAAAAGATACCCAATGTGTATCATCATCATCATCATCATCATCGGCTCGATAACCGGGTTCCGGTCCTGGACTCTTTCAACAAGTCTGTCCACCTATCCCGGTCTCGAGCTGACGCCATCCAGTTGCGCACCCCAAGGGTTCGGGCGTCCTGTTCTACGCCATCTCTCCAGCGCAAGCATGGTCTACCACGCTGTCGTCTACCATAGAATGTACCACAAAGAACTTTCCGAGCAGGTTCCTCGTCGCTCATGCCAGCTAGGTGCCGGTGCCCTGCACACCGGAGTTAATTTTTTGTCACGATATCTGCTTCAAGGTAGATTGCGTACAATTCATGATTGTACCGTCTGCGGAATCGTCCAAAGTGTATAACAGATGGAAAAGCTAAAGATGGTTTTGCCAGCGAAAAATTGTCATATACAATCTGGACCAGCGGATTTATGTAATTCAAGATCTTTGAGGACTTTTGTGACTGTACGAGTGCGAAAGAAGATTTGTCCTATAGAACCATTAACACTCTCAAATACAGGAGGAGTCAAAACACTGTGTGGCAAAGTCGAATTAGCAGCAAACTGCGTGTGTTAGAAGTGTTATTGTGAAGGGTTGGAACCGTTGATTGCAGCAAAACGACTTTACGTGCTAAAAGCCGGACGCCACTATTGAGTATTGACCATTCACATGATCGATTTGATGATATGGTTAACTCGCGCAGAGGTGAACATAATACAGACCATCGCCCAAATTCAGCCGGATATATGCGAAAGAGTAATTGATCGGATCCGTGCCACTGTGAAAAGCCAAGGCAGGCACATAATGGTATTCATGGGGTATTCAGGGATATCGTACAACTCGGGTTACTTGCTGATTTTCCAGTCATAAGAAGTTATTCATAAGTCGGAAGCGAAACGTGTATTTGCGGTTGGACAATACCTAAAGTGCGGTGATGCGTCAGTTTGTGCCCAACATTCCATATTGTTCCCAAATTTATATTAAAACATTTAATGATGAGAACGCATTAAATCTGTTTCAGAAGTTCAGAAACGAAGAAGCACAATGATTAACAAAAGCCTTCTATAGGACCATCAACGTCAGCAGTTACTTCAGAACTTGTTGCTCAAGTTTCATAATAAATTATGCGCAATTCCCGTAAATCGATAAGGAAGATTCCAACCGGTGTACTCGAGTAAAAACATCGACAGTGTAATTTTTTTTTTGAAAAATAAACTTAAGCTTCATTCATACAAAATTCAAATCGTGCAGTTTCACAACTTCTTTACGAGAAACCATACCTAGAACCCTGCTGCAATGAGTTTGAACAGCACGTATCTTGGAAACATATTTCTTGACGACGAAGCAACCACATTTTCATATTGATGGCTGTGAAACACTATTACCAACATAACCTTACAGAGCGCCATTCCAACCGAAAAGATTATTGGTCTTTATTATTTCAACCAGGGAGAATAAGACCCTGACGTGTATTGCCAAACAGAACACAATTTCTGAAAGATGGGGTCACACAGCTACATTTTCAATAAATAAGCAGCATATTGACTTCTGCGACCTTTATAAGTGTCATAAAGTCATACATTCATATAAATTTATTTTATCACGTAACTTCGTTTTTCTTTGATAGCATTAAATCAACTTAAAAATTGATAGATTTAACGTGTTTGAATTAACAACTTACCTCTGAGTGCTTTAGGTGTGTAGCGCTAAATCGTTCATCACTACTGTATGTCGTCAGGCCGACAGTCAGCAGATGGTAGTCCTTTTTTCTAATCCAGGACACCTGAAATAAAAAATAAAAACTTATATCTTAAACAAGGTCTTTATTTTAATAGTCACTTTTATAAATATTCTTTTTATAGTAAAAAAAAAACAACCTATTTGATATTTATTTTCGCTTTAAGTAAACATTCTTCAAATAATGACGTTGTCCACTTTTTTTATCAGTCTCCCTCCCTCGATTAGTTTAGCAAACTAAGGTTCTTTTAAAAATAATATCAAAACAAATATTTTGTTTGTATTTGATTTCTAGCTTGAATCGTACCTTACTTTACAAGACTCAAGCTGTGTATCCCCTTCAAAGAATCACACTTCTCTCTTTGAGTGGATACAATATGACTTCAAAAGTGAATGGGGCTAAAACCATTGTACGGATGAGAAAATATTTTTCTGCAAACAATATAAACGGTGCAATGCATTGGTCAAAGAGTCACCCCACGCAATCAGTAGCTATAAAGGTTTAGAAAAGAGAAAGAAAAAAAAAAACTAAATGCAAGGGTCTTGAATTTTATATCATGTCTCTGTGTACGAATTGTTGTTCTGGGCTGAACCCTTTATTTATTTAGCTTTGTTTCTATGAACTGAGTGATAGTTCAATATAACACATCTAGTTCAGAGAACATTATATGGGTCAAATGTAGACGAATAGGAATACGGTGGACCAGTTTTTCTGATGGGTTTAAGTTTAATATTATATTAATATTAAGTTTAACAACTTCTAAAGGCATACTTGGATTTAGGATTGATATGGTTGGATGATGTAGGAACTGGGGGGCTTCGAGCTGTATCTTTTCCTACGGAAAATATCTTTGGCGGATTAGTTGGAAAGCACAGCCTCCACGAATTGACAACAGATAACGGCTTCCGACTATTTGACTTAGCTGCAGCTCGGAATACGGTGATAAGTAGCACTAGGTTCCCCAGGCGAAGGATACACATAGCAACCAGATGGTCGAACCGCCAACCAAATCGACCACGTGCTAATTGGCGCAAGGCACGCGTCGAACATCTTGGACGTGCGAACTTTCCGAGGTGCAAACGTGGACTCTGACCACTTTCTTGTTGTGACAAAGTTCAGAGCCCGACTGTCCAACGAAAAGAAAATGAGGATCGCCCAAAGGAAGAAATTCAATATTGCATGCCTTAGCACACCTGAAAAAGCCAGAGACTACAGTGAGCAATTGACCGGGAAACTCTCTGCCGTACCCCCAGCCACAAGCGTCAACAACCAGTGGAGCCAGTACCGCGACATCGTGGTATGATAATGAATGCGCGGTATTGAAGCAGGAGACAGAAAATGCACGAATGCAAATGCTGCAACGGAAAACAAGAGCAGCAAAAGAGGAGTACCGTGAAAAGAGAAAAAAACCCTGCGCAGAAAGAAACGAGCAGCCGCAGCTTCTCAGCTCAGGTATCTCGAGGAATCTAGCACCGCCACAAACACCCGCCGGTTCTATAAAACAGCCAAACAACTGGCATCAGGTTATAGGACCGCCACGCAAGCTCTTCGAAACAGCGAAGGGAACCTAGTCACCGAAGCACAGGGAATTGTAGACGTGTTTAAACAGCATTTACAGCAGCTGCTTAATGGGCATTATTTAGACGAAAACACAGGGGAGCAAAGAAGCATAAGACCAGTCAATGAAGATCCAGTCCCACTACCCAGTACTGAAGAGGTTAAGAAAGCCATACGCAAGCTTAAGAATAACAAATCCGCAGGCTCGGATGGCCTACCTGCGGAACTTTTTAAGTATGGAGGAGATGTCCTGATAGGGTGCATGCATCAGCTCATCAACCAAGTGTGGGAGGAGGAAAACATGCCCGACGACTGGTCAAATAGCTCCATATGCCCAATCTACAAAAAAGGCGATCCTATGTCCTGCAAAAAACTACAGGGGCATATCCCTGCTTAATGTTGCCTACAAGATCCTATCCACCGTACTATGTGAGCGTCTAAAACCTTTCTGCAACACTATAATCGGCACGTACCAGTGTGGTTTCAGGCCAGGCAGATCAACGATAGACCAAATCTTCACATTGAGGCAAATCCTGGAAAAGTCTAAGAATTTCAAGTCGAGACCCACCATCTTTTCATCGACTTTAAAGCCGCATATGATAGCATAAGTCGCCAAGAGCTTCTATTGGCAATGTCGGAACTCGGGATCCCGAAAAAACTGATCCAGATATGCCGCATGACGTTACAAAATACGCGGTGCAACGTGCAAATGGGTAACAGCTCATCCGAGCTATTCCAGACGTGCACAGGGTTCAGACAAGGAGATGCGCTATCATGTGATTTCTTCAACCTATAGTCCTGGAGCAGATAGTGCGCAAGAGTGGTGTTAACCTGGAAGGCACTATTTTCAATAGGTCTTCCCAACTGCTTGGATATGCGGACGACATTGATATCATCGGCCGCTCCAAGCGAACTGTGCTAGAAGCGTTCACAGCTATTGATGAACAGGCGAAACGCGTTGGTCTTGAAGTTAATGAGGACAAAACAAAGTATATGCTATCAACAAACAAAGCCGCATCTGTCCATCGCCTAGGACAAAACATCACTGTTGGCAGCAGTAATTTCGAGGTAGTCAAGGAGTTCACCTACCTCGGAACGAACATCAATCTCACGAATGGCACCTCAGTGGAAATTCGACGAAGAATTACCCTAGCAAACCGCTGCTACTTCGGTTTGGCCAAACAAATGTGTTCAAAACTCCTTTCTCGAAAGACAAAGTGCACGCTATAGAAAACGCTAATTTTACCAGTTCTACTCTACGGCGCCGAGTGCTGGACGATAAGTAAAAAAGGGGAATTGATACTGGGCACTTTCGAGAGAAAAATTCTTCGGCGGATATTTGGTCCTATATGCGAAGAGGGCGAATGGAGGAGAAGATTCAATCGTGAATTATACGAGCTGTACCAAGTTGTGGATGTAGTCCAAAAAGCCAAAACACGTCGACTACAGTGGCTCGGCCACATCGAGCGAATGGACAACAACGCTCCAGCCAAGAAAATCTTCGAATCCCAGCCCCCAGGTTCGAGACGACGAGGAAGACCGAACCTCCGCTACAGGGACCAGGTGGTTATAGACGCAAGAGCGCTTGGTCCCGACGACTGGAGGGAGCTCGCGAGGGATCGCAACCGATGGTAGACCGCAATAACTCAGGCAGAGACCCTCCATGGATCGGGAGCCGGTTAAGTAAGTAAGTAGTATGACTCTAATTTTTACTTGATATACTCTGGTAAAAAATTGCATTCGTAAAAAAATCTGATTCGAGATCTCGATAAAAACTTGGCAATATAGGGAAGGTGGATAAGTGGGTCTTACAATAATTACAATTTTGTCTGCCAGCTTTAGACTTGTTAATTTTGTGCTTATTTTAACTTATTTCATTCATTTATATTAGGACCAAGCATATGAGTACATGATATACGTTTTTTTTTTAACTTGCGACTAGGTACTATATGGCAAGTTATAGGGCCGTACCAACAATCAAATTAAGAGACGACTTTAATATTTGAGCGAAATGGACCATTATTTAAAAAGCTCTATAAAGTTAACCATACATATTATCAACTTAATATTGATGTTAACTCTAAATTATGAACCATTTATTGAACGGAACCTAAAAAATAAAATGCAGCATATACGTTCAGAAATATAGAGTCCATTAAATAATGCTTCATTTCGCTCAAATATTAAAGTCGTCACTTAATTTGATTGTTGGTAAGGCCCATATATTCATAGATTCGTAAAAAAAAATAGAATTCGAGATTTTGATCAGACTTGATATTACAATGATATAGAAGACGAACAAATTGGGGGTCACAATTCTATCTGTCTGTTGGACTACAGCCTAAACGGTTAGCCGATTTGCCAGTCGAACTATTCAAGGAAGGGGGAGGCGACGAGGTAGGGAGAATACACCAACTTATTCCCTGTCATGCAATACGGCTTTCGAGAAAAACACTCAACCTTGCATCCACTGGTAAAATTCCAACATGATATCACCACAGCCCTCAACAGTAATCGTGTCACCGTCGGATGCTTTCTGGATGTCGAGAAAGCATTCGATAGCGTGTGGATAGACGGTCTAATCCACAAACTTCATCTTAAGCAACTACCTCCGCCATTAATAAAAATTCTCTTTTCTTTCCTATCTTTCAGGAAATTTTTCGTTCAAGTAGATAACTGCAAGTCAAACATGAAGACCATCAGAGCTGGAGTCGCCCAAGGCTCAAAACTAGGCCCCTTCCTCTACAACTTGATGACTTCAGACGAACCTTCACCAATTGGATGCGAGAACCTTCTGTATGCTGATGACTCGCTCACCTACGCCACATCAATGTCACCAAAAATCGCTGTCCAAAAAGTAGAAACCCACATTAATAGACTCTTCCAATTCTACCAGAATTGGGGCATCCGAATCAACACTTCCAAATCGGAACTTGTCTGCTTCAGGAGACCTTCAACTGGTAGAGGCCTTCGCACCGCAACAATTTGCAGAAATCTGATCCTTAAACTCGCTGACGGATCCTCCATAGTGGCAAAGCCAAATGTCAAGTACCTGGGAGTGCACTACAACGAGTTGCTAAGGTTTAACCTGCACTCAAGAAATGTTCTGAAAAATGCCAGCTGGGCCTTCAGCCGTTTGCACCCATTGCTGAAAAGAAGATCAGGTCTTAGCCAACCGACAAAGATATTAATCTCCAAGCAGCTCCTGCGACCAGTGATCAGCTTTTCCTTCCCAGTCTGGTTTTCCACCTCGAAGACAGCTATGAAGGAACTTCAACTATTTGAAAAGAAGATACTGAGGATCTGCCCTCGACTGTACTTCGACCGTCAACTCTCGATGACAACGTAATCATGGACAACGAGGAAGTAGTCTCGCTCTCTGCACTGACATTGGGTCAGCCTACCATCGCGGCTAAAACGCCATCCCTACCCACAACCCACAAAAATCACCACTGACAACCAGGAATTAACACCCTGAGGGCAATACAGTCAACCGATTTTTTAAATTTAATTTTGTTCGTCATGTAAATTTTATATAAAAATATATTAAACTTAAGTCACTGTATATAGTTAGGCCCCCTATGAGCCAGCAAATGTATATTTTCATGCATATGTAGTATCTTATTAGTTGTAAGCAAAATTGTAAATAGTATGTTCAATAAAACAAAATTGATTGATTGATACGCCAACTTATCTCCGACATTTGGTCGGGAGAAAGTATGCCCGATGAATGGAAACTCGGTAAAGTGTGCTTCATCCACAAGAAAGGAGATGCTCAGACCTGTGCCAACTACAGAGGTATTAGTCTCCTCAAGTCGCATAAAAAATCCTGTCATCTGTACTGTGTGATCGCAGATTGCAATGTGATAGTGTAGTTTTAAGCCCGGCAAATCAAACGTCGACCAAACGTTCACACTTTAAATCGATACACCTCGATTTTAAAGTCGCATATGATAACGTAGACAGAGACGAATTATACAGAACCATGTTACATCTCGGCATACCTGCCTAACTCTTCCGCTTGTGCAGGATGACGATATAGAAACCTCGCTTCTCCGTCAAAGTTGCTAAGAAAAGAACACCACCTAACTCTTTGTTGTCGAAAAAGGTTTGAGTAAGGCTACGCGTTAACATCAACCTCTTTAACATGATTCTTGAAGAAATTGTTCGCAACTCTTTGGTCAAAAACAGAGGAACAATTTTTCAAAAGTTCGTTCAACTACTTGCTTATGAAGATGATATTGGCATCATTGGGAGAACGAAGCGAGCTGTTAAAATCGAGTTTGCAAGCATTGAATCGGAAAACACCGTTGACGTCCCAATGGACTTCGAAGTCGTCAATGAATTTGTCTACCTGGGCTCCACCATTGCCTTGCAACATCATCAGTGACATCAGTGCAGAGATCAAACGAAGAATCACTCTCGCTAATCGCTGTTTCTCCGGGCTTAGAATGTATTTGAGTTGTAAGGCCCCTTCTTCTCAAGGAACCAAGGAAACCTTATATAAGACCCTAATCATCCCGTTCTTGCCGTATTGAACTGAAGCGGATGAGAATATGCTTGGGGCCTTGAAAGGAAGATTCTTCGGGTGATTTTCGGTCCAGTATGTTTCGATGGAGTATGGAGGAGAAGAGTCAACAAATGAGCCTTACGGGCTTTACAGCGACGTAGACCTGGCCAAAAAGCTGAAAATACAACTTCTGAGATGGTTGGGACACGTGGAGCGCATGGACAACGATGCACTAGTCCGAGGAGTCTTCGAATTTACTCCTGATGATTAGCGCAGTAGAGGAAGACGACCCCATTTTAGATGGCACACATAAGTGGAGAACGACCTTGAAGGGTGTAACTGGAGCCAACTAGCTAAGGACCGAGCTGGATCGGGGAGTTTGTTGGCTGAGGCCGTAGTCTATCCTGGACTAAAAGCGCTATCTTAAGTAAAGTAAGTAAGTAGGCATTTTTTCTCTAAATTAAAAATTTAAAAGTGAATTCGTTTTTAACTGTTTTCTAACCAAGAAATATTTTTTTTTTTTTTTTTCAAGATATGAAGTCTTGAAATTAAAAATGATTTTTGATGGTAATACATTTAATATTATGGAAAGGATTTTTTCATTTATGTTGCTTTTTTTCGTAGGGACTTTGAAAAAAACACCAAATGTTTTTCGAGGTTAAATTTTAGTAGTTTTTTATTTTTATCTTTTTAAGGATGACTTAAAGAATCTTATAGTGCAAGTACAGTCTCTTCAGTTTTTTGATTAAATAAAAAATACGGATGTTATTCGCAAAAAAAAGAATTCATTGTGGAATTAGGACGGTGGCAATTTACTTGGAATTTATGATCGCAAAATGTCCTTCCCAATGAAATATGAAATAAAATGCGCGACTGGGTCCCACGAACTTGCTCTTATGCAAACGACTAAACATTTCAAAAATTAATACTACTAGCGAAAAATATTTTTTTTTTATTCAAAAAATATTTTTTTTTTATGTTTTAAAATGCAATGTTTTTAAAACTCTTTAGAAACTTTTCTGTAAGAAAAATTCATTACAATCCATTATGCCGATAATGAGAAATTCAAAATTAAAAAAAAATGATTCTATGGTAGGCACAGTCAGAACCTATGTTTGATTTTACGTGAGCACCTGTCGATTATGACTTAATTCTACGGAAGGCCTACCTTCATCGGAGTCAGATTGGGTCGTGACTATTAACCCCGAGTCAGTTGCAGCCAACTCAGTAGCAAAGCTGTGACATGACAAGGTTTATCTAACACCTCTTAAATCCAGGTAAGCCTGGAAACCATATGTCTCCGCATTCGGAGTAAACCACAGCCACCACGATACTCCCACAAGGGGGCCTACCTCATAGATAGCTTGCAGAAAGAGGGGTAGGCATGTGCCAAGCAAGCGAATCAGCCCCCAACCTCACTATCATAAAGATAGATAGAGGAGAGGGGTAGGCACGAGCCAAGTGTCCAAGACGCAACAGCCTTCAATCTTCTGAGCACTATCTCCCGTGGTACCAGAATATAGCTTCCGGTGGAGCTTCGCAACTGTGAAGTCCACTTCCAGTTTGAGTTCAGGCAAAACTCAGGGCCTGTCATCCCTCTCCCTTGGATACACACACCAGAAATCGATCGAAGTAGTAACCAATAACTAGTTTGGTCTTTATTCGCCTTGCGACGAACTAGGAAAGATTCTCTTAATCTTTGTTCACCTTACGGCAAACTAGAAAAGATACTTCTAATCTTTTGTTCACCTTACAGCAAACTAGGAAAGATACTTCTAATCTTTGTTCACCTTACGGCAAACTTGGTAAGACAATCCCATCCTATCTATAGTTAGTTCAGTTACTTACGTAACCTATCCACAGGCACCACGAGGAGATCTATAGGAACCCAGAGTGCAATAGAATTGCATCAGTAGCCATCCGTTCCACTACACCCATGTCAGCAGACAATGCTCCTAAGAGACTTACCCGGACCAACTACATCAGCAATATCTACATACACTCCCAGAGCGGGAAATGCGCATCAGCAGCCAGCCGTTCCACTACGCGCATGTCAGAAGACAATGCTCCGAAGAGACTTACCCGGATCAACCACATCAGCACCTCTCCACACACTCCAGGAGTGCATTGGAATTGCGCATCAGCGCTATCAACGATTGCTCCGAAGAGACAACCGGACAGCCACGTCAGCACTCATCCATACACTCCCATCTGCGGTAGGCACATTCAGTAATATTTTAATTTCAATTTTTTTTTATTAAACTATTCATCGTAAAAAATAATCTAAAGAAAAAATTTTATCAAAATTCTAAAAAATACGATTTTTGAAAACCAATTTTTAACATTTGTATGGTGGGTACCGTTATTTTTACTAGACTAACTTGTATTGTGGACTAACTTTTATTTATAAACTTTCAAAAAAAATCGAACATGGGGTTTTCGAAATATTGAGTTTTGAACAAAAAAATTTGATTTTTTTTTTTAAAACCCAAAAACTTTTTCTCTTAATTTGAATGCACAGTAATATTTAAAATGTTGTGGAGCTTTAGCATAAAAAAATGATCAAAATCGACAAAATAAAAAACAAAAAAAAATGGTTCCAAGGGGGTACCCCTTAATAACCATTTTTAGGAACTTTTTTTTCAACCATTACCTAGCCTTAACTAAATTAAATTTTTTTGCATTTTTATGTTTTTAAATCTGTCGAACAGTTTTTGAAAAAAAAAAAATTTATAAAATTTCGAAACAAAAATTCGAATGGCATGGTACCGTTATTTTTGGTCTTAAAAAAAAAACAACAAAACGCTAACATCGTAATGTCAACTTTGATCAAAATTTCTAGTCCGATTTTTTTTTACGAATGCATAGTACCTACCTATAAGTCGCAAGTCAAAATTACATTACTTCGTATTAAGTTCAAACAAGCCAGGAAGGCTTGCAACGCCCATATTCGACGGACCAAATTTTTACATGATCAAAAATCAAGGCAAAAAATACTGCAATGTCCCAAAGGCAGTAAGAATTTTTGGTCATTTGTAAAAAATATGAGGAATTCTTCCTCTTCCTCGGTTCCTACGCTTGTTTTCAATGACACTCCTTTCGTTAGCTCTATTGATAAAGCTAACTTGTTTGTAAGGCAGTTCGCCGCAAATTCCAACTTGCCGGATAGTGTCATGACTCCCCCAATTCTTGTGCGCGTTAGTGATTCTATGGGACAAATCTTTTTTCGCACTCGTACCGTGGCAAGAGTCCTGAAAGATCTCAACATTCATAAATCTGCTGGTCCGGATGGTATCCCCGCTATTATTCTGAAGAGGTGTTCTTCCACGCTAGAAAAACCCCTGCGTAAGCTTTTCCATCTGTCCTATTCTTCAGGGCTCGTTCCGAGTGGTTGGAAAACTGCATTTGTTCAGCCGATTCCCAAAAAAAGGCGAATCTTCTTCTCCCTCTAATTTTATCGACCGATCGCACTAACGTCCCTTCTTTCTAAGGTCATGGAAACGCTGATTAATTATCAGCTTAAGAAATATCTTGAGGAGTGAAAACTTCTTAATGACCGGCAGTATGGCTTCCGTAGCAATAGGTCCACAGGTGATTTGATGGTTTATCTAACCGAAAAGTGGAACAAATCTTTACATTGCTTTGGAGAAAGTAAGATTATTGCACTTGATATTTCAAAGGCATTTGATAAAGTCTGGCATCTTGCTCTTTTATCGAAAATGCATGCTTTCGGGATCGACGAATCCCTACTTCTTTGGATTATAAATTTTCTTTCGAACCGTTCAATACAAGTTGTACTAAGACGGATTCAAGTCTGAAACCCACAATATAAATGCTGGTGTGCCCCAGGGCTCCGTTTTGTCCCCAACCCTCTTCCTCATTTTTATTAATGATCTCCTATCTGTAACTTCTAATCCAATTAATTGTTTCGCTGACGATAGTAGTCTTAGCTTTTCATATTCGTTTTCAGACTCACATCCCTCCTCTTCGGATGTGGAACTGCAACTACAAAATATGATAGGCACATTAAATTAAGACCTAAACAGCATTGTGCAATGGGGAATAAGAAACCGTGTCGAATTTAATGCTTCGAAAACTCAATGCTGTTTTATATCGTTAAAGCGAGATATACCCCCCTTGCCACTATCTATGAGTGGCACTTGCATCAATGAAACTGAACATCTCGATATTCTCGGTATGTGCATCACGAAGCACCTCTTGTGGAACACTCACATACGAGATGTTGCCAAAAATGCCGCAAGATGTTTGGGTTTTCTGAGACGGTGCAAGAAATTTTTCTCTCCTTCTGATCTGGCTACAATCTATAAAACCTATATACGTCCAAGACTTGAGTATAACTCCCATCTATGGGCTGGTGCTCCAGTAACTTATTTAAGTCTCTTGGACAGTATTCAAAGAAGAGCTTTTAAAATGATTGGTGATAATAACATCATTGACTCATTTACGTCACTCCAACATCGTCGTAATGTTTCTTGCCTCACCTTTTTTTACCGTTATTTTAACGGACTATGCTCTAGTGAAATAGCCAGCTGCATTCCTCCCCTTAAACAATTTAACCGTAATACTCGCACTTCTAGGAATGCCCATCAGTTTACCCTTGAGCCCAACTTCGGCCGTACTGTGAAGTACAGAGATTCGTTCTTCAGCCGTACTACGCGAATGTGGAATTCTTTGCCACGCTCTGTCTTTCCCAGTCATTGCAATGTTCAAGAATGCAAAACCAATGTACACCGACACCTCCTTTCTAACCCTTCCCTTTTTTCTTAATGCTCACACTGTGTCTCTGGCATATTAAGGGTATACAAACCCCTCGAGTGTACGCCGATTATAAAAAAAAAAGACCTTAATGATGAAATTTTATAAAAATCGTATTTCTTTTTGTAATAAGTTACCGTGTACTTAGTACACATACAAAATGGCAACGAAAATCATTACAATGTAGCCAGTAATTCAAAACCACTGTTTTGAATAGTACATACATATGTATGTCCTCTTTGATCCTTCATCCTTACCAACTTGTCTTCAGAAAATATGAATAATGTTTTATTGGTTAAGATCTTTTTTGACTAGAAGAGAAGAGAACAAAGAGTTCTTTTTAATGGTACATCCAGTGACATCCTTATGTTGAAAAATGGTGTCCCGCAAGGTTCCGTGCTAGGTACATTTATATTTTTGATTTATATTAAATAACTATTCCACCAAAGATTTTCTAGTAATCGTTAAGAAAATTTTTCTGAAAATCATTAGTTTGAAAGTTGGTCTCTTTTCTGTGAATATTACCACTTCGTCATCTCAATTTTAAATCTAAAATATGTCCTTCTACCATTTAGAAAATCTTGAAACCATCAAAGGACATCGAGCTTTTTAGAAGAACTACTTTCGTAATAAGGATCAACTTTCCACAAAATCACCTTTTACTATAATTTTTGGTTAAGGGAATATATTTTCACGGAAATAGATGTTTCAATGTACCTATTATTAAAACATTTTTGATTTCATCTAATTCAATTAGGAAAAGCATGAAATGATACCAAATAAACCAAACCATTGTGTCCGATTTCCTATTAAATCTTATTTAACTAACAGAAAATACTATGAAACACAAAACATAAACAGTGTGTTCAGAAACCCGAACAGAAGTTCAGAGTGCAAAACAAATACCTACCCGACTCGTGTTTTAATTTAATAAAATGTTAGCAGATATCTGAAACTTATTCCAAGAACTATTCAACAAAATTCAAATCCGAAAATGTTTGCGATTAAGTTTCATTTAAATTTTAACATTATTGTAGCCAGTATGGTGTAGAACTTTTTCTCTTGTTCTCATTTACCTAGCTATGAGGGCTTTGGTTCAAAATAATTACTTTCGACGTATTCACCTGTTAGGGTAAATAGGGTTTTTTTTCATCTGAAACAGCTTTTATCTTCATTTGATATCTACATACAATACAAAGAAAAACTCAAATGAAATTTAATTTGGAAATTGGCAAATTTATTTGGCATTCAATGCACGTCCGACAGGCGTTAACAAATGTGTGCCAGGTTTACACGGCTGCAACTAGATATACGTATATGTATGTAATCTGGGAGCCTGAAACATTTCCCAAATGGTATGATGCAGGGCTATGCTTAACCCAGCATTTTTAGCTGCTTTTATTGTTCTTAGAACGAACAATGCATCCAATTCGAACTGAATGTGCTGCTAACAATTATTTTGGCCCAAACGAATGTGCCCCTGATGTTGGTAATTACTAGGCTTCGGATTCTCATGCACTTAAAATCTGAAAATATGCGCTTAAAATATGCGCTTAAAAATGCAAAATATGCATTTAAAATATGCACTTAAAACCAATTCAACCTGGTTTCTATTCAATATAAAAACACATTTTCTTCATCTTTCAAAATAAGTTAAAAATAAGACTCAAAAACTAAGCATGAGTGCATCAGTCAACATTTTTCAGTTTATATGTAGTGGTTTATGTGTAAGCGCAACCGAAAACAGTTATCTGTTGTACATGAAACGTGTTAAGCTTTATGCACGAAACAGATCAAACCAGCAACAGCACCAGCGCCGTCAACAGCAAACAGCAGACTGGCGGACTGGCCAGCAAATACTTTTCAAACACATTAAACCAGCATCGTGTTGTAATTTTTTGACATTTATACGTCTTATTGTTGTTGCATTTTGTGTTATTGTAACCAGCAACAGCAAATTTTGGATTTTGAACAAACGACGCTGTTGACGTTGCTGGTGCTGGTCTATTTTGTGTTGAACGATTAAAATACATTGGCGCAAAATTTTGAACAGCCTATTATAAAGGTATTAGTATGATACTACTTAAAAATTTGTTAACTTTATAGTAGTTTACTAACTTATTCTTAATTTTAAACATTTTCTAACTAGTATCGTACTAAAACAATTTTCTTAATAAATTGCTTCTGAACACACCTAAAACAATGACATTTCGTGTAAAAAAGTAAGTACAGGAACCTTTTTATAGAGCTAGCACGATACTAAAAAAATAAAGTATGTATTCGATGATTTTAACATTAATAAAAGGGTAGAGAAAGTATGATGCTATATTCGATTAAAATTTGCAAATTCGTTGTTTTAACCTAGTATCATACTAGAACAGCTTTAACATTGTACTAATTGAATTAAAATTTTGCGCCATTGGTTTTAAAACAATGGCTTCCGCTGTTGCTGGTGACGTTGCTGGTGCTGGTTCAATCTGCTTCGCGCTTTAAGCTTTACCACGTTATACCCACACACTTTCATTTTTGATAGATGCTCGTTTAAATTTCGATCTCATTTATACAGTTTCAAACAGACAGCCTTATTTTTTTTTCATTTCAATGTTTTGCCGACACAATCTAGTCAAGTTCATATAAATATGCACCTTTGTTTATATAAAGCTTTAAATTGTGGTGTTTGAATATGGTTCAAGATTGTGAAACGAATAAAAGAAATAGGTAATAGTCTTAAAGTTCGTTTGCACTGACATAAAATTTATATTTCTTTTAATGTCTGGTTTAGTTTTTAAACAATATAGGTAGCTACTCTAAAAATATAAATTTATTATAAAAAATATGCATTTATAGTAAAATATGCACAAAAAAATGCAAAATATGCATTTATAGTAAAATATGCAAAAATATGCACTAACGGTTAAATGCCATTTTAAAGGAAATTTCCTGATTCGTATACATAATTAGTTGCGTTGCTTCCAAGGTGTTCCTAAAAAAATATGCATTTGCATGGAAATCCGAACCCTAGTAATTACTCTCTTTAAGTTGGTTGTTTCATTACCGCGCGAAACTCTACACTCAACAGAAAGTGCCTTTAGGAAATTCAAAATGAAATTTCTGGCGAAATTGCACAAGGAATTGTTCCGATTCAATTGCTTCGGTTCGTTTCTGAAATGCAAAACATTTTTCACCAGGTGCCAAATTTATTACAAACAGGTAATCGCTTACCCAGTTCTATTACAAAGGAGATTTGTGAGGTGTTTTTTTTGTTTTGGGGAAACGAACAAATGAAATATAAAATTCCCCAAATTACTTAACGTTTTATTCAATTTTCTAACAAAATCATTGACCCAGTATGTAAGCTCCGAGACAAGAATGACTCTTAGGTACCTAAATCAAAATAATGATACATTGGATTTTGAAAGGTCCTTTTTGCAAAATAAATGGGGCAGTTATAAATCTACACAATAAGCCTGGCTGACAAAACAAAGTATTGTAGGAAAACACATTTTGAATGACTAAACAAGTTCTCGATTATTTATGTGCATTATTTTGTGACGACGACGAAGACAAGGGAATGTACCTACAGGAACAGAAGTTAAACTTAATGGAACAGAAAGAGATTTTCTGATTAATTTTCCTCATGTGACTCGATAAGAAAATGTAATATCCATTAAAACATTGGTTGACAGTGAATCTTGTGACATAGATACAGCATATTCCTTTTGAGGAGGGAGCAACATAAATAAAACATAAAATCTAGCAAACGATCAAAAATGAAATAGACTTGTAGTTGATCTACTCGTGACTTGGAATAACTTCAAAGCTAAATTATTCAACAGGGGTGGTATTGCCGAAGACCTCAACTTTAACTTTTAAGATTAGTGTCAATGGGGATGAGCAGAATGGGCATCAGCACAGTGGGCGTCAAGATGAAGAGGTGGAAGTGAGCTCGTTTCACTTCCTTTGCGAATACCCCAACTTAGCCAGAACTAGAAAAGATGTCCTCGGAGAATATTTTTTTCGACGAAATGGGTGACGACTCATTTTTGCCACTAAAAGACATCCATAACTTCATTCAGAAATCAGGATGTTTCAGGGAGGCAACCTACACCTAATACTTCGACTAAATCTTTCAACCTGGGAACCACAATGGATCCATTGAGATCCCAGTGAGGTTATATGCTTGTTGCATCATCATCCAACCTAGCCTAAGTGGAGATACAAGGTCCACTTTAACCCATTACTTGCCACTCTACTAAATTGAGAACAGTCTTTTTGGAATATTTTTGTCAAAAAACTAGGCTTTCGTTTTAACTTCTTGTAATTGCAAAGCGAGGATAGGCATGTGTTTGCCACTGGGAAAAAAATTGTTGAGGGAAAAGTTACCTTAAAGTTATTTGATTAACTCATATGATGTCATGTGGTTTTTGATTCAAGCAGTTCTATGGTTTTTCGAAAGTAAAAGTTTATTGTGAATAAACAATTCTGCTCATTAGATTGTTACTTGCGACTTATACGAGTACATAGGCAAGTAATGTATTCCTTAAAAAAATCAAACTCGAGATTTTGTTCAGACTTCACATTAACGAGGATAGGGAAGACGAAAAAAATTGGTCTTTGCAATTCTGTCTGTCTATTCGACTCGTATTAGCGACTCGGCCGTAGCATTTTCAAATTCCCCCTACACGTTTTTTTTTTATACCTTTCTAGTTTTTCCAAAAACGATAATACCGATTTTGATCATTTTTTTATGCTAAAGCTCTCCAAAAGTTTGTAAAGTTTTGTGTATTAAGATTTTCACATTAAAAATTTTTTTTTTTTCAAAACTCAATATTTTGAAAACTCCATGCTCGATTTTTTTAAACTTGACAGTTAAAAGTTTCTTAGTACATTTTACAAGATGTGAGAAAAAAATATATTTTACCTGAACCACCATACAAATATAAAAAAAATTGGTTTTCAAAAATCGGATTTTTCTCGAAAACGGTACACAGTGTGTAATTTTCGCAATTCAGGTGTATTTAATTCTAAATTTTATTGATTTCAAGTTTTCTTTGGGAGGTTTGTTTGGAAAACGATTTATATCCATCATAGCAACGTAAAACCCGCTTAACTGAAAAATTAAATTTTTTGCTCGAGCTGGTCAAGAAAATCAAGTACTTTTACTAAATTTGCCGTATCTTTCTTCCCGAAGACCTTAATTTTTTTTGGTCTGCCAGACTTACATATAAGCTAAGGCTTAGGAACTTAAACTTGGTTGTTTTTCGTCTAAGCATTCGGATGGCAACAAAATATTCATTATTAGTTTCTCACGGCACGGGAATAGATACCTTTTCTCCGATTAAGTAATTAAGAGAACCAGAATGTATAAAAATTCCCGTGTCTACACGCGTCTACAAGTTGAAAATCTTTTCCGAAAGTGCATAGTTTTTTTTTTAGCCTATATAAAAAGTAGGGCAAAAAAATTAAATAATAGAAGAAAATAAAGCACTTACTTTCGCGTTATATTTATGAAAAAAAGTTACTTTCGTGATAACATTTAAGAATTTAAAACAGGAGCCTTCAATTGTTGCACTAAACAATCAAAATTTCTACCAGAAAAATTGTTTAGGTAAATCTTGACTTTGACAGCTTGCTGCGTCAAAAATAATGTTAGCACCAAGCTCGTTTTGGTTGAGATTAATCTTGTGTCATGTTAAGAGCTAAAAAAAAAAGGTTTTATACTTGAGAGACCAAATTCATTTTTCTTATAATTAAGTACACCTGGATTGCGAAAATTACACACTGTGTGGCGCATAGAATTTTTATATAATTTTTTCTTCTCTCTATTAATTTTCACGATCTATAATTCAATAAATCAAATTTTTAAATCAAGATATTACTAACTGTATACCTACCATAGAACCAAATTTTCAAATTTTGAATTTCTCAATATCGACATAACGGATTTTAATGAAATATTTTACAGAGAAGCTTCTAAAAACTTTGAAAAACATTGCATTTCAAAACCTTAAAAATAAGTTTTTTGAATTTTTGAGATATAAAAGAAAAAATATATTTTTTTTTTTTTTGAAAATTTAATATTTCAAAAACGGGCCAATTTTTTTTAACTTAATTTCTATTAGTACAATACTAAAAACTTTAAGTTGGCGTACAAAAATGTTTTTAAAATTTTGTAAAGGGTGGTTAAATTTTAAGGGCCGATGTTGATTTTGAATAAAACACAAATTATTTAAAAAATTATTGTCATTTCTTTTTATTATGATATTATTGGTATGGTTCAATTATGTATGGAACAAAATATCGGCCAAATGGCCGCCGCGATCTCGGCGGCACAGCTCCATCCGATGCACATAGGGGTATTTGCCTCGAAAAACCGCTCAAAAATATTTTTTTTGTTTTAATGAAGTGATACTTGGCTGAAACAACTGTAAAAGGGATTTAAAGCTTATTTCTATCGAATTAAGGTATAAATAAGGTATTTTGGATAAATTTGGTTCATAATTTATTAATTTCTTCAATAAGGATTAAATGAATAGATGGAACTTAAGGTTATTCAGTGAATTCTTCCCAGGATTCTTTGTCATCAATACATTCCTCAGCTGTTTCTTCATCTTCACTATTATTAGATATTGTAGTATCATTAAAATTTGTTAATATTGATGAATCAGGAAACCGGGAAATAAGCATTTCAAGGGCTTCTTTGGAAAATTGCTTAGATTTTTTAACAGGCAAATATCTTAAACTGGTTATTAGAGGATCTGAACTTAAAAGTAGCCTACAGATAGTATAAAAATAGAATTATATATTATTTCCCATTTATAATAAAGTTCTAAAAACCTGTTAAGTACATCAAAGTTGCACTCCGTCCTTGAAAACTTCCTTGCAAAATTTAACCGGTACAACCTGAAATGCTTGTTCCGTGCTTCTGCTGCTTCTTCGGATAGCTGCCCAATAGGTAAAAGAGCATTTTGAATAACTTCCGGTCCATGTATAATAATTTTGTGCATCGTTGGAGTCATGGGATGCCACGGATAAAGCTCAACATACAACTTTGCCGTATCAAAAGCAAATCCTTCAAATTTTGAAGCATCTATTTCAAATCCACTAGAAAGAACTTTCAATATGATTTTTAATCTAACTATGAGTTGCAAATCAACACCAGTTATTCTAGCAACTAGTTCTGGATTGCTAAAAAACCTTCGGCTTGTATTGCCATCATTAGTATTCCTGAAACCAGGTTTGGGTACATCAACGATGAGTCCGAGTTTTGATTTAAACTTTTCTTGTATATCAGTTTTTCTTTCATTAAGAATAATTTTTTCTGAAAGAGTTCTTAGCTGCCATTTCTTCAACGGAATCTTGTAAGCAAGATGAAGAATGCTTTCAAAAAACCGTATCCTCGCATGCAAAATTGACAATCCAAATTTTATCGGATCTTTATCAACTTCTTTTCTTCTAGAAAGATCATTAAAATCTTTTGAAGTAAGTCCACAAATATAACACTTCATTGTAGATTTTGTGTTAGTTGCCGCGTTGCACACTTTTCCATCGACCATAGTAAAAGCTAACGTGTGTTTTACTTCCAACGTTCTATCGCCTTCTATCACTGTTTTGTTCAATCTACTTATCTTGGATTCAATATTCACTTTGCGTAATATCAAGAGATTCTTTTACAAAGCTAATTTTTATTGGACGGCAATATCGTGGCGAGGATGGCGTTGGATTTTGCCAAATAATTTTGTTGTTTGAACTACAAAACAAACGCAGGGGCACAAATCAACTTTGGAAGATATTAGCATCTGAATCGGAACTGCTTTCAAACTTTTGCTTAAATTGCGTTTGTTGCGAACCATCACATCCCCATTGTGATACAAGTTCTAAGGACCTGCACTCGTTTACATTTAATGTTGCTAGTACCTCATCCAAATACAACAATAAGCGTTCAGCTGTATGGTTTAATAGATTCTACAAGTTAACTTCAGCCAAAGTTTCTGTTACAGTATATGACTAGGGGGGGATTGGATAGCATTGTTTTTTTTTTGCTTTTTGGAGAATACTTTAGCAAGGAATAAGTTTTTTGTCACTAGTTCTCACTACTTCATACTGTTTACGTGAAAGATTTGCTTCAACAAAAGTAGAAAGAGCTTTAAGAGTGGATAATTTTTCACTTTGCCGTTGGAAACTAACGGACAAAGCTTTTTTATATCTCTTTGGCCTCCCAGGAGAGTCGATGATTTCTTTAAGTATTTTAGAAGCTTGCGATTTTCCGGTTTCACGTAACTTCATTTCGGTAGCAAACGCAAGTTTCTCCGTTTCATTATCGTCACGTAAACTTTGCGTTCTTCTTCTCTTGCTCTGTACGCTAAGCTCTGTAAAAGGTTAACACGGCCGACCACGTCCAAGCGAAATTGGTACCTTAAAAACTCCCTGCCAAACTTATTTTTTTTTTAAATCTATCATTTGTCCGTTGTGAACTTAACCATCTTGACTTAAATTCATACCTTAATACAATTTAAGAGATTTAAAGTTGAAATTGCACATACAACTAAAGTTCAATTAAATTAAATAGGTACCTTAAACGTCCAATTTTAAGTCTAAAATCTTTAAGTTTTTCCTCCGTGCAAGACGCTTTATTGAGTAAATAGCTCTGAAGATGATCTAATTTGGCATCAAAATCATTCTCACTACACTCCTTTATAACATCATATAACTGTTTTTTTTTGTTAAAATGCACAAGCCAGACGATCCTTCAAGGAAAGACACTCATTAGGGACGATACAATCTCGAGGGGCAGATATGGGCAGCATTTTTTTTTTTTGTTTTTGCTTCTTGACACCTTTCTTTAAAAGCTGATACCAAAAACGTTATCGAATAACACCGAATAATATAACAAAAGAAAAAAACTGCCCTTTTGCATAGATTTTAAAATAAATTAATTTTATTTTAAATAAAAGCTTAAATATTCATCAAAACAGCTTTATAATAAAGAACATACCTGCAGATGAACCTTCCATAACAAAAAACTTTTTAACCGATATCAAAAAACAATATAAACTTAATTAATTAGCGAAGGTTTTTTTTCACACAAATCAACTGATGCACAGTGCAAGCTTACGATCGATGACTTTCAACTGATGTTGTGGCAAAGTGTGTGCATAAAAATAAAAAAAAGAACCGGTACACCATTCCATAAATATTTAACTACAGCTAGGAACAAAATTACTTCTCAACTTTACATTTTGAAAAATTGATTTTTGAGCGGTTTTTCGGGTCAAATACCCCAATGTGTGTCCAAATTTTCGATGAAGCTGAGGCATAATTGAGATTCTATGCCGTTAATGTGCCGAATTATCTCATCCATTAGCTCTTGAATTTTTGCTGGCTTATCGACGTACACCTTTTCTTTCAAATAACCCCAAAGAAAGAACAAAGAAAGAAGTCCAACGGTGTCAAATCACATGATCTTGGCGACCAATTGATATCGCCACGGCCATTGAATTTGTCGCGCAAAACAGCCATTGTTGCCTTAGCTGTGTGGCAAGTGGCACCGTCCTGTTGAAACCACATATCGTCCACATCCATATCTTCCTATTCGGGCCATAAAAAGTTCGTTATCATCTCACGATAGCGAACACCATTCACAGTTACTGCCTGACCGGCCTCATTTTAAAAAAAATACGGCCCGATGATATCCCATAAATCGCACCAAACAGTCACTCTTTGTGGGTGCATTTGTTTTTCGACAATCACTCTTGGATTATCATTCGCCCAAATGCGGCAATTCTGCTTATTGACGAATCCACTGAGGTGAAAATGTGCCTGATCACTGAAGATGATTTTCTTCCAAAATTGATCATCCACTGTTGCCATTTCTTGCCACCATTCTGACCACTGACGACGCTTGAAATGGTCAAGAGGCTTTAGTTCTTGAGTCAATTGCACCTTGTAAGCGTGTAAATGCAAGTTTTTATGCATAATGTTCATCAACGACGAGCGTGAGAGGTGCAATTGTTGGGCACGACGACGAGTTGAGGTGCACTGCTCTTCAGCCACACTATCGCGAACAGCAGCAATATTTTCTGCTGTACGAGCATGCACTGGTGTTTTCACATCTCCTACAGACCCGGTTTGCTCAAATTTTTGCACTATTTTTCCGATTGTACGCACATTTGGACGATTAAATTGACCGAAAAAATCACGAAGTGCACAATATGCATTTTGATTTGAACGCCCATTTACATAATAAGCCTGAATAACTTTTACGCGTTGCCCGATTGTGTATGTTTCCATGGCTCAAATTGAGTTAATCTGAAATTGAGAAATGTCAAATCAAATGCAGAAAAAAACTTGACGTTTAGGTGTAGTTCACATTCAGCATCGGCCCTTAAAATTTAACCACCCTTTATATAAGAGTTTAATTTTTAAAGAAACCGCTACAACGACTTATGATTTTTGTTTTTGCAAAAATGTGTCTTTGCTTAAGAAATAACATGGCACTCTGTTTTTATCTCTCACAAACTGAATTTTATGCTTATGGACTTTGTCTCTAATAACCTTCGTTCTTAAAATTCTTAGTCTATTACATAAGAGCAAGTTCGTGCGACCCAGTTTTGCATTTTATTTTACTATGTTAAAATATCAAATGATCGTTCGATTTTTTAAGTCATTTGATTATGCCCATGACTATTCTACGGAAGTTCAATTGCAAGGGTATCGTATGATAACCTCATTTACAGCATTGTTAAATGGGGTATGAAAAACCATGTGGAGTTTAATGCTTCGAAAACTCAATGCTGTCTATTGTCGTTGAAGCAAAATATTGCCCTTATGCCTTATACGTAAGAAACTTTTCACCCCTTCTGATCTGGCTAACATTTATAAGGCGTTTATACATTCAAAACTCGAGTATAACCAAGACCGGCCCAAGCTAAATTAGAGCTTTGCGCAAGCTTCATTAGTGGCGCCCCTCATTTGCGGTTACTGGCGGAAGAAGTCATTTCCTCATCACCCAAGGGGTACCCTTTGCAATGCGTTTTTTTAACGAGGTATCCCCAAGAGGCCTATTCCAAGATAATATAAATATGATTTTTATTAAAAACTAAGAAGTCAAAAATATATCACAAAAATAATAGTAAATAAAGAATACAAAAATAATTGTAAACTAAAGTCATAAAATATATCACAAAAATGTAGGAACTGAAATAATATTTTTTTAAGCAAACATTATTTAAAAACTGATTCAAAAACATAACAACATAGAAATAAATAATAATCTCATTAATTATTGTTGAATTAAAAGTTTTATATTCATATTAACATATGTATTTATTCAGTGTAGGAAATAATAATAAAATTATTATTTTAATAAAAATAAATGGAACCGAGTTTATTGCAATAGATTAACTTTTCTGGCTACTGTTTTAGCAACCTAAATTACCACATCATCAAAATCTAATGACTCTTTCTCTGTAGCCATGATTGACAAGTCAACTTATCTTTCTTGAATCATTGGGGTCCTAAAGTAATTTTTTATTAAGCTACGTTATTTGAGGAACCTGTTATGGTATTTCTAGATTTAGAGCTATGGCTTCAGCTGATCGCACGTTAGTGAATTGTTCTTCTGATCGCGTTTCCACTAAAGAGTTTTTAGTAACTTCCAGAACTAAAACGCTGTTAGATAAATTAACAGACGGACTTTGTAAATACTAGTTATATTATTTTTTTCTAAAATATTTAACTAGAATAATATGCAACATATAAACTTGAAACTAAAATTTTACTTCCTAATGACTCTGCAGTGTTTCTATTCTCAAAGTTTCCAGCCTCAGATATTTCAATAAGAGCTTCATATTATATCTCTTAAGATTTTTGTATTGGTTTTAAAGCATTTAGTCTACTCCCATCTGGTTTCAGAAAGAGGTTTAAAGGTCAAACCAGCGAAATTCTTCTTATATATGTATGTCCTAACGCATTGTTGAACCTGATACAAAGTTTTATAGGCATTGAGCAATTTCAAAAAACTTTACAGATTCCAACAAACATCAAGCTGAATCATTACAACCAACAACAACCAAAGGGAATGCATGATAATCATTCATTATTTTCCATATTTCAACCCTTTGTCTCATCTCGACACACGAGCCACACGACATGACAGTGATAAAATTTCACTCATAAAGAGAGACCAGTGCCAAACTAAAACATAGTACAAAAAACCTCAACCGGAAGAGTTTAAATTCATAGACGCAACTTTTAATTTTGTGCGTCGTTATGTCAAAGAGTATGAATTTTGTATCTCAGAATTTCTGTTTGAGTAACATTGCTGACTTCGATTTCATGTAGAAGAATTGACATCGGGCGCATGTTATCAACATACAAGCTGTTAATTGTCTGTATTTTCTGTTGAAGTATTGTTTTATGTTACACTGCATAGGGGAGGGTTATCAAAATAAAATAAATGCCTTCACTCAAACTCGCGATGGTATGAGTGCGAAGAATAACGTAACAGTAGATTGATAAAGAGAAAAATAGCAAATAGGTAGGTACATATGTATCTGTTGTTAAGCGAACAAAATCGTGCACTTTGTAAAGATTTTGTGATGTAGTTTTTTTTTTTTACTGTGGGAGTGTGGGTGTGTTTTGGAAATTAAACATACTTATTTTTGGAATAATGAATAATGGTCATACCGTCAAAGAAAGATATTCGTTTTTTGGTTACACAACACGATTAAGAAATATCTTACCCGGAACGGTTTTCACTTGCCATTTCAATTTGCCTCCTTTCTCAACAATCCAACTCCCCCCCCCATTAATTTCAACCTCGCCTGTGCTGTGTTTAACATTACAAAGGTTTCTTAACATTCCCTTGAGCGCATGTGAATTATAAAAACAGAAAAAAATCGTAATGTCAACTTTGATCAAAATCTCGAGTTCAATTTTGTTAACGAATGCACAACATGTCTTATATATACGTAGAAGTACCTATACGTTGCAAGTAAAAAGGTTTTATGAAATTAATTTTATGTTTATGAAAATTTTTCTCTAAAAACATAAATTTTTTAAATTACAAGTCTATTACATAACAGCAGCATCGTGCGACCCAGATGTGAACTATATTTAGTGAAATTATTATGCAAACGAAAAAAAAAATTAAATGCAACAACATTTTCCTGATCCATTTTTTCTTTTAATAAAATTATTGAAAAAGTTTCCCCTAAATATGTGAAGAACTCTTTCGTTTGACAGCTTGTCAGAAAATTTCTAACCAGTTGACAGTTGAGTTAAATGCTGAATTTTGTGCCATTCAAGGTTAGAATTCTAGGGACTTTGTTACTAGATATAGCAGAATTTGCAACTCAGTCAACGACAAAAAATATTTTGATGTCGCTTAGTTATTCAAAGCGACTTTTCTACCCACATTTGAAGACAAGAATCTATGAGTTTTGACACACAAATAAAATTACTTCTTTCTGTGACTTTATGTAATGTTACATCCCTGGAATTTAGATAATAATTTGACATTTACTTTTCTGAAATATGTCACTTTGACAGAGCAAATCGTCTGAGAAATGTAAGTGCGAGGGAGCGCTGCGCGCTGTGGTCTGATTTAGGTTGGTTGCCTAGCGACTTTTAATTTCATCTCACGACAACACTAGTTTCATTTATTCAATCAGGAGCTCTGATTATACTCTGCTCAGAGTTTACTCGACTAGCCTGTTCAATGTTCTGCCCTCGAAAATAAACAAAAAAAAATATAATAAGACTAAAAAATTACTCCTTAAAAATGTAAAATATTTTGGTAACCTTGGGAATCTTGTTTTTGTATCTATTCTTTCATGTTCCTGTATTTAGTTTGAATCAAAAGCATTTTTCGACAAATAGAACTTAATTATTCTCTCTAAATGCCAGCAACCAGCAGCCATGGTTTTTGTGTTAGGATATTTTGAAACTAAATTTATGAACTCATAAATTCTTCTATTTCCCAAGAATGAGAATTTAATATCACGGGAAACCGGAAAAAATACAAAAACCAAAATTGAAAGAACAAAAAGAACAATCAAAGCTTTCTGTTTCCTTTTCAATGTTTATTTGTAACAAACAAGCGCATCCTTCCCTTAAAGCAACAACTGCCAACAGAATTATTTATGCTTGTTCCCAACGATACGGTGACTTAGAAAAGCTCTATAATGTCCTTAAAATAAAAACTGTACCTTGGCATAATTTTTCTCGGTTCCGTGAAAAACCATTTTAAGATGAGAACACGCTTAGCACTTGAAACAAACACGCAAAATACGAGCATTTCTCAGTTTGCGAGGTAAACGTATAGGTAGTAGGCCCTTCAAAGGCGACGGTGACGATTTGAATAAATAAAACAAGGCATTTGTGTGTGTCATGCATAACACGCTCATACAATATGGCATGGGTGAAAGGAAACCTAAGATGATTCTGTTTCTTTCGATTTCCGTTTGCAAAATACAAAGAAATATGTTTTGCAAAATCTTACGACACAGAAGAAATAATTCGCCATGTTTATGGGACCTCCAACACAAGACTCCCCCATATTTTAAGAATCACACAGTCATCTTCATGTAGGATTTCAGCTATTTTAAAGATTCTCATGGTCTCTTTGCCGCTCGTAACATCTTCTCCGGCCCATTTGTTTGACGATAAATTGTTGACAATCCGCATATACATCTTCGCATTAAATAAAAATGCTTTTGAATTAAACATTATATCGTCTGCCTTTATTATTTATGCGTGTGTGTGTGTTTGTGTAATGTGCTGTACAAATACATATGCAAACAGTTATATATTTTGTTAAACTGTACCTAAGATTCTTTTTACTCCTATTTTGTTGCTTTCTTGCTCCACTTTGTCGTCTTTTATGATCATTAATTTTATTTTCATATAAAGAAAGCGAAGGCATACATTTGGTTACCACAAAAGATACTTCATAATAATTTATTCCCAAAAGACACTTTACGCTTTTGGCAATATGGAGGAATCTGACTCGAACTGGTGCAGAGCACGTACTCGGATCTATAAATTATGACACTGTCAAAGTGTCAGCTTGAATAAGGTACTTCCGCAAAAATATGCACTGCGAGATCAAAGCCTGTCAAGAAGATTTGAAAATTATTTTGTCAAAAATAAATGAACTCCTTAATCTGGATGTTTTTGTTCTCCATTGAAAGGTCAACCTTTGGCGGGCGGATATCAGTAAGAATTTCTTGGAATTCCAAAATCAAAAAGGGTGAAAACTGACAGTGGCAATTTGAAAGCCATATTGAAATGAGCTTTATTAAGGCCACTGGGCGACTTCGGTGCTTCAATTAAGGACGGCGCGGCAGGCTTGTCACGGCTCAGTTTAGCTCGTCGAATGGGCAGTTTCTTGTCCTTACCAACACAATTTCAGTCAAAAATCACGGCAAAAAATACTGCAATGTCCCAAAGGCAGTAAGAATTTTTGGTCATTTGTAAAAAATATGTTGTCAATGACACTCCTTTCGTTAGCTCTATTGATAAAGCTAACTTGTTTGTAAGGCAGTTCGCCGCAAATTCCACCTTGCCGGATAGTGTCATGACTCCCGCAATTCTTGGGCGCGTTAGTGATTCTATGGGACAAATCTTTTTTCGCACTCGTACCGTGGCAAGAGTCCTGAAAGATCTCAACATTCATAAATCCGCTGGTCCGGATGGTATCCCCGCTATTAATTTTGAAGAGGTGTTCTTCCACGCTAGCAAAACCCCTGCGTAAGCTTTTCCATCTGTCCTATTCTTCAGGGCTCGTTCCGAGTGGTTGGAAAACTGCATTTGTTCAGCCAATTCCCAAAAAAGGCGAATCTTCTTCTCCCTCTAATTATCGACCGATCGCACTAACGTCCCTTTTTTCTAAGGTCATGGAAACGCTGATTAATCATCAGCTTAAGAAATATCTTGAGGAACGAAAGCTTCTTAATGACCGGCAGTATGGCTTTCGTAGAAATAGGTCCACAGGTGATTTGATGGTTTATCTAACCGAAAAGTGGAACAAATCTTTACATTGTTTCGGAGAAAGTAAGATTATTGCACTTGATATTTCAAAGGCATTTGATAAAGTCTGGCATCTTGCTCTTTTATCGAAAATGCGTGCTTTCGGGATCGACGAATCCCTACTTCTTTGGATTAGAAATTTTCTTCCGAACCGTTCAATACAAGTTGTACTAGACGGATTCAAGTCTGAAACCCACAATATAAATGCTGGTGTACCCCAGGGCTCCGTTTTGTCCCCAACCCTCTTCCTCATTTTTATTAATGATCTCCTGTCTGTAACTTCTAATCCAATTAATTGTTTCGCTGACGATAGTAGTCTTAGCTTTTCATATTCGTTTTCAGACTCACATCCCTCCTCTTCGGATGTGGAACTGCAACTACAAAATATGATAGGCACATTAAATTAAGACCTAAACAGCATTGTGCAATGGGGAATAAGAAACCGTGTCGAATTTAATGCTTCGAAAACTCAATGCTGTTTTATATCGTTAAAGCGAGATATACCCCCCTTGCCTCTATTTATGAGTGGCACTTGCATCAATGAAACTGAACATCTCGATATTCTCGGTATGTGCATCACGAACCACCTCTTGTGGAACGCTCACATACGCGATGTTGCCAAAAATGCCCCAAAATGTTTGGGTTTTCTGAGACGGTGCAAGAAATGTTTCTCTCCTTCTGATCTGGCTACAATCTATAAAACCTATATACGTCCAAGACTTGAGTATAACTCCCATCTATGGGCTGGTGCTCCAGTAACTTATTTAAGTCTCTTGGACAGTATTCAAAGAAGAGCTTTTAAAATGATTGGTGATAATAACATCATTGACTCATTTACGTCACTCCAACATCGTCGTAATGTTTCTTGCCTCACCTTTTTTTACCGTTATTTTAACGGACTATGCTCTAGTGAAATAGCCAGCTGCATTCCTCCCCTTAAACAATTTAACCGTAATACTTGCACTTCTAGGAATGCCCATCAGTTTACCCTTGAGCCCAACTTCGGCCGTACAGTGATTCGTTCTTCAGCCATACTACGCGAATGCGGAATTCTTTGCCACACTCTGTCTTTCCCAGTCATTGCAATGTTCAAGAATTCAAAACCAATGTACACCGACACCTCCTTTCTAACCCTTCCCTTTTTTCTTAATGCGCACACTGTGTCTCTGGCATATTCAGGGTATACAAACCCCTTGAGTGTGCGCCGATTATCAAAAAAAAAAAAAAAAAAAAAAAACTTAAAATTAAATGCTCCCGGAATCCGTCCAATCATAACTTTAAAAGTAGATATAAGAGATATTGTTTAGAGCTTAAAAATGAAATCCGGGAAATTTCAAAAAATGTATGGCATGTTGTATATAAATAATATTCTAAATAAGTCGTTTATTTAAAAAAAGGCCAAATTTTCTTCGTACTATTGGTATTGATAACTGTGAAGTGGCAGACAATTACCCGATTGATAAACCATTCAATAACTACCTACCTTACTACAGTTGCTAGTAACTGTCCTGAAACATCAAAAAAGAATAGCTTCGAATTTGAGCCAAATACGGCTTGTGGAGTTGATGGTATTTCAAACCTTATTCCAAAAAGATCACGTTTTTTTATAGACGTCCAAACACATTTATTCAACAGAAGCATTTTTTCCAGATGAACTTAAATTTACAGACTGCAGATATCGTACCTCTCTTTAAAAAAAGGTCAGCATGTAAAATTACTAATTATAGACCTATATCACTTCTCCCAACAGTTGGTTTGGAAAGGGTTTTTAAAAGGGAAAATCGCTTTTCTACAATTTTGCTCACGTGTTTTTTTCTAGTCTGGTCTCTCTGGTCAACTAAGAGATTTTGTTGAGAAAACTGGGAATGGCTGTTTTTCGCGGTTTTATTCTAAACGCTTGTCATACCTATTAAATAGATCAGAAAGTGTTAAAATAGGTAATTCTAGGCGTAGTGTAGTGTCCCTTAATATAGGGGTGCCTAAGGGTTCTGTTTTAAGACCGATTTTGCTTTTAATTTATATCAATACATTATTTGAATTTGAATTCAAATTTAAAAGCGCTCTTACATCATTTGTGGATGTCTTAGGCTATTCTTAAAATGCATTGAACCTTGTTGCCGATATAAATTGGGATCTATATATGTATATTTATTAAGATGTTGGTTTGCTGAACACTGTTTGAATATCAGCCCAAAAACAAAAATTATAAAAAATTATATTTTTCATTTTTTTTTTTATAATTCACACGCGCTCCAGGGTATGGGCGATTGGGAAATTAGAGGGGGGAGAGAAAGAAGGTGTCGAAGAACATTGGTATTGAATGTTTGCAAATTGAAATGGCAAGGGAAAACCGTGCCGTGTTATGCGACTAAAAAACAAAATTCTTTATTTGACGGTACGACCAAAAATAAGGGGACGAATGCAACTGGCTACTTGGAGTGAGCATTGCTTGTGAACGAAGCGATAAAACAAGGAAATACACGGAACATTCCGGCGGGGTTCGAGAGATGGGAATGAATCCATGATAGCTTTGTTTCCTATCAGTTTTAACGCTCTGTTCTGAATTCTATCGAATAAGAGGGGAGAGAAGTTTTTGCTGCACCAGCTAAAAGATGTGAGTTATACTCGAGTCTTGGACGTATAAACGCCTTATAAATGTAAGCCAGATCAGAAGGGGTGAAAAATTTCTTACATCGATATAGAAACCCTAATGTGATCATTCAAACAAAGATCGTCGTTAACACACATACCAAGTACTGAGAGCTTTTAGGTTTCTTCGATGCAAGTGCCATTGAAGAATAATGGCATAAGGGCGACATTTTGCTTCAACGACAATAGAGAGCATTGAGTTACAAAGTGACCAGTTAGAAGTTCGAAAAAAATTATTTAGACCGTCCCAGTTGACTTTCTCGTATTGCCAAACGGTCCTAGTGGGACAAGAGAAATTGGCTGATATTACACAATGGTCCGAAGTGTCGAATGGAGAGTTTACCGTTATGGTGCACTTACGATAATGGCAAAGGCGAAAAAAGTGGGTCGTGGAATTGTATTTGTCTGGCTGTTCAACTACAGCCTAAACGATTTTTTTTCGAAATTATATAAATATTTTTTTTTTTTTTCAAAAACTGTTCCACAGATAAAAAAAAACGGAAATTTTGAATTTTGTTAAAGCTAGATAGTGGTTGACAAAAAGTTTCAGAAAAATGGATATTAATGGTACCACCCTTAGAACCATTTTGTTCTTGTTTTTGATTTTCTCAAAAACTGAAGCTCCCCAAAAGTTTGAATATTATTGTGTATTTTTTTTGGACCTAAAAAAAAGCTTCAAAATTTTGTTTTCGAAACCCAATATTTCGACACCGCCATGTTCGATTTTTTTTAAACTTAATAAATGAAAGTTTCTTAATATAATCTACAAGATGTGAGAACAAAAATTTTACCTAAAAATAACGGTACCAACCATACAAATGTTACAAAATGGTTTTCGAAAATCGTATTTTTTTCGAAAACGGTTCTGAAAATTTTGCTAAAATTTTTTTTCTTTCAATTGATATTTTACGATCTATAATAAATTGAATAAAGGATTTTTTGAATTAAGATATTTGGGGAAGATGGCCTAAAATGGCTCACCAAAGTAAAATGGCCCTCTTGCTAGAAATTGTAGAATCGAACAGAATTAGAAGGTTTTGATAACACAATTCTTTAGTCTATCTGGCATCACTGACATAAAAGAAATATTAGCAGCTTCAAGCTATTGTCTGAAATTTTACAGGTCAAACTGTCTCTAGCCATCTACAAAAGTAGAACCAATAAAATGTTGTAAAAAGTTTGTTGACAAAAAAAATATAAAAAAACATTAAATTTTGGTGAAAACAGTAAATAGATGTAAGTATTAGGTATTTCTTATAAATTTACTGAAATTAGTTGGCCTATACAAATTTCAGTTTTTTCGGAATTAAAACTTAAATGAAAAAACCGCAAATGGGCAAAATGGCCTACTAAGCACTAGCCTAAAATGGCATGGCCATTTTATACTTTAAGTGAAGTTGTTTTAAATGAATTGCAGTATGCCATTTTACCCGGACAATTTTGATCGTTGGAATTTGAAGAGTTTTTTAAAACTAAATACTTTAAATACTTTTTGAAACTTATTAAACTGGTAAAGCAAAATAATGTAAGCGTTATTGATTTAACTTTAGAAATAATATAACATTTAAGTTTAAATGTCACTTTTTTGCGAGATATGACATATTTTCCTTAGGGGGTGCCATTTTAGGCAACCTTCCCCTACTGACTGTAGGTACCTACCATAGAACCATTTTTTCAAAGTTTGAATTTCTCATTATCGGCATAACGGATTTTAATGAAATTTTTTTTACAGAGAAGTTTCTAAAAAGTTTAAAAAATATTGCATTTCAAAACATAAAAAAAAATATTTTTTGAATTTAAAAAAAAAAATATTTTTTTAAATTTTTGAGAAAAAAAAATATTTTTTAAATTAAAAAAAAAAAAATATTATATTTTTAAAAATTTAATAACTCAAAAACTCGTAAAATTTTGAAATTTAATGTTTGTTCGTATAATAATAAAAACTTAAAGTTGGCATAACAAAATTTTTTCTTAAAAATGATTGAAAAATTTTGCACATAAGAGCTTATTTTTTTAAGAAACCACTACAACGACTTAAAATTTTTGTTCTTGCGTAAACTAATATTTGCTTGAATCACATGACATCCTGTTTTTAGCTCAAACTACCAAAGGAGTTGCTTCAGGCAATCAAAAAAATTAATTTTATTCTTAGCTATCAACAGTTTTTCTCTAATAACATTAATTTTTGAAGATCTTAGTCTTTTACGTAAGAGCAAGTTCGTTCGACCAAGTCGTGCATTTTTTTTTTAATTTGTTACAATTTTGCTAGTTTTGTTACAATTTTTTAAGAAATTTGTTAACCTCTCATGAAGGCCTGCGGCAACGCTAATCCCACCATAATCAAATTGGTTAAAGTTTTGACATTTGGAGCAGAGCAACCTTTATTTTTATATGCATAATACAAAACTATCGAATTCACATTTCAAAATGACAATCAGAGATACATAATATCTATGAAAATACAATAGAATTGTCTGTGTCCTGAAGCCTTGAAGTTAATTCGGTCCTTGTTGTGTTTATAAATAGGCCCTGAAGTGCGTACAAGAGTCTCTATTGAATCCATTTCCTGTCCATCTTTGCCGAACAGGACTTAATGTGCCATTTGTTGGTCTTTGCAAATATCAATCCATTGTTAAGCAAACAAAAAAAAAATCTTTTAAGGAAACTTAGTCGGAAAAACGAAAGGAAGGCTTAAATAAACACATATTTCCCAAAAAAAAAAATACTTATGAGAATTATATTAATTGACTTTGGAATTAAGTAAGATTAGCAATGGCACTCTCAAAGCTCAAATGAGTTATTCTAGTCTTTTTAAGGTAAGTTGTTAGCAACCCAGGATACATTTTAGCATTGAAGTCGCTTTCTATTATTTACATATTTATTTAAATTTTTCAAGCTCTATACAAAATACTCCTTAACAAAAAAAAATTAAATTACATTATCCTGCGAGTGTACGAGTCCGCTAATAACAAAGTTAATAATTTACACATTTTAAAGTTTTTTTTTTTGTTTTCGGAAAAAATTTACATGATAAAACAATTGAATATTTGTGTTGAATATATTTTATATGCTAAAATAAATGCCAAGGACATTTGGCATTAACAACAAAAAAAAACGGATACAAATAAAACTATTTTTTGTTTGCTTCTGTTTCGTTGGGGCTTTGCTTTGAATGTGAATTTGATTTTTTGTTTATTCGCATATAAATGCAAATGGTTTGTATAAGTGTAGAATGGAAGGACACGATATTATTTGAAGAGGAATGGAGACGGCACTGACATTCACATAAAACTTCTAAATATTACATTCACACACAGGCTCAAAGGATTTGCTTGTTTCGAAAGAAGAAAACATATAGATGTTCGGAATTTTCCAGGCGAATTGATAATAGCATAAGGATTTGTGGAGTACATAAATCCGTCGCATTGTGACAATCGACACACAAGCAAATGGCTGACATCAAGGAGAGAGTTACTTTAAAGGATTCACAATCACAAAAACTCTTGATGTCTGGGTTTTCTGTAATGCCAGACCCAATTCTTGGCATATAAATTGACTGAATAAGTTCTCTTCGTCTCTTTCTTTAATTTCGTTATGTACTACTCGTATAAATGCACCTTCAATATTTGTATGGAAAAATACGTTGGTAAAGTAATATTCAATGTTTCTGGTTTAAGTTACATTGACACTTAATTTCTGGATTCAAAAATATTAAAAAATGGTTTTAATTTCACGATTCGAAAACTGCACACAAAAAAAATAACACTGAAGACATTTTTTCCGGTCGTACAGTACTGCATGTTGTAGATCTTGAAATACTAACAAAAAATATTGTTAAGGATATATTTTCACTAAGATCAATTTAGGATCAAATTTTATGTGAAAATCTATGTATTCGCTATTTCTCAGAGTTTGGTAGAGGACTCTAACGAGGCCCATTTTTTGAGGAATGGTTGTGTTAACAAGAAAAATTGCCGTGCATGAGAAGACACAAACTTACCCGAAGTGGTAATTTATTTTTAAAAAGTTGAAATTTGATGTGGATTTTGGACAGATGAGACGGTAAACGTCAATGGCGAGCACTACAGAACTATGACAACCAATTTTGTTTGGCCCAAATTAAACCATATGGATAAGGTTATCTCTCGCATAGGTGATGTGAATTGGCCACCAAGGTCGTGCAACTTGACCCCGATAGACTTTTTCTTCTGGATTCTTCCGAGAGTCGTAGGTCTATACGACTAAACAACAATGGACCGATACCCTTAAGGTGAACGGAATACAAACCATAGCTCATATTCAGCCGGATCTACGCGGAACATTCATTGAAAATTGGGCTATTTGGACTCGTGCCACTCGTGGGAAGCCGGTGGCGACATTTGAATGATTTTATGATTGGTGCCTAATGGCATACATGGACCTTTCAAATAAAAGATGAATTTTGTTCATACCTAACAGATAGCTTGTTTTATTCACTTTCAACACCTGTACGCACTTATTGAAAACCCCTTTATATGGCATGTTATGTATTCGTAAGAAAAATCGAAATACAGATTTTGATCAAATTTTACTTTACGATGATAGGGAACACCATAAAAGTGGATCTCGCAATGTCACAGGCAGAAAAATGATCAGTTAAAAATCTCGTTTAATTCTTGTAAAATTAAACAAGTGTGGCTCCTAATAATATTATAAACTGCAAACTTATCCGGTTAAAATTACAAGCGTCAGCTTGGTTAGAACCAAATTGGTGTGTAATATTAACAATAATCATTTTGTTAAAATCAGAAATTGGATAAGTTATTTTGACTATAGCCATTTGGTTTAATTAAACGAGATGATTATTTAGTTTTAAAATTTTAAGCCAATTATATAGTAAGATTAAATAAATCTGTTTTATTGTTTTAACTCGGATATACGTTAAAAATTTAAACAACATATCAACTTCTTTAATTTATACAAGAAGATTCTTTAATATTTATTAAGAAATAAATTTAATATTAAATTAATTAAGTAAAGTTATTTGATTTAAGCACATTACTTGTTTAAAGTAAACAATCTTAAAAAATTGTAAATTGTTGCATAGTTTCTCGATTAGTATAACTAAGTTTTTCGTTTAATTAACATTCTTAGTTGTCTTTTTCAAAACAATTTCATTTAATCGAGTTTACTACGTTACTTTTAGCAACATACACTAAGTAGACTCTAACTGAGACCATGTTGCTTTTAACACATGTAGTTCAACCAACTCGAAAATACTCTCGGTTAGATTTTTTTTTGTTTTTTTATCATGTATTTGTATATGTCTATATATTTGTCTGCCATTTCCATGGCACCCTTTATGTCCAACCACCCTTTTGCCCAACTTAATTTGACATTTCTTTGTTTCAGTGTTTGACAAATTCAAAGATGGAGAGGTACACAACTGAGCAGCGCGTTAAGATTGTGGAAGCCTTTTTACGAAAATGGGCGTTCAAATCAAAATGCACTTCGTGATTTTTTTGGTCAGCATAATCGACCAAATGTGTCCAAATTCGGTAGAATTGTGCGCAAATTTCAGCAAGCCAGGTCTGTAGAAAATGTGAAAACACCTGTGCATGCTCGCCCAGTTCATTTTGTGGAAAACATTGCTGTTGTTCGCGATAGTGTGGCAGAAGAGCCGTCAACCTCGACTCGTCGTCGTGCCCAACAATTGAACATCTACGAACATCACTGATGCTAATTTTGAATAAAGATTTGAATGTACCCGCTTACAAGATTCAACTGACTCAAGAGCTGAAGTCTACTGAGCATTTCAAGCGTGCGTCGTCAATACGCTGAATCATCTTCAGCGACGAGGCGCATTAACACCTCAGTGGATTCGTTAACAAGCAGAATTCCCGCATTTGGGCGAATGAGAATCCACGACTGATTGTTGAAAAGCCGATGCATCCACAAAGAGTAACTGTTCGGTGCGGTTTATGGACTCTCGCGAGAAATCCTACGACGTGTCGATGTTAATTGGCCGCAATGATCATTTTACACCGTTGGTCTTCTTTCTTTGGGGATGTTTAAAAGAAAAAGTGTACGTCAATAAGCTAAGATCAACTCAACAGCGAAAGGAATGAGTCATTGAAAAAATGGACCATCGGATAGCGTTATGCCACCAAAGCCGTAGTGAGTATTTGGCCGATATTTTGTTTTACATATAATTGTCATAGATCTTTTTATCATAATAAAAAATATTAATATAATTTACTGAAAACTTTTTGTTCTATTTACAATTAACATCGTGCGTTTTCGTTGGACCACCCTTTACAACCAAGTAACATTTTTGATCATTCCCTGAGATGTTTTTTCTTCTGTTCTTAAAACCAACAATAACACAGAACCTTTCACAGATATATTTTCGAAGTTTAAGAAAATATTTTTTTTTCTGAAAAACTGTTGTTAAAAAACTTAAAAACATTTATTTTAGCTTATGGTTGGAAGAAAAAATCCAAAAACTGGTTCTTAATGGTATCTCACATAAAGATTCATTTTTTACTTGCGACTTATAGGTAAGTTTTGCATTCGTAAAAAAATCGAACTCAAAATGTTGATCACAGTTGAAATAACAATGATAGAGAATGCGAAAGCAGTGGGTCTCGCAATTCTGCCTGTCTGTCTGTTCGACTACAGCCTAAACGGCTCTGCCGATTTTCTTTAAGCTTGGTCGATTACATTTTAAAATTTTTACTCGATTTTTTTCGAAATTTTATAAATTTTTTTTAAACTTTCTTAATACAATCAACAAGATGTGAGAAAACATGTATTTTACCTAAAGATAGCGGTATTCACCATACAAATCTAAGAAAAATGGTTTTCGAAAATTGTATTTTTAAAGAAACCGCTATAACGACTAAGGCTAGGAACGCACTTGCGATTTCAATAGCGCGGTTTTTTAGTCACAAAAATAGAACACATGAATTTAAATGAGAATGAACGCACTTGATACCAACAAATCGTCACGATTTCAAGGTCGCAATTTGTTTCATTTTTCTTGCGATGCGATTGTCGTAAGCTTAAATGAAACAAATGTACTCAAATGGATATGCTCACACTTGCGATTTAAATTACTACGACTTAAAAATCGTAGTCGCAAAGAGAAATGGGCATGGACGCACTTGCGATTTTTAATCTACAATTTTTTAGTCGCAAAAAGTAAGACACATGGCGTTAAATGTGAATGCACGCACATGCGACTTAAAAATCGTAGCGATTATAAAAATGAAACAAGTTCCGTTTTTTTCAAGCGATTTTCCTGTCGCTACTTATTTGTAGCAAATGCGTGCTAGGACCGCAATTGCGATTTTTCGTCGAGGCGATTAAAAGGTCGTAGTCGCTACAAATTATTGTCATGCACGCAATTGCGATTTTTTTGCCGCGCGATTTTTTAATCGCGAAAAATAAAACACACTACTTTTTATGTGAGTGCACGCATTTGCTACAAATAAGTAGCGACAGAAAAATCGCTTGAAAAAATAGAACTTGTTTCATTTTTATAATCGCTACAATTTTTAAATCGCATGTGCGTGCATTCACATTTAACGCCATGTGTCTTACTTTTTGCGACTAAAAATTGTGGATTAAAAATCGCAAGTGCGTGCATGCCAATTTCTCTTTGCGACTACGATTTTTAAGTCGTAGTAATTTAAATCGCAAGTGTGGGCATATCCGTTTCAGAACATGTGTTTCATTTAAGTTTACAACAATCGCATCGCAAGAAAAATGAAACAAATTGCGACTTTTAAATCGTCATGATTTGTTGGTAGCAAGTGCGTTCATTCTCATTTAAATTCATGTGTTCTATTTTTGCGACAAAAAAATAGTGCGATTGAAATCGCAAGTGCGGCCCTAGCCTAGGTAGTGTGTTTTATTTTTCGCGATTAAATAATCGCGCGGCAAAAAAATCGCAAGTGTGTGCAGGACAATAATTTGTAGCGGCTACGACTTTTTAATCGCCTCGCCGAAAAATCGCAAGTGCGGTCCTGGCCTTAGATTTTTTGTTTTTGCATAAATTCATATTTGCTTAAGAAATCACAGGGCATTCATTTTTTAGCTCTTGCTACTTAAAATGTTTAAAAAATAAAACGATGCCTATGAACATTTTTTTCTAATAACATTCATTTTTAAATATTTAGTCTTTTACATGAAAGTAAGTATGTATGTATGTAAACATTTAAAACAAGTATTGAGTATACAAATTTTGAAAAATGGGTGTTTAAAAATTGCATAATCTGGAGTAGAATTACCAAACCGAACAAACCTCAAAACAACCGAGAACTTTCAAATCCGCTGTCACAGGAAACAGTGTTGCCATTTTAAAGTTATACGCCTCTACAAAAAACGCTTGCTGTTCTACAGTTGAAACAAAAAAATCCAAAAATTTCAGTTAGTAAAATAAAAAAAAATTATCACTGACTTTTTCTTTATAACATTCCTTTTTTATATTAAAAATTCTTGAAATTTTGAATTTCTTAAACAATTTTGTTTTATTCTAAAATATTGGAATGCGAATACGTTTTCGCAAAGTTTTAACAAAATTGATTCAGCTGTTAATACAAGGTGGCGCAAAATTAATCACCCTATCGGAAGATGTTATAATTTTTGCAATGGCGTCGCATGTCAGTTATATTTGGTATTTTCGAATAAGACAGCTGTAGTATACAAACAGATGAGCAAAGGAGTGCTATACTCCGCAAGAGCGTGGAATAATTGTGTGGAGTTTTTGACCAGTAATCGGTGGGTGGTGTTAGCGTGAATTTCGAAGTAAATTTCCTAGTTGTATCAGTCCACTTGGACAAACATTCCGGCGCTTGGTAACTCGTTTCCAACAGACTGGAACCAAAAGACAGCATGCAGGGCGTTTCGGCCAGCGAATTAGTCCTTCAGCCGAGAATAACGCGGCTGTGGCTGCCAATGTCGCTGAGAACGAATAAACATCAACCAGAAGAGGGGCCACGCAATCAGTAATCACCAGACGTAGTGAAAGACTTACACATGTTCCCGTACAAAGTACAAACAGTGCATCAGTTAATGCATGCTGACCGCCCATCGCGTGTGAATTACTGTCAATGTCAAGCCATCCTCAATATCAACAACGAAGAGGACGATTTTGTGTCGAAAATCATTATGAGCGGCGAGACACATTTCCACTTAAGCGGTTAGTCAATAAGCAGAATCTTCTTTTGTAGGGCACTGACAATCCGCGTGTGATGCACGAAGAGCCATTACATCCACTCAAAGCCACTGTGTGGAGTGGCGTTAACGCGGGAGGATTGATTGGGCCGTACTATTTTAAAGATGACTTCAGCAATACGGTCACTATTACTGCCGAACGCCTGGCCCTGCTATGATAAACCATCCCAGAATTCTTTCTTTGCGGCTGCTTGAAGTCGTGCGTTTATGACAACAAGCCTCCGACAATCGAAAGGAATGCGAACGGCTATAACCGAATGAAAATGCGATAAAACGGGTACAAATATGTATCAACACTAGCGACAGCCACTTGACTGATATCATCTTTTCCACTTAACAGACAAAATCGTTAAGGTCCTAATACAGATTTCCATCGGTTTAGTCAAAATCGATAGCCCCGTTTTCGAGAAAATTTATATGACATTCTAGGAAATAACATACAAATACTCCGACTAGCTTTTTTGCCACAAGTCAGTTCATTCCTTTAGGCTTTAGTTCTATGCACTGTGGACACCCACAGACTTCAAGATGATCGCAATGTTATGTTTGATTTTTGTTTACACCAATTCAATACCATTGTGCTATAGAGGAAGTAAAAACAACACAATTATGTGGCACTCAACAATTGTCAAAAAAACAACAACAAAGTTCCATTGATTTTTGTTTGTTTTATGTTTTTCTTTTTAATTTAATGTGGTTTTGCATTTTTAATTGGATCTGTCGTGGGTCACTACGACAACGTGATGTTGGAATAAAACAATTTTAAAGTATCTCTTCCATCAAGCCTATTCGTACTGACATCCGGAGTCGAACTCGCACTGAATTAATAATTCTGTTTTCTGAAAGCAAATTATTCCTGGAGGTATACTTTGAACTTGGCTGTGGACAAATTGGCATGGCAATAAGAAAAATCAGACCTTTTACGTTTTTTTTTTTTTTGTTCAAACAAAACATTCCAACTAAGGTCAAGCTCGCCATTGGTTTTAAGGATTATTAATGGTTGGAAGGGCTAATTATATGGTTAAATAAAAAATGAAGACATCCAACAAATCGCCCAAAGGCAACTTAAGGCGATGTTGGTTTTCATTAATTTTCACTTTGAATGTAATTTAATAATTCACTTAGATATGGTAATTTCATTCGAATTTGTTTTCTTTTTTAATTGCTGTTCGGGCAAGTATTGGTTCTTTGTGTAACAGAAAAAGGCTTCTGGGTTTGAATCAAACTTAAGAAAGTGCTGCTCATTAACCGTTTGGAGTCGGAAGAAACTTGCAGGTCTCCTCCATTCCTGCTAATACGCACACAGGGATGGTTGAGAGTTTAAAGTCGTTAAGGCTACCTACGGAGACCTGCATCGTGCCTGATCGGGAAACTATTGACTGCTCAGAACTGGGTCTGGGCCAGTAGTGCAACAATCAGTCACGGTGAAGTGCTTGTTTAACCTCCTCGTGGTGGTCCCCGGGAAACTATTTGCGTATCCCTATATACGTAAATAGGCTAAAATTACAAGTGCGAAAGGCCTAGCTGTCTAGAATAGGTTACGGAGGTTAGCATTCTTCGTAACTGAAATAATTTCCCGCTAACGAAACCGACACAACGCCTCGGATAAGGAACGATAACACGTTGACGACTTTTGGCTATTGTACCCGGACAAAGATTGGTTTCTGGAATGTGAAGACGCTTCTCGATAACGGAAGTGAATGTCCTCAAAATGCCAGATTCCTCCAATTATAAAGTGAGTTCATGCTGTATAAGATGGACATCTTAGGGATCAGTGAAGTGAGATGGTTGAGGTCGGGAAAATATAAGTCTCCAAAGCGTAACACTGTACTACTCTACTCCGGAAAGGCACCTGGAAGTAACCGTGAATCTGGCGTTGGATTGCTGCTTTCTAAAACAGCTCTCAAGAGCTTAATTTCCTGGGAGCCGTTATATGACAGGATCATGAAAGCTAGGTTCCGGACTAGAGTACGCCGCGTCACCATCATACAGTGTTTAGCCCCATCGAAGCTCTCCTCTGTCGAGAAGAAGGAGGCCTTTAATAACCGACTGAGTGCTGCTTATTATAGTACACCACGTGGAGAAATTATAATGGTAATGGGTGACTTGAATGCCAAGGTTGGCAATGACAATGATGGGCTCAGGCATGTTATGGGAAAGCATGGTGTAGGAAACCGGAACGACAATGGCGAACGTTTTGTCGACTTTTGTAACGCCAACCGCCTTGTTATAGGAGGAACCATGCTTGAGCACAAGACGTGCCACAAAATCAGTTGGGTGTCGACGAACAGACAAGCAACTTCTAACCGAATTGATCAATTCGCGATCAGTCGGTGATTTAGAGGCAGTGTCCAGGACGTCCGAAACAGAAGAGGTGCAGACATGGGAATTGCCCGGCACCACCATCTGATGGTTGCTACCGTAAGATTACGACCAGCTGCAGTTCGGAGATTCCAAGAAAACACCCGAATGCCCAAGTTCAACACCGATAGACTCAAGGATCCCGCAGTCCGCCAACAACAAGGGACCATCTTTCACAGGTATTGAGAGCAATCAGTAGCACGAATCCCACCTCCATCGAAAACCATTGGTGTGCTGTGAAAAATGTTTTCATATCAGGTACTGAAAGTATAGTCGGTCGGTCATAAGGAAGAAATAGTGCCTGGCTTTCCGAAGAAACTTGGGCCAGGATCGAAGAAAGAAAACAGCTCAAAGCTCGCATTGCAGCAATGTCAACAGCAGGCAGAATCGAGCTAGAGTCTGCTAGAGTTCTAAACAACATCTGGTAAAGGGCATAGACGGATCACTGCTAGTTTCGGATGAGGACCAGATCAAAAGGTGGAAGGAACACTTTTCTGCGGTTTTAAATCCCGTTTTCACCAGCGAAGTCAACCTAACACCCAATGAGCCGTTCGTAGTAACAAATTCCCGAATACGCACTGTATCCCCCAGTAGAGAAGAAATATTAACCGCAATCAGAGCACTGAAGAACAACAAAGCGGTTGGACTTGACGGTATTCCCGCAGAGCTCTTACGAGCAGCGCCAACAACATCGTCTGACCTCCTGCACCCACTCATAGAAAGAGCTTGGGAAAGAGAAAGTTTTCCTGAGGAGTGGAAAAAGGGGATGATTGTCAAGCTTCCAAAGAAAGAAAACCTTAGGCAGTGCGAAAACTGGAGAGGAATCTGCGTGCTGCCTGCTGTAGCGAAGTTTATAGCAAGAATCGTCCTAGGTCGCATAAAAGTCCACCTAGAAGACACGCTTGGCGCCGAACAAGCAGGTTTCCGCACTGGATCTTCCTGCGTGGACCACATCAACACTTTGCGGATCATCATCGAACAGTGCTTTGAATATCGATCACCACTTCACCTGCTGTTCATCGATTTCGAAAAGCCGTTTGGAAGTGTCAATAGAGAATTTGTTTGGCTTGCCTTGCGCAGGAGGGCATCCCGGATAAATTGATCGCTATAATCAAGGCTACATATGAAGGATCCAAATGTCACGTTCTGCATAAAGGAAGGTTGTCAGAGGAGTTTGAAATCCAAAGTAGCGTTAGACAAGGTTGTATACTGTCACCAATACTGTTCCTGTTGGTAATAAGTGATGTGCTGCATACAGCCTTGTCGACTTTAAATGGAGGAATTCAGTGGAATCTGCTATCGAACCTGAAACATATGGACTACGCGGATGACGTGTGCTTTCTCTCTCATAGGATCATGGATCTCCATCAAATGACAACAAGCGTGGAGAGAGAAGCCGAAAACGTCGGGCTTAAGATCAATACGTCAAAAACTAAAAGGATCAGCCTTGGAACATCCTCATCTACTCAAATAGTTATTTCTGGACAACCAGTAGAGACAGTGGAGAGTTTTCAATACCTTGGGAGTATTGTCTCTACTGATGGCGGGACCGAACTAGATATTGCCAGCCGAATCGGGAAAGCAAAGGCTGCGTTAGGAATGCTGTCAAAAATATGGAGAAACAACTCTATAAGCCTAAAGACCAAGCTACGACTGTTCCGCTCCAATGTAGAATCCGTGCTTCTTTATGGATGTAACACCCACTGTCACAAGAAAGCAGCAAACGTTCGTAAACAGATGTCTGCGAAACATCTTGCGGATTTTCCGGCCTAACCGTATCTCCAATGATGAACTTCATGCGAGGATAGGTCAGGAACCCATCGACTCTATAATACGAAAACGTAAGTGGCAGTGGATTGGACATACGCTTCGAAAAGGCCACGAGTGCATTGCGAGTCAAGCGATGCAGAGGAGTGAGCCGACCCAGAAGTACTTGGCGACGAACGGTCGAAGAGGAATCAGCACAACTGGGGAAGAGCTGAGGTACATCTCCAGAAACCGTACACGATGGCGCGTAGGAGTAGTGGAGGCCCTATGCCCCGCAAGGGGAACATCACGGTCGTAACAGGTCCGAGGACCTAAGTAAGTAAGTAAGTAAGGCTATCTACGAGCCGACATGGCCTCTTATCTTACACTTTACCCCAACAGTTCTGTTGGCAGAGGTACGGTTCGTGATAATACATCATTATCATCGGCTCGACAACCGGGTTCCGGTCCTGGCCTCCTTCAACAAGTCTCTCCACCTATAGCCGACGCCATACAGTTGCGCGCCCCAAGGCTTTGGGCGTCCTGGTCTACGCCATCTCTCCAGCGCAAGCATGGTCTACCACGCTGTCGTCTACCATAGAATGTACCACAAAGAACTTTCCGAGCAGGTTCCTCTTCGCTCATGCGAGCTAGGTGCCCTGCCCACTGGAGTCTACCGAGCTTAATTTTTTCCAGGATATCTGCTTCTAGGTAGATTGCGTACAGTTCATGATTGTACCGTCTCCGGAATCGTCCTTCCTCACATACGGGGCCAACAATTCTCCTTAAGACTTTTCTCTCGAACGCAGCTAAGAGGTCGGAGTGCCTTTTGCTAAGCACCCAAGTCTTGGCTCTATATGTGAGTACTGGCAGGACCATGGTCCTGTACAGCAGCAGTTTTGAAGTTATGGTGAGATTTCTGGATTTGAAGAGCTTTGACAGACTATAGTAGGCTCTGTTGGATTTGAGAAGCCGCCCGCGTATTTCTTCTTCTATATTGTTATCGGCTGCTACTATTGACCCAAGGTATTTAAAGGATTGCACCACTTCAAATTCGTGCTCCGCTACCTTGATTGTTTGACCAACTGTTCCTCTCACATTCGACGCCACCATATACTTTGTTTTACCTTCACTTATGTGCAGCCCCAGATTTTGTGCCGCCTGCTCGATCTGGATGAAGGAATCGTGTACAGCTTGTTCGGTTCTTCCGATGATGTCGATGTCGTCTGCGTAAGCCAGTAACTGGCTGGACCTGTTGACGATGGTCCCTCTTGTTGCCGTGCCAGAGTCACGGATTGCTTTCTCCAACGCCAGGTTGAAGAGGAGGCAGGCCAAACCTTCCCCTTGTCGGAGTCCATTAAAGATGTTGATTGGTCTGGATAGCAATCCGGCTATTTTTACTTGGCTTGTTACGTCGGTCATGGTCAACCTACATAGTCGTGTCAATTTATTTGGGATGCCGAATTCTCTCATGGCTTTGTAAAGTTCTACCCTGACTATGCTATCATACGCGGCCTTAAAGTCTATAAACAGAAGGTATGGTGGGATGTTAAATTCTAGACATTTTTCCATCGCCTGCCTAAGGGTAAAGATCTGATCAGTTGTTGATTTGCCTGGAATGAAACCACACTGATACCTGTACTATAATATCATGAATTGCTTGACGTAAGGCTGGCCCGCCGTGATGGAATAATTCGGCTGGTATGCCATCGGCCCGGGGCTTTGTTCTGTTTAAGCCGGCCTATAGCCTTCTCAACCTCTTCTATGCTTGGTGGCGGCAACATAGGGTATTCTTCTTGAAGTAGTGGAGCCTCCACTTCTGCAACGAGCTGACCATTTAGCAATTCATTAAAGTACACTTCCCATCGCTCCAGTATGCTTTCAGGATCGGTGATCAGATTTCCCTCTCCGTCATTGCAGTATGTGCAGCGTGGTGTGTACTGCGTCATGTTTCGGACGGATTGGTAGAACTTCCGCGCCTGGCGCGAACCTCGCTCTCGGCTGTTTTCTATTTCACAGATTAGGTTCTTCTCCCAGGCTGATTTTTTTTGTCTGTTAAGCCGTTTTTCTGTTCTTCTGAGGTCTTTATATTCCTCTTCGCGTGCCCGCGTTCTATGAGATTGTTGCATTGCTCGGTACGCAACATTCTTACGTTCAGTCGCTTGCTTGCATTCATCATCAAACCAGTCGTTCCGATTTTTACGACTGCTGCCTAAGATGAAGTTGGCAGTACTAATGACAGTATTTTTAAGACGTGTCCACTTCTCATTTACGACCAGCATACTGGCCCCAGGACTTACTCTCCCTAAATCAAGTGTGTGTAGGGCGAGTCCTAAAGCATTACCAAAGGTATTACTGGTGTTTTCAATGCGCAGGGCAGCCGTGTTGATTCGAACCTGATCGGCGGATGCAATGCGTCTTCGCAAGGCAATCCGCCCTCGGAAAACCATACCAACAAGATAGTGATCCGAGTCGATATTGGCACCTCGGTACGTTCGTACCGTCATCAAGTTCGAGTAGTGGCGACGGTCTGTCAACACGTGGTTTATTTGGTTACGAGTGACTCCATCAGGTGATACCCAGGTGGCTTTGTAGATATCTTTACGCGGGAACCTGGTACTCGCAACGACCATGTTTTTCGATGCTGCCAACTCGAAGACCCGAAGTCCATTGTCATTAGTGTTCTCATGCAAACTATGGGTGCCTGCGTAATGCCTGAATGCCGGCTCCCGACCTATTTTTGCGTTCAAATCCCCAAGGATGATTTTAACATCATACCTTGGACAGGCATTGAGGGCCCTCTCGAATTGTTCGTAGTAAGTCTCTTTCTTCGTCTGAGGACTCCTACGTAGGTCCGTGAACGTTAATGAGGCTGATGTTCGTAAATTTGGCTCGCACGCGAAGGGTGCAAGCCTTTCGCTTATAGCGTCAAAGCCGATGATAGTAGACTTCATTTTTTCGCTGACTAGGAAGCCTACCCCGAGCACATGGTGTTTTGTATGACAGCTGTAATATACGTCATATTCTTTCTTCTGTAAAACACCATTCCCTGTCCATCTGATTTCTTGGAGAGCTGTTATGTCAGCTTTATATTTTGACAGGCTAGCTGCTGAGCAGCTCGAGCTCTATAGAGCGATCATACGTTCCATAAGAAAATTCGTAAATCGTTTTTCCGTTTTCTTTGCGTGGGTTGTCGTCGTGTGATCAGTCCGTTTCCGAGGCTTGTTGTCGGTCTCGTAATTTTTTTAGTTCTACGGGACAGGGAATTAACCTGTCGCCAACCTGAGGAACCAGCCTGATCATATTAGCCAAACCTTTTTTAAAAGGCTTGAGATCAGTTGGGTTTCCGCAGTGCAACTGGCACTCACGGATAGCAGCATGGAGGGGTGGGGGTTACACTTTAACGACTTAAGACAGCATTTAAGAAAAATAACATGAATCTAGAAACGAGTACGGGCACCTGAGGGTACTGTCGTCAGCAAAAGAATTTAATGGATTAGAAGTTTCAGAGAAAACATCATTGAAGAATATCAGAAAGAGAACCGGAGACAAAGCGGATCCCTGCGGCACACCAGCCGAATTTAAGAATTAAAGCTGTATAACATAACTACTATCGAGCTCTTTGATATATAGTTTCTAATCCAATGAAGAAGAGATTCATCGATACCAAATGCACGAATTTTTAATACGCGAGCTTGCTGCCAAAGTTTGTCAGATGCTGTTTTTCTTTCTTTTAAGAACTTCTTTGTCCAATTGGGAAACTGCTCATCAACAATGACGAACATCAAAGCCGTAGTCAAGGTTCAAAACTTCGCCCCTTCCTCCACAGCCTGATGACATAAGACCAACCCATCCTGCTGATGACTCGCTAACGTGTGCAACCTCAATGTAACCACTAGTCGTTGTCCTGATAGTAGGGGCCCACGGCCCACCTCAACAGACTGTTCGATTTTTACAAGAAATGGGGCATCGAAATAAACACAGCAAAATAGGAGTTTGTCTGCCTCAGGAAGCCTCGTGATGGCAGATGTTGCCCAGCATCCACCTGCAGAAACTTAGTTTTGAAACTTCCAGATGGATCCACCATTGCAACCAAAAGGAACGTCAAATACCTGGGGATCAACTTCAACCAGTTGCTAAGGTTCAACCAGCACTCAAAAAGTTTACTCAGAAAAGGCAACTGGGCATTCCACCGACTATAACTATAATGAAGAGAAGATTAGGACTTAGCCAACAGACGAAGGTACTCATGTACAAGCAACTCCTGTGGCCAGTTATCAGTTACTTCTTCCCAGTCTGGTTCACGATCTCAAAGATAACGATGAAGGAACTCAAAATTCTTCGAGAGGAAGATGCTGCACCGGACTCCACTTCGACCTACAGCGAGCAAAACATTACAGGAACGATGATTTTTACAGAGAAGCAAGGATAATAAGGTTGGGCAAATACCTACTAAATTCGACAAAGAAGCTAGCGCAGAACACCGTCAATCACTCTAATCAGCTAATGGGAAGGATGGTGACCGAGGTACCTCAGTGTGATGGAAACCCTTGTCGACACTATTTTCACTGACAACGAAGAAGCACCGTTTTCCTTTTATGCTAACCCTGGTCTCCAATCTTGAGCCCAAAATTAGTAATTGTGTTCCAAATTACATCCTTCCGCAGACAACACAAAATTAAGAGAAAAATTGTAGGTACTCAAGTAGCACACGAGATTACACCCCCAGATATCGGGACAATCGTGCAGAACTTTTGTAGTCATATCAAGATGAATAATTCATTCGGTATCTTCATAACCATAATTGCCAACCTGATTTATAATATCTTTAGATTGAATTTTCACAAGTGCACAGTAATTCAATCCCCAAGCGAAAATGTGAAAGATGGAGAGATCATAAAAGATACAAAATTCTTCTCCATTTAATATGGATTTTGAATGTCTCAGAATAATAAAAAAAAAGGTACCCAAATAATCTGTACCTGTATCTATGTATATGTGTATCCGTTTATTTTTCTATTTTTAAATGGAAAAACAACGATTTCAGCGTTACAAAGCTCTGAGATCAAATGATTCCTTAAGGCGTCTCTAACGTGTTATATATTTTTTATTGTTTCAACAAATTCAAGATGATTGCTTGTTGAAAAACAAACACAAGCATAACCCACTGGATTCAGCCTAAGAACGGTACTTAACGTTGTTCTTTGTAAGTGCTCCCAATATTTCCTTTTAACTTTGGCAATTTCTCAGAAAAACATGTAAAAAGAACTCTCTCTGAATTCAGCAAGTTGTGAACCTAAACCCTCCACCCATGTAAGGGTGTATGTTTTTTTTTGTTTTTTGGTTGATTTGGGATTCTGATGTGCTGACGGATATTTCTGCTGCCTTTCTGCGAGAGCTTGAAATAATAGAGAAATCCACTCACTTCCCAATTGAAAATCATTACATTGCATAGTCCTCGTTTTATCTTTTGGAATGTGAATCCTGTTCCCTTCCCCTACCCCCACACCCCCTAAAACCATTCAACTAATCGAAATGGAAAATAAATTATTTTCGATTTGTGAGATTGGAATTGGCTTATAAGCTTAACGACGTCGAAGCTATAAATTGATGTTTTTGCTAAAATGAAAACACACAGCCATAGATATCTACCCATAACAACAAACCGAAAAATCATTGAACAAATAAATGTGCTTGTCACATTCATTGGCCCATCTATTTAATATCTAAACTATGTATACCTATATATAGGTGGGCCATAATGAATTTATCCCGAAACGGTGTTATTTACGACTTTTTAACGGCGCACTAATGTATTGAGCTACATTTTGGTTTACCTCTAGGTACTCTGTAGGCAATGGTCGAGCTCGCATAAATTATACTAAAACCAAACCTACTTAGGTAGTCAGTGATGCGAAACTGTTTTTTCGGATGAGCTAATATAAGGCACGAGGGGTGGGGTCGGCTTCGACCCGTGTTTGATCTAAAAGGATCCTTTTAAGTTCGAATGAAATGCTTAATTTCAAAAGTAAACTCTAAATAATTGTTAGGGATATCCAGAGAAAACCAATTACAAAGCTTTGACAAACAGCTATTGCGTTGACTTCGAATGAGTTTAATGAAAAAAGATACTCCAGATAAATAATAATAAGACATTAAGAGGAGCGGGCATAGAAGATGGGTTTGAAGGTATTATTATTATTTATATAATTCTTTAACCCAAAACATTTAGCTAAATTACTTTGACCATAAACCGACGATTTATTATGGTTAGTTTATTTCTTGGGTTGGCATAAGATAAGGGTCTTGAGGCTTCCAAAAAAAAACTCTACCTCTATACTTATAGGTCAACAAGGATTTATAGGTAATTCCTTTGAATCAAAAACAAACAAACAAAACAGTACACAAAATACTCGTACCTATACGATGCGTTTCTGGATCTTAAAAGATGAGTCTTAGAGTGGGCTTTCCAGTCCTTTAAACATTACTCGTAGATACTTTGTTGCTAATAGAGTATGAGCTATAGTCAAGAGGGGATTTAAGTATCATTTCTTCGTTTGTAATATTTTTTCGGATGAAATTATGAATTAGAGACTTATTTTCTAGCTTAAGTATTCATTTACATTAAGATGTCGTCCTTTCATAATTGTAAATTTATTGGTTTGGTTAAGGTAAGTACCTTAGACTTTTGCACTAGTGGTCTGGGATTAAAAAGTCAGCTTTTACCAACTATAAGAAACAGTTAATTTCAAAGGGAAGAGTAGGGAAGGGCGAGGCCCACGATCAACTTAGAAACCAGCAGACCTACATGATGAATACGGGCAAATATTCTCACAAACCCAAATGTGCTAAGCCGGTTTGAAAATTTTTATTTTTTTTCGAAAAATCGTTATAAACGGTACCTCCTATAAAATAATTTTTTTTACTTGCGATATCAAAGGGTACGGTAATGCCCAGCCAAGTTCTGGCACTACACCCTTTTTACAGGAACAAACTCAGGCGATTTTTGACCCCTCCCTATCTTTAGTACCAATGAAGTCAGAAACTTTAAATTCCGAATATTTTTTAAGCTAGTCAGGCACATGCGCCTCACCAAATTTCAATTTTCTAGCATAAGTGGTTCCTGAGATATAAGGCCTCAAAAATCACAAAAACCGTAACTGACTGACTCACTGACTGATTGAGTGACAGATCATCAACATTATATCGACATCTTATAATTTTGCACAACGGTAAGTCTTATCATGCAAGCAGCGAAAATTTGGTTTTCCATTCAGGGGGCGTGGTATCCACCCACTTTCTACCGAATATTTAAAGTAGAATAATATTGAAAAAGCTACAATGTAATAGAGACATTTTATTATTTAATGATTATTGACTAAAATTTGATGGGTATGGTATAATCTGGATAAGGAAAAAGGCGAAGCTTTTATTTCGAATATGCAAAACGTTCTGTATAACAACACCGATATAGTTCGAAATGAAGAGAGTACAGCACAAAGTATGTGGGATCTCCTACAGAGAACTTGCAAAGAAAAAGCTAAAACACTGTTAGGGGTTTCAAAAGGACACAACCAACAAGGCAAGGAAACATGGTGGTGGAATGATGAAGCTAAATCAGTTATAAGTAAAAAGAAAATGGCTTTCAAGGCTTGGTCGAAGTGCCCCTCTAATGATACAGAGCAAAAGTCACGCCTCGAAGTGGAAAATAGAAACTGCAAGAAAGAAGCGAAGAAGAAGTGCGCCCAAATTCAAGCAAAGAATACAGAAAACCTGTATCGGGAGCTGGATGAAATTTCTACCCCGACAGCTGGTGCTATTCAAGAGCTACGGCAAAACACGAATAAGGGCGCAACTATCTTCAAAATAGCCGCTCAAAGAAGAAGAAATGCCCAGGAGATTTGTTCGCCAAAGTTCATTAACAATGCTCAAGGCCAACTACTTGTGGAAGACAACGAAATTCTTCACAGGTGGCGACAGTATTGTGACGGACTTCTAAACGAACAATTTCCAAGGCTATACTTTCCAATAGCTTCACCTAACTTAAGCGAAGTATCCGACGTCACAGTCGAAGAAGTTAGTGAGGCGGTAAAATACTCCAAAAAGGGAAAAGCTGTTGGCCCAGACGAAATACCCTCAGAGTTTTGGAAAAAGATGGGAGACATCGGGTTTAGATGGCTCATGATTCTTGTCTCCAAACTTATACGAGGTGATCGCATGCCTAATCAATGGAGGGAAAGTTACCTTCTTCCAATTTATAAAGGAAAGGGTGATACTCGAAGCTGTGATAATTACCGTTCGATTAAGCTGATGTCACACACCATGAAGATCGTTGAGCGAGTCTTGGGTAGCCGACTGCGAAAAATAATTAGGCTATCTGATGACCAGTGCGGGTTTGTCGGGGGTAAGTCAACCACGGATGCAATCCAGAGTATAAGAATAATTATGGAAAAACATCGGGATTCCTTGGAGGATTTGCATGTCGTATTGGTTGATTTTGAAAAAGCATTCGATCGGCAACCACGAGATCTAATATGGGTGGCCCTCAGGCAACGAGGAGTTCCAGAAACCTATGTGCGGATAATTATGGACATGTATGATGGAGCAGTTACTAAAGTAAGATGCGCAGCTGGAGTCACCGAAGAATTCGAAATCACAGTAGGTGTACACCAGGGAAGTGTCTTGAGTCCCCTGCTCTTTATTACAGTTCTTGATTACCTGCTTGAAGGCAAAGTGACGGATCCAAAAGTGCATCAGTTATTCTTTGCTGACGATGGAGCCATCATAAGTGAAGACCCGATATCCCTACAACGAGCACTTGACGTATGGGTGGATGTTCTAGAAGGAAGTGGGTACCGCATAAGCGCGAAAAAGACAGAATACCTATGCTGCCCATTTTCTGATCCACACAGGCCTATTCCAGACATTTATTTGAATGGAGTAGTGCTTCCCAAGTGTGAAAAGTTTAAATATCTGGGGTCTATGATAAATAACGAAGCTACTTGTGATGACGATATCAATCATCGCGTAAGCGTAGGGTGGATGAAGTGGCGGGAAAATTCTGCTATCTTCTGTGACCGAAAAATGCCCCCTAAGCTGAAAGGAAAGCTCTACACTTCAGTTGTGCGTCCAGCACTCACATACGGTTCACAATGTTGGACAATGTACAAAAAGTATGAGAGTAAGCTAACGGCAGCTGAGATGAAGATGCTTCGTATGACAGCAGGAGTTACAAAGCTTGATCGAATTAGAAGTACGAAGATCCGAGGAAGCCTTCATGTTAAGAATACCATTTCCCAAAAAATTGAACACGACCGACTCAGTTGGTATTGCCATGTTCAAAGGAGAGATCCTGAGAACCCCGTCAAAAAGGCAATATCATACAACGTTCCAATTCGGAATAAAAAGAAAGGTAGGACTAAACACTCCTGGTACAAACAAATGCAAAAACACCAGCATTCAGTTGGCCTCAGAAATGGAACAATACAAAACCGGGAGGCTTGCCGCCGATTTCTGAGGTCAACCCGGCGAACCCCACAAACGGATCACTAGTGTGAAGCAGATACGTGGGAGAGTTATGATCCCCTCGACATCGAGATAATAACAGCGCCGAAGCAAAAGGAAGAAGAAGAAGAACTGATATAAATCCTATTTGTTCACTGCGCAACCTTAATCAGAACGAAGACGTCTTACATTTTTTGGGGCTATGCCCAATACTACAGGGGGGTCATTCCGTAACTCGATTATCGTCAGACGATATCGTTTGAACGATAGCGTTGCCTCTTTTTGATTCACGTAAGTCGATAATCGTCAAAACGATAGCGTTTGGACGATAGCTAAATAGGTATCGTCTTACATTAATTTTGAATTTTGTAGGTGACTGTAGTTGAGTGATTGAGTTTCCACTGTAAATTGACATTTTGTATTGTTTTCTATTGAATTGACAGATTGACTACAGTTTGAGAGTTTCTGAAATGCATACAAATCTCTACAACTGTGATCGATTGATGAGACGATAGTAGTCGAGTTACATGAAGCAAATCATGGACGATATCATCGACGATTATCGTCTTGACGATTATCGCTTAGAAAAGTACGGAATGACCCCCCAGGAAATCCGAAGGCTTCATCTAAGTGCAAGTTTTCTTACTTTAGAAGAATGTGTTCGAATTTTAAAAGGAGACCGTGGCTGGAAACCACTTATACGCTACTCAAGTAGCACAAACGTCCAAAATACACCAAAATATTTGGGGTATTTTTTGCGCTTTCGTGATATACATTTTAAATATAAAAAATATGCCACTTTTGAGTGCAGTTTTTGTACAATTAATTTAAATTCGGTGTATATAATACCTCGTTGTCGTTTATAATTTACACCGGCTGTACACAAATTATACCGATTTTCGGTACATAAATTGTGCTAGTGGTATACAAATTATTCACGTTACTAGAACATAATATACTCCGGAAGTGTAAATAATAAACTGATAATTGGTTTAAAACCAAAATCTGACACATAGAATTTATTTTGAAATAAAATTTACACCGAAGTTTATTTTTTAAATTGGAAATAAATTAATTTTACACCGAAGTTTATTTTCTGATTGAAAATGTATCTGAAGAATTTGTAATTGTTTCTATGATTCTAATTATTATTCACCTGCATTATATGGCCGCAAGAAAATCATGAATTAGTATGAATGCGAGTGCCTAATTTAAAAACGAAGCACATTCTGCCGAATGATTTTTGATCCTACCCCGTCTAAAAATTGAGCGCCTCGAAAATATCAATTAATCAAAGATTTCTAAAACAATTCGTGAAAATTAATTATTCGAAATCTAAAATTTGTTGGTTGTTTTTTAATTTTTTAGGGACGTTATGTTAAAAACGAGTCGAAAATACCAAAATGCGGTATATAATTAAGTCGCTATAATATTAAAATAACTAATCATTGTGTTCATTTAATATTTAAATTTTTTTAATATTTCTTGGAAAAAATGGCCGTCGTCCAAAATACAGGGTGTCTCAAAGTAATCACCGCAGACGAAAACCATCATACACATAGGTTCCTAAGACCTATTTTCTAGTCGAAAAACTTATGAAGTAATTTTTTCGTTTTCACTTCCGTTTTGACTTAAAATAAATTGTATGATTTTTTGAGTAATTTCTTTTAAATCCATTTTTATACATACAAGGAATTCATTTTAATTTAGCGATATACATATAAAACTTTTGATAGTAAATTGTGGAAAGATCTTTAATCACATAGAAATGTTTACCTACATTGAAAAGGCAACAGAGTACATTGAGTACCTATAAACTAAAGATGGTAAATGATACGACAAAGCAGTTCGCCAAAAAAAAAAAAAAGAACGCATCTTAAGTCGATGCTTTTTTCTGATATCCCGTTATGGACGTGCTCTTGGAAATACTGGTGAGAAAAAAAAATACAAATACTTCCAGGTGAAAGCTTTATTTATAAATGTCGTCCATTTTTGAGACCGATATTTAACTGGCTCTAAAATTGGCAAAACTTAAACCGATTATTCTTGATTTTTTCTTTTTTATTAAAACAAGAACAGGTAAGATTTTCTTTCCACCATACAGCTTTTTTCTATGCGATTAACGGTTTTTCCACAGTTAACTATCGAACGTATTATTTTGCTAAATTAAAATTAATGGTTTTCGTCTGCCGCGGTCACAGTGGAACACCCTGTATGTATATGCATACTCTAACTCCTGAATTTGGAAAAAAATGCACCAATTTTAAAGAACAAGAAGAAAAAAAACACCATTGTACACAATATATCCAAAATTCTGCTTTCGGTACATTTTGTATGCCGGAAAATGTGCAAAATATTCCGCCAATTTCAAAGAACAATACAAAAAATACACCATTGTACAAAATATATCCAATATTCTGCTTTCGGTACATTTATTATGCTATAAATTGTGCAAAATATACCCCAAGCAGTAAAAAAATGCACCATTGCGAAAAATATATCCAGTAATTTTTTTTAGTATGTTTAATTTGCTGTAAATAGTGTAAGAAATGTTCAAAACAAAAAGAAAATTATAGTTAACATTGGAATTCAAGAAAATAAATACATAATATTTATTAATATTTAATAAAGTTGTACATAATGTATACATTCATACATTTTTTCAAAAGAATTTTTGCTTTCATTTCGTTTCACCTTCGACGGCCGTTTTGTGGTTCAGTATCTAAAGCAGCTTCTTCATCCTCTTCTTCGGTATTTTCACCCAATTTTACATTTTTTTTGAATCCTTTGTAGAATAGCCTCGTTCTGGGATTGAATAAATGATGGCCCTCATCGGATTTGCTTCTAAAATCCGAATGAGTTCTTCGTCGACAATCTAATCTAGGAAAGCTCATATGGTTTCCTGATCGATCAAATTCTCCAATTACATTACATTTTGTACAACTATTGTATGCAGTGTGTGTCTTGATGCCTGCAAAGTTCAACAATATTAAATTAATTGAAGTCAAACTGGATTTTCTACTTACATTTGATAAATGCCCGAGCTGGTGTGTCTGCAATATACGCATTGACCTTGATCAATATTTTTGAGCCGTTTGCTAAATCGATTCCATTCGAAATTAGAGCATTAATTTCATTAACATGTTGCCTCAAAAACTCCTCGCTAGATGGTGGCTCGCATTACCGAAATATGTATATTGCAATAGCCATTGGTCGAATTTCAGAAATATTGGCTATGTTCATTAAAATTGGCCAAAATTGAAATTTGCTACTTAGAAACAGAGGTAATCCGTCAACATTGAAATTAAGAAGAACTTCCATTGATTGATTTAATTGACGAAATGTTTTCGATGCCATAGTACCAAAATGAACCGGATCCCATTGTTTGTATATCAATACTCCGTGGTGTATGGAGCAACGTACGTACATCTTTCGGCAGTTCAGCTTTTCCTTCACTTCGCAATAAAAGAAGTAGCTCAGACATAGCACAATGTGTGTTATTTTATTTTTAACAGCCAATTTAGACATAAAATCAATGTGTTCGTCCAAATCATCAATGACGCAATCTTCCGAGGAGGGTTCTACTTCCCGATTTATATTTTCCACAACTTCATCATTATCATCCAAATCTGTTCGAAATTGAGTCTAATAATATTTCATTTGGCCCTACTTTAATATTAGGTTCATTTGAAATAATATTTTATCGCGATATTGAACAATTTGTAGAATATAAAAGTTGATTTTCGTCGTTTCAAATAAATTTTGATGATTTTGCTGAATACTACTGGGTTTCACACAGTTTTTTAATTTTTTTAAAAAGTTTTTTTCCTACGATACCATTTCAAATAATTGTTGAACTTCGAGCTACCCAATTTTTTTATTTTTTAAAGAAATAAACGCGCGGTGACTGTAAACAAATGACAGCTGAACTGAGGTAAACATTTTGTTGACATTATGGTTAGACATTGGTGTAGTTTAGTGTATTTAATCTCCACAAGATTTAAATCTTACACCGAAAAATGATTCCTCATTTAAAATGGTGTATTTTATCTACAAAATTTGGTGTACAAAATACGTCATTTTTGTTAATTTCAAAATTGGATTTTTTTATGCTCCATTAATGGCATATTAAAAAAACAGCTGCGAATCGGTTTATTTTTTGCACCGCATTGGAACAAAAATGTTGAAATTTTGCACAGAAAAGACAATGGTGTAATTTTTATACCGGTATATTTTGTCAAATACACCAAAATCCTAAAATTTTCTTCAGTTTTCTCAATTTTACACCAAAATTCAAGAAATTGTACCAAATTATACACCAGTGTGCTACTTGAGTATATCCTGCATGCAAGATGTTATCGCAATACTTATTTGATTTTTTTCTGATTCATGATAGTACCTATAATTTTGTTTTAGCTAAACTAAAAACACCAACATTTAACAAGTTCTTAAGACTTAATTATACAGTTATTTTGTGCCTTCCATTAAAGTAGGTGTATATTCTTTTTTTTCTTCTTTGTTTTAGCTAAACTAAAAGCCATCTTTATTTACGATAATGTTTAATAATCTCTAATTAAACTTATTTTGTTTTCGCTAAACTAAAAGCCATATTGTGTAATAAACATTTTTTTTTTTGCACCCTATCAATTTCGTGCGTACATGCTTTTTACAAATTAAATTAAATACAATTGGTGGTGAAATAATTTTTTAGTCTCAGATAAACTTAAAAAACCGTTATCTACGTTGTTATTGAAAATGCATCATCCGTTATCTCAAGATTAGTCATTTCCACATGTTCTTAGGTATTGATCAGTTTGCTTATTTGCCTCTTCTTGTGAAATCTCCAGTGCTTTTTGTAGGTTTCATTTTAAGTATTGGTTAGTATTATAGGAAAATGCCCAAAAAAAGCGAACAAAGTTTAGTTAAACGTGCGCAGGTACAGCAGATACATGATCAATTGAAATCTCAGGTAGAAATTTTCAAAACTCTGGAATATTCGCGTCGATCTGTCCAGTACTCTCTTAAGCGGTTCACAGAGACCGAATAGAGAATAGAACAAGAACTGGGCGTATGTGAATCACAACAAACCGCGAGGACCGAAAATTGGTACGAAGCTCCAATTAAAAATCGCAAAAAACTTGCTTAGAGCTCGCTGTCGAATTTTCAACAGAATTTAAGAAGCCAATTTTTGCCGGAACAACTCGTAGAAGACTCCAAGAAGCTGGTATGAAAGACTATAAAACCAGGAAAAACCATGGTTATTTGAAAAGAACAAAAAGGTGTGGCTAGTATGGGCTCGAAAATGACAAACTTTTACTGAAGAATATTGGTCAAATATTGTGTGGTCAGACTAATCGAATTTCGAGGTAAGTTAGATCATACGATTTTGCAACAATATGTAGTAAATAATTTATTATATTATAATTCGCAATGAAAATATCTAACTTTCAAAACTTCTTCATTTATGGTACGCTTTAAAATTTTTGGTACCGCTGGTGCAACCTTTGTTCGTCGTCGAGCCGGTGAAGAATTTAGTCTGGAGTGTTTGGTACGGACAGTAAAACATGGTGGCGAGAGCGTTATGGTCTGGGGGTGTATGAGTTCTTCAGGGGCAGGCGAAATGTTTGTGTGTCACGATCGCATGGACTCTACGAAGTACATAAACGTACTGGAAACTGCACTCCTGCCCTCATTTTTCTTAGTGTTTGTGGTTACAAACATGAATGGAGTAAAGTTCTAGCAAGATAACGTTGTAAAGAGTGAAGGGTGTTATGGTGGCAAGATTACCATGTAAAGATGAAGTAAAATTAGGTTGATGCTTTGAGTGGTCTTGGTTATGCAAAAGAACAAATCGCTTGGCAATGAATGCCTCAGCTCGGACCTCTGGCTAATGCACTCGAGGTTTTATTCAGTTGTATTTTAAAAAGTATTTTTCAAATTCTTCTTAGCTCGCAAGCTGCACAAAAGAATAATAAAAAAAGATCTTTTTTGTTTGGTGTTCTGTGAGAGAAGACAACTTTATTGAAAAATGCTATGGCTATTTATACATAATTTTTAATGTTATCGAAATCAAATCCATACTTCGATTATTGGCCCACTTACAATCGATATCCACAAGTCAGCATAATTATAAGGCTAAGGGTAAATAACCAGCTATCTTAAGTGACATAATTCACTCGGCATAATGCTTAGTTGAAATATTATGGTGCCCAAGCCGATGACCGCTGAGCAACCCATTAATGGTTCTATGTGTATGCACTTTGTTTACTTGCGCCGTTCATGCCATCAGGGTAATATGATACTTATGGTTTTTTTTGTTATTCATTGACTACGACTACGAGTCGGATATATGTGTATCTTTTTATTACCCAGAAGTGGAAGGCAAATCAATGAATCGTATTTTGATTATTATGTAGGTATCTGGTGCTTAAGGCAATGCATATGCTGGGAAGTAAGTGTCAAGTATCGAAGTATGGTTTGATATGAAACAATTAATTAAGTGGTCGCTGGTGTGCTCCCTTCACAACGTACCTTGCCACAAAGCTGCATTATCAAAGACCTGGTTAGGGGAAAATTGCGTCAAGGTTCTTGATTAGCCTACCCAGTCCCCAGATTTAAGCCTCATGGAAAATTTGTGGGCTTATGAAAGCACAAGATCAGGCAGAACACAATCAGCAACAAAGACGACCTAAAATGCCACCCGCGTGATGAATGAAGGGCATTAAGTGCAGAACAATGCAATAAGCTTGTACGCTCTTTGCCAAAAAGAATTGCTCCCGTGATAAAGGCAAAGGGCGATCCAACTAAATATTGATATTTGTTTAATAAAAAGCAATGTTATACTATACAAAGTGTTTGAATTTATTTAAATTAAACAGTTGCACGTAAAGTGAGAAATATAATGGGTGCTCAATAATTTTGGCCAAGGCTGTATATTAAATTTATTTTAAACATAATGTATTTATCTCTCTGTTAGTGTAATTTTGTTTAACGGCAGACGGCCTATGCAGTCATGCTTTTTCGAACTACATATTTAAATAATATTTGTAATGGTTTTTTTTCTTTTTGTTGAAAAAGTAAGACTCTAATCTAATCTAAATCCATGTTTTATATTTATAAAATATATGTACATAATTTAAATCGCAAAGTACTTTTACATAAGAGCAAGTTCGTGCGATCCAGTCGTGCATTTTATTTATTATAAAGTACAAGCATAATGCCGGTCGTCCACTAGACGTTCAACGCACAAATTTCGAATTCAACGCATTCAATTCTAATGTACGGTGCCTTCAATTCTGTTCAACCAACGGATTGGATCTAGTTGTTGGCCGTTGCTCAACGAATTGCGCAACAAGTGTACGACTAGTGTACGAGCTCGTGTTGCTCCTTGAAAATGTTCGATCAACACGTTGAGCAACATTTTCAAGATAATGTGTTGCACATTATTTGTTCAACGCGTTGATCAACTTTTTAATTTTCTTTGGGATTTATTGACGTAATATTGTGTTGCGTTGCGTTGGTTGCAGTGAAATGTGTCTACGTGGTTGAACTATTGCGTTGCCATGAACTTTCAATTGTTGCAACTTGTAGTCGCAAACTGTAGTTTATTTTGGTTTTTCGTCATGGAAGGTGATAAAAAAAACAGAGTGGAGGACGAAATTAATTTTGCAATTGATTTCAGCAATTGAGGAAAAGCCCAATATATGGGACATTAAGAGCTCCTCTTATAAAAATCGAGATGCCAGGGAATTGGCTTGGTCTCAAATTTCCTCGAAAATGCAATTGCCTAATGTACCGAACTGAAGTCAAAATTATTTCAGGTTCGATGTTTGAGTTTTTTGTTTATCGCGGTGCGTTCAACGCGTTCCCCAACGAGTGATCCTTGGTTAAGTGTACGAAGGTATCAACTCGTTCATCAACTGGTTGAGCAACCATATCGAAAACGCAGTTGATCAACTCGAAACACTTTTTTTTCTGTCAAAATCGAACAAGTTTATCAACTAGTGTACGAGGTTACGTTTGAGTAAGTTGGTCAACTAGGTGTACGGAGCTATTCAACACTGGAATAAGTTTTAAGAGTTGATCAACTAGGTGTGCGGGGTTACTCAACATATGGGAAAGTTGGTCAATTAGGTGTACGGGGCTCCGAACGCATTTTGTTCAACTTTGGTTGCTCAACGTAAATTACGTAAGTTGCTGCACTAGTGTAACAGGTTGTAAATTCGTTTATCCAACGAAAGAGTTGAATAAAAAGTTGAACGAAGTTGGTTGAACTTATCGCGCACATAGTGGACGACAGGCATAAGGCTCAACAGCAACCGCATTGTCTTGATGTTTTCAGCCGAGTTACGGAAATAACAAAAAAAGGAAAAGGCATCGAAGCCGAAGAATATACAGATACAGTGCCAACGTCTTGAAAATATGATAATTAATTCAACGATATTTTTAATTTATTTTTTATTCATGTATAAATTTATAAAAAGAAATAAAAAAAAAGCCTCTAAATATTGTCTGCAGGGCAGGTTCTGTCTCTTAACACAATTCTTTACTGTAATTTAATTTTATGAAAATATATATATCATACCTTAACATATGTATGATAATAATCTGTGATTTCAGCCTTTTCTGTTGTTGATGCGTGACTTTGACTCGAGTTCGCATATATTCAATGAGCCGAAATACACAATTCAACACCATCAGAGCATGAATGCATCTGAATTCACCTGATAATCGTTAATTAAAATTTCCATCAATGAAATGAAAATTCGATTGCCTTCTGATATAGTCAGTTAAACGGAAACGTCATGGCTTTTATTAATTTTATTTTATTTGGGATTGTTCATTTGAAAATTCCACAAACCAAACGTTTTTGGTGAATTTTTGGGTTTGATTTTAAGTGAAGCTTAATCTCATCTCATCTCATCACACACACACTCTTATACTTTGAACTGTGGCATACCATGACATCGCGGATAATGTATCTATAGCTGTTTATATCCACATAATGACTGTGTGAACCGGAATTTGATGGGCTGAGCCATCAAAAATTAATAGCTCTGCTATGTACATATATGCTTTTTAATTTGTGTATTGAAATGTATTTATTTGTGAGTGAGAACAACTTTTTTAGGAATTGATTACGTGAACAGAAACAAAAATGAAAAATAATTAAAACTTGGATTAAGAAATTTACAGAATCGAATTTTCGTTTGATTCTTTGGTTATTAACTTTAATTAATAATGAGTTTAAAAAATTTTTTGTGTTAAATGATTCTAGAAATATTCCACAAAATATAAGAGCACAAAAAGTCCAATGAACGAATAAATGTTATTGATGGAGTGTAAATGTTAAAATGTGTTGACTTAAAATTCACATTAATGGAGACTTTTAGAGTCTTAAATTCTTAAAATTCTTAATTAATATAATTTTTCAGTTTAACCCTTTAACCTTTTAACCCTTCAATGCCTTCCATTTTTCGCGTACTGTGCTACTGAGAAGCTTACCTGTTCATACACATCCTGTTCTCGTTTGTTTGTGCTCTGTACCACCATGAATTATGTCTCTTGAAGGCATATTCTGCAGAACCCCCATTCCCTTGCACAGTGGGTGCCATCCAATACAAAGAGCGGTCAAAAATATAATACATGCTTTTTTTTACTTAAACACTGTTATTATTATTTTAATTTGTTTTAATTTACAAAATAAAAAAAAGTAAATGAAAAAAAAATCATTAAGAAAAAAAATATTTGGAAAATTATATTTTTAACAATGCTATTGCATTTGGCTGTATTGCCATCATTTGAAGAACCACAATCAATCATAGTTTTGGGCAAGAGTACGATAACTTAGGCGCCAAGAAATTATAACGGTTTTTTGTAGAACAGTTCAATATAAGCATTTTTTACTACGGGAGGGGGGGTATATCTCCCCCCGTTTGGGCGGGAGGGGCAATTTTATAAAAAAGGTACTAAAATGGAAACAAAAATATTAAAAAATAACGGTAATACTAACAATTAAGTATTATACCTTTTTTTAAAGCCAATACTCTGATCTATTAGATAATTTTTAAATCAAGTAGAATCTATGCACAGTTTTTGAAAAAACGAGTTTTAAACTCAAATTTTGGTGAAAAAAAACATAAAAAAAAAGTTTAAAGTTTAATTTTTCAAAACTGCAAAGTTATATATTATTATTTTTCCTAAAATTCGTTGCTCTAATTTATTCTTATTCAAAAACTGAAAACTAGATCATTTTATGTCGTCTAGTTTTTGAGAAAATTGAAAATAACTAAAACTACTTTTTTATGGAATATTTGCTTTTTTTGCTTGCTTACGCATTACGGCGTATAAACAGTGAGATATGTATGGGGGGGCATGCTGCCCCCCTGCAACCCCCCTGCCAGGGCACACTATAGGATTTGGGGTAGGTGCGAGGTTGCGTGTATGCAAGGTTTCTTTTGCTTTTACAGAATCTGGATTTAAAGAAACTTTGAATTTACCCTATGGTCTATATCCAATGTCTACTAAATATATGTATGTACGTAGCCCAAAGTTGCACATTTAAAATGTTCAGACATGAAAGTTTAATACATTATGAAAAATTCACATTACCTAGGTACTACTGTAGGAATGCAGCAAATTTATATAATTCCTTAATTAATATGTATGTTTATTTTTTGTGTCTAACATTTTTAATGCTAATATGGTACAAGTTATTGTTTACCAAGGTCATTCGTTATTCAACCTTTGTAAGAGTGAAGTATTTTTTTCTTTGAATAAAGAATGGCGACTAAGCATCCACTACTTCATCCTAAATTAAATAACTTTTCAATATTTCAAAAGCATCGCGTTCTTAGAAGAAATTGGTCTAATTCCAACTAAAGCGTCAACTCCCCTCAACTCCAGCTCAAAAAGGTGACAAAAATTGTAAGAATACATTATTATTATTATTATTTATTCATCAACCAGAGCATGATATTATACTCTTACAGACTAAGATACATAAGTAAATATATAGTTACAAATTTGTAGGGTATCAGGCACGAGGCGTGACTTTTTCGATAGCGGAAGCACTGAACATAAAACCAAAAATGAAAGACCTTTGAGATCCAACCTTTTAAATTCCACTTAATGATAATACACATAAAATAATATACATAAATAATATATGACAGTAAAGTCTAATTAAAAAAAAAGAGCTTGATGCCTTGCGCAAAGATTTATCCTTTTTCTTTTAAGGCAAAATTATCTAAGTACGATTTGATGAGAACTAAGCTACGAGTAGATAACCTTTATTGTCCACATTTATTTCTAAAAAAAATATTTAATTCTCTTAAAACATGAATATGATCTCTCTACAGGTGCCATTATTACGGTATATTAAAAATCTTCTCATAATTGAAAATAACCTTTAGTTATATTTCTGCTGGAATGTCAAGAAACCTCAGATATGAATATTAGAAATATTTTTGACCACTTTTTTTTATAATAACAAAAAATAAACAGAAAACAGGTGGACTGTATTTATTGCCACGAAAATAATTAAAAAACTAATACCTTTTAAATTCATATTATTTTCTGATAGTTATGAATTGCACCTAAATTTGCACCCATTTTATTAAAATAAAACTTTTCTACCCCTTTTGTCCATGAAATTAAACTCATTATGAAATTAAACTCAGAGACAATAAGCAACGCAATAGATACATTTTTGTTTTTCTATCTCTCTTGTAGGAAATTCTCGTAATGCATTCACTCAACTCATTCTTCACACATTGTGCAAAAGGCAAGAAACGAGACAAAATTATTTTGACTTTGGGGTGAGATCTAAGTTAAGTATGCGAAATAATGGAATGCCCAGCTGTTGTGCATTCTATAGGTATATATTGTTTGAGAATCATTTTTGTTTGAGCATTTTGTGAATATTGGTGAGTGATGTTGTAGGTATATTTTCAGTTGACTTGGAGTGGAAGGGTATTTTGAAATTGAGTTATGGAGGCGATAATAAGGAATGCATAGCTGTTAAGCATTTTAGCAAGAACTTTCATGAGATTGAGCATTATAAATAATGGAGTGATGTTGAGCATTCTCAGTTGGTTTGCAGTGTGGCATTTTAAGTTGTAATAACCAGAGAGATCTTGATTTCCTTTAGTAATTTTAGTAAAAGATGATAATGTTGTCATAATGATGTTGGAATGTAATTTACAGAGTAAATGAAGATTCATTAATAGATGCAAATAAAATAATAAAAATATTAATACAATTTGGAATTTTGAATTTAATTCCTTGCTAGGTACGATTTTTTCAAATGGTTTAACGGAAGCACTCATTCCACTCAATATATGGACGCTTCGTCCCTGGTGGGTACATAAAATTCAAATTACATTTAAATGATTTACATAGTTAATCTTTTATTTTAATAAATAACGTTACTTAAATTTTGCTTAAAACTAATGATTTAAAAGTTTCTCTGGTGCAATCCATATAAAAGTTAATCTCAGAGCAATAAACCCATCTATCGGCACATTTTTCCATGGGCCTCAATATTGGCTCGAGAGTCGGGAGTTGCTTGCTATAATTTTTTTGTGATCAAAATGCCTGTAAACACGGTTTTAATACATTGAACATTGAAAAATTGACTTGACTATTTTTAAGTAACACCTGACTTACTCACAAGCTGACTGACTGAGACGCGAAATGCCATGCAATTCTACCTCCTCTGGTGCATTCTTGGTAACCCTAAATGATTTGCTGTACTTTACCTACAAATGAACCACATTAACATTAATCCTCAAAATGAAATCACCGTAGGTAAATACCAAAAATCAAAAATTTCATAAAAAGTAGTTTTAGTAATAGTAAATAAAGTAATAGAAATAGTAAAGTAAAACTAGAAGGTATAAAACCATTCGGTTTTTTGTGTTCGATTCAGAATTGATAGTATCATTGACTACAAAAAGCCAATTAAGCACTTCATTTCACAATTTTGAAAAAAATTGGTCTAAACTTTTTTTTTTCATTTTTTTTAACAAAATTTTGAGTTTGCATGCGAATTTTTCAAAAACTATTGACATAAATAATTTAATTTAAATGTAGGATTATATAACAGACTTCTGGCTTTCGAAACCGGTATAGTACTTTATTGTAAGTGTTGCCGTTGTTTTTTAATATTTTTTTTTCAATCTAAGTCATTTTTTTTTTAAATCGCCCCTACCTCCTAAATAGGGCGAGATAGACCCCCCCCTCCCATAGTAAAAAACGCTTGTAATTAACCCTTCTACAAAAATCCGTTATCAATTTTTGGCGCCTAAGTTATCGTACTCTCCCCTAGTTTTGCTCTGAATTCGGCTTGAACTATTTTTTTTTTTTTTTTTTTTTTCGAATTCTGTTTTGTCTTCACCTCTTACCTGCCATTTTTTAATATTGAGTCTGTAGGTAAAGTGAACAAAAAACTCGAAGAATCTAATATAAAATTTAATAAAGGGTGGTTAAATTTTAAGGGCCGATGTTGAATGTGAACCACAACTAAACGTCAAGTTTTTTCTGCAAATCATTTGACATTTCTCAATTTCAGACTAACTTAATTTAAGCCATGGAAAGACACACAATCGAGCAACAGGTTAAAGTTATTCAGGCTTATTATGAAAATGGACGTTCAAATCAAAATGCATATCGTGCACTTCGTGATTTTTTCGGCCAATTTAATCGTCCAAATGTGAGTACAATCAGAAAATTTGCTGCTGTTCGCGATAGTGTGGCTGAAGAGCCGTCCACCTCAACTTGTCATCGTGCCCAACAATTGCACCTCTCACGCTCGTCGTTGATGAATATTATGCATAAAGACTTGCATTTAAACGCTTACAAGGTGCAATTGGCTCAAGAACTAAAGCCTCTTGACCATTTCAAGCGTCGTCAATGGTCAGAATGGTGGCAAGAAATGGCAACAGTGGATGATCAATTTTCATCTTCAGTGATGAGGCACATTTTCACCTCAGTGGATTCGTCAATGAGCAGAATTGCCGCATTTGGGCGATTGAGTGATTGTCGAAAAACAAATACACCCACAAAGAGTGACTGTTTGGTGCGGTTTAAGGGCTGGCGGCATCATCGGGCGGCATTTTTTCCAAAATGAGGCCGGTCAGGCAGTTACTGTGAATGGTGTTCGCTATCGTGAGATGATAACGAACTTTTAATGGCCCGAATTGGAAGATATGGATGTGGATGTGGACGATATGTGGTTTCAACAGGACGGTGCCGTGGCCGTGTTATTTCACGTGGTGGCGATGTCAATTGGCCGCCAAGATCATGTAATTTGACACTGTTGGACTTCTTTCTTTGGGGTTATTTGAAAGAAAAGGTGTACGTCGATAAGCCAGCAACAATTCAAGAGCTAAAGGATGAGATAATTCGGCACATTAACGGCTTAGAACCTCAATTATGTCTCAGCGTCATCGAAAATTTGGACCATCGGATGGAGGTGTGCCGCCGAGGTCGCGGCGGCCATTTGGCCGATATTTTGTTCCATACATAATTGGACCATAACAATATTATCACAATAAAAAGAAATGCAAATAATTTCCTAAATAATTTGTGTTTTATTCAAAATCAACATCGGCCCTTAAAATTTAACCACCCTTTACATTAAACTACATATTTGGATAGCTCTTAATGCTGATTTGGCAAGACATATTCAATAAAATTTTGTAGTGAAATTTATGAAAACATCAACAATAATTTATTCTCAGCTGGTCTCTTCGTTGACTTAACCAAGGCTTTTGACTTAGTAGACCATGATATTCTTTTGAAAAAATTGAACAATGCAGGAATGCCTGGGTTTATTTATAATTGGTTAGATTCTTATATTTCTAATAGGAAGCAAATAGTTAAAATAAATGGTAGCATAAGTAGTTTATCCAGTATTAGTATCGGCATTCCCCAAGGTTCAGTTTTGGGTCCCTTGCTTTTCCTGATTTTTATAAATTCTATTTTCAATCAGAATTTCAAAGGAAAAATTACAGCATTTGCTGATGATATGGTTTTTGCATATGGTTGTAAATCTCTGCTTAACATTAACTCTGACTTGGACATTTTAAGACGATGGTTTGCAATTAATAAAATGGTGTTCAGCAATAAAACAAAAATAATGTACTTCAGTCTAGCAGAGTCTCTCCATTTAGTTGATTGCGGTATTTTTTATCATTTTTCCGAATGCAATAAATTCAAATTTAATTAGAACGATTCTAACAGTTTCATTTCTAATGTGTCCTGTTCACCTCATTGCTTTCAGGTAGATTTTGTCAAGACCTTCAAATACCTCGGTGTCTTGCTTGATAGCAAAATGAACTGGTCTGATCACATCCATGCATTGAAAAATTATTTGTTATGTTGTTCTAGACAATTTTATACTCTTGCTTTGTACTGCTCTCAAAAATTACTAATTACGATCTACTATGGTATTGTTCATTCTAAAATTCAGTATGGAATATCTTGTTGGGGGGTGCTTATCAAAACAAGATTAATTCTCCTCTTCTTGTTCCTCAAAAACATATTGTACGAATTATTTGTAGAAAAAATCGCTTTCATAATAGTTTCATTTTATTTCGTGAATTAAAAGTTCTTCCTGTAAGACATTTGTACTACTTCAAAGTTTTAAAATTATTTTTCATTAGAAGTGGATATCTTGCAACGAGAAGTAATCCAAGACATAATTTACGAATGAATACAATACCATTCCATCATATAATAAAATGCATTTTAGAAGATTCTTTACAATAGTTGCTCCTTCAATTTTCAACAAATTGCCTTTTTCCGTTAGAAGTCTGAGAATATTGTCCTCTTTCCTAAAAAATGTTAAACCATGGCTGTATAAACGCATTCAAATTGAAAACTTATTGTCTTTAATTAATTAAAAAAAAACCCTATACCTTTTCATTCCCCCTTTTCCCTTCCTTCTTCTCACCATGCACACAACTTACTTACTTAACCGGCTCCCGATCCATGGAGGGTCTCTGCCTCAGTTATTGCGGTCTTCCATCGGTTGCGATCCCTCGCGAGCTCCCTCCAGTCGTCGGGACCAAGCGCTCTTGCGTCTATAACCGCCTGGTCCCTGTAGCGGAAGTTCGGTCTTCCTCGTCGTCTCGAACCTGGGGGCTGGGATTCGAAGATTTTCTTGGCTGGAGCGTTGTTGTCCATTCGCTCGATGTGACCGAGCCAGTGTAGTCGACGTGTTTTGGCTTTTTGGACTACATCCACATCTTGGTACATCCATTCGCCCTCTTCGCATCTTCTTTTCTTCTTCTTCCTTTGATTCGGCGCTGTTATGATCTCTCTATGCCCTCTTCGCATATAGGACCAAATATCCGCCAAAGAATGTTTCTCTCGAAAGTGCCCAGTATCAATTCCCCTTTTTTACTTATCGTTCAGCACTCGGCGCCGTAGAGTAGAACTGGTAAAATTAGCGTTTTGTATAGCGTGCACTTTGTCTTTCGAGAAAGGAGTTTTGAACCCATTTGTTTGGCCAACCCGAAGTAGCAGCGGTTTGCTAGGGTAATTCTTCGTCGAATTTCCACTAAGGTGTCATTCGTGGGATTGATGTTCGTTCCGAGGTAGGTGAACTCCTTGACTACCTCGAAATTACTGCTACCAACAGTGACGTTTTGTCCTAGGCGATGGACAGATGCGGCTTTGTTTGTTGATAGCATATACTTTGTTTTGTCCTCATTAACTTCAAGACCAACGCGTTTCGCCTGTTCATCAATAGCTGTGAACGCTTCTAGCACAGTTCGCTTGGAGCGGCCGATGATGTCGATGTCGTTCGCATAGCCAAACAGTTTGGAAGACCTGTTGAAGATAGTGCGTTCCAGGTTAACACCACTCTTGCGCACTATCTGCTCCAGGACTAGGTTGAAGAAATCACATGATAGCGCATCTCCTTGTCTGAACCCTGTGCACGTCTGGAATAGCTCAGATGAGCTGTTAGCCATTTGCACGTTGCACCGCGTATTTTGTAACGTCATGCGGCATAGCTGGATCAGTTTTTTCGGGATCCCGAGTTCCGACATTGCCAATAGAAGCTCTTGGTGACTTATGCTTACATATGCGGCTTTAAAGTCGATGAAAAGATGGTGGGTGTCGACTTGAAAGTTGAAATTGGTCTTTTCCAGGATTTGCCTCAATGTGAAGATTTGGTCTATCGTTGATCTGCCTGACCTGAAGCCACACTGGTACGTGCCGATTATAGTGTTGCAGGATCTTGTAGGCAACATTAAGCAGGGATATGCCCCTGTAGTTTTTGCAGGACATAGGATCGCCTTTTTTGTAGATTGGGCATATGGAGCTATTTGACCAGTCGTCGGGCATGCTTTCCTCCTTCCACACTTGGTTGATGAGCTGATGCATGCACCCTATCAGGACATCTCCTCCATACTTAAAGAGTTCCGCAGGTCATCCGAGCCTGCGGATTTGTTAATCTTAAGCTTGCGTATGGCTTTCTTAACCTCTTCAGTACTGGGTAGTGGGACTGGATCTTCATTGACTGGTCTTATGCTTCTTTGCTCCCCTGTGGTTTCGTCTAAATAATGCCCATTAAGCAGCTGCTGGAAATGCTGCTTAAACACATCTACAATTCCCTGTGCTTCGGTGACTAAGTTCCCTTCGCTGTTTCGAAGAGCTTGCGTGCCGGTCCTATAACCTGATGCCAGTTGTTTGGCTGTTTTATAGAACCGGCGGCTGTTTGTGGCGGTGCTAGACTTCTCGAGATACCTGAGCTGAGAAGCTGCGGCTGCTCTTTTCTTTCTGCGCAGGGTTTTTTTCTCTTTCCTTCTCTTTTCACGGTACTCCTCTTTTGCTGCTCTTGTTTTCCGTTGCAGCATTTGCATTCGTGCATTTTCCGTCTCCTGCTTCAATACCGCGCATTCATTATCATACCATGGGTTCTTTTTCCTAGGTGGTTGATATCCTATGGTGGACTCGGCTACCTCCTTAATGATGTCGCGGTACTGGCTCCACTGGTTGTTGACGCTTGTGGCTGGGGGTACGGCAGAGAGTTTCCCGGTCAAGTGCTCACTGTAGTCTCTGGCTTTCTCAGGTGTGCTAAGGCATGCAATATTGAATTTCTTCCTTTGGGCGATCCTCATTTTCTTTTCGTTGGACAGTCGGGCTCTGAACTTTGTCACAACAAGAAAGTAGTCAGAGTCCACGTTTGCACCTCGGAAAGTTCGCACGTCCAAGATGTTCGACGCGTGCCTTGCGCCAATTAGCACGTGGTCGATTTGGTTGGCGGTTCGACCATCTGGAGATCGCCAGGTTGCTGTGTGTATCCTTCGCCTGGGGAACCTGTTGACTTATTTTATTTTGATGAGCATTCGCCACTAGCTCTAGCTTTAAGCTACGCTACAGAGTCTCTATTAAATTGTTTTGTTCCGGTTGCATACAAAAATTATTATTCGGAAGATCACTATTTAAAGAAATATAATCCATAGTAAGTACTAAAATCACTTATGTATGATTATATTGTCATTAGTAATTTCTCTAGTTTTCTTTATTTTTGCCATAGTATTATTTTTAATAATTCCAACATGTTAGTTTTCATGGTCTTCTAAACTTTTAACTTCATTTATAACTTATACTATTGTACCTACCAAAATGAATTAATAAATACAATACAATACAATAACTGAGGGCCAATGTGACAGATGTAGCTTTAAAAATATGGCCGAAGTCACCTGTCAAATCTCAGAAATCGATATTGAAGAACTATTCATGTGGAAAAAATGACACACTATTATTGTTCCCTCGCTAGTAAGTTTCACAAGATCACACGCTAAGTAAATACAAATATTTCCTTTAGATTTCATAAAAATCGGTAAAGCCGGTTTGGAGTCCAGAGAAAACGGGACATACACACATCCATTTTCTAGCGAGTTCATTTTCTTCAGCCTGTTTGTGTAAATCTTCAAAAAAAAAATGTAAAACCACTTCACGGGCTATTTATGTATTCACTAGGGAACAAACAAAATTTCTCGTTAAAAGTAATAAGATTAAAACGAAATTGTACCATTCAATGGCACGTTACGTTATCTACACATTAATAACATAATTTTCTCCATGAAAGTGTATCTTTTAATCGAAAACAAAAAATTGTATTGTTTGCCTGCTATGATGTCACAGGAAAGTTAATTTATGAAAGCAAGCATGGAGGTCTGCTCAAGGGGTTACACACACATACCAACTTATGTATGGAAGTCCTATAAGTATAATACACTTTGCCTTAAGTTCGTTGCTAACGACATTAAAAAGCATCTCTACACAAAGAGATAGTATTTTGCCAAGAGCAGAAAATAAATTTGCCTCAAGTGCGCATGTTACATATTTCTCATTAGGTTCCAGCTTCTGGGTTTCCACTTCTGAAAAACCAGGAAGAAAGCCCAGTGTTTGTTCAGTAAAGAAACAAAAACAAAAAAACGAGCAGTCCTCATTGTTTCCTCAGAGCATTTTTATGCGATTATTTTAAGTGGAAAAAGTATTCTCGTTGACCGATTATAATGATGATGATCATCATCGTCATTGTTTTCAACAACACATATTGCAGTCACTTGGATAATTACCTCAAGCACTCTGGGTGGACTTGCCGCCCTAGCTCCTTGCACAATCATGTAGTAGCAAGAGTGCATCTACAGAGACGGGATGTAGACGTCCTTTCTGCTGTTTATGTTATTGTCTTCGCGAGCATATGTTTACGCTCTACTTATGGAAAATAATGGGCCAGCAGCTAAACATCATTTTATGTGATATGCATGAGTTGTCTGCTGCATGCAGATAACAATAAAAATTGCCGGCTAGAGCACAGCAAAATGGACGGCATTCACTAAATATGCTCCTTAGAACACACACCTCCCTCTGCCAAGCCATTTCAAATATTAAATTTGAAAAGGAGCTCCTTGGCAAAAGACGATTCAAACCAAAAATTATACAATTTCATGCAACGCACGGGATTATCTCGCACACGTAATCTAGCAAGTAACAACATCATACAACTGTCGTTTGAGATAAAGGGGACCTCAAGTCTTCAAACGAATTCAAATCTTGAAATTAGATTTCATGTTTCCGTTTCCCGTCCCAAGTCGGCATTCGTCACGGCACAGGACGGAATATGAAAGGGCTACCTCGGGAAATGTAAATATAAATACACATATGCATATGTATGAAAAGGGACACAGAGAGAGGGAGCATGGAAGCAAGTAAACAGCGTATCCCTTCCGCAATCCACACAAAGTTGCTGACTGATCCTGATTGTATTATTATATTGTTGTTGTGTGGCTTGTTTGCAGAAGCTGTATCTGTGTTTTCTAAATAATACTAAAGTGGGGAGGTGCGCTTGGTGCCTTAGCCCGGGCTCTTTCATGGCGACAACAGGAAAAGCCTTCATGAATTTTAAGAACATGTTTACTGCTGTGTTTGCTTTTCTTTCATCTCTTTTTCCTGCTCTTGATGGTATACGCTTTTTAATATAATTGTATTATATTTTAACTTCTTCGGAACGCGGAATGTATCTTTTTTTGGCTCATACCAAACCCTTCGCGGAATGTGTTGGTTTTTCTTCTGAACACTATGTCACATTGTTTACCCTACTTCGAGGCCGTATTTTTTTGTAAGAGCTCTATTGTGTTCAATAGATAAAAATGAGGATCTTTAAACTTGTTTAGAGGAAAATAGCAATCTGCCCTTTAAAATGAGGAATATGACACGAAAAATTCGCCTTCTTATGAGGTTACGTACACAAAGTCATACACATTGTTCAAGTTGTGAATTTGTATAAAAAAAAAAAGACCTCAGAATTTTAGTAACGATGACAGGGACGACAGGAAAATGAGGCTTTGCAATTCTGTTAGTTTTTTGTCGCATTTAGCATTAATGGTTGCATCGATTTTCTTTAAATTCAAATTTTGCGTCCGTTGAGAGAAACCCCAGATTTTCTAGAAATCAGTTTCGTAAATTTTCATACAAAAATAAAATGCACAACTGGTTCGGACTTATGCTCTTCTGTTTAAGAGACTTCGAATTTTTAGATATGAATGTTAGAGAAAAATGTTTATAAGCATAAAATTATTTTTTTTTAATGCCTAAAACAACTTAAATAGATAGTAGATGGAGCTCAGAACAATACAGGCGCTGCTAGTTTCTGAAAGCATATGGCTGCCATGTTGTTCTGGCGACATCTGTCAAATCTGTTGTTTCTTATTCAGTTACTGATGCCAAATCACTGTGGCAAGTCCAAATGTTAAAATTTTATTATCAAAACGAATGTTCGTTAGTGCAAACGTTGCGTCCATTTTACGGTAGACGTGGTGGCCATTCAAAGCCAACTCTTCAACGTTTGGTGTCCAAATTGGAGTAGACTGATTCGGTTATCAATCAGCCAAGATTCGTACGTATAAGGAAAGTGTATAGCAAAACCCGTGGCAGTCGATTCCTCGCCGTGCACAAGAACATGACTTTTCACAATCTTCAACTTGGCGAATTTTTACAGCGCGCAGAATTTGGGTCTATACTCACGTGCAGGATCCAACTATCTCAGGAGCTCAATGTTCATGACCATAGAAAGCGCTGTTTGTTTGCTGATTGGGCTTGGGAGCGTTTAAAAGAGGACTTTAAATTTGGCCGAAAAATTATCTATAGCGACGAGGCGCATTTCTGGATGGATTAACTGTTTCCAAGAGAAATTTCTTTTGATCGAACATGAGACGACACCAACCCATACAAGTTTCATGAGTCGAACTTTTCGGTAACGACTTTGGTGAGGCAGTCACTGTCAATGGAAAGCTTTACAAAGTGAAGATAACTAAGTTCTTATGGCGGTCAGCCATCAGACGAATAGGGGGTATAACATGTAGCATACGAAAACATGCACGTGCCGTAACTATTCGGGACTGATGGAAGTCTGATCATATAGCCTCTCCGCGGCGGCCGCTAGAAACAAGCATTCAAAAAGGTTTGGCTAATATGATCAGGCTGGTTCCTCAGGTTGGCGACAGGATAATTCCCTGTCCCGTTAAACTAAAAGAATTACGAGACCGACAACAAGCCTCGGAAACGGACTGATCACACGACGACAACCCACGCAACGAAAACGGAAAAACGATTTACGAATTTTCTTATGGAACGTACGATCGCTCGTAGAACTCGAGCTGCTCAGCAGCTAGCCGATGCCCTGTCAAAATATAAAGCTGACATAACAGCTCTTCAAGAAATCAGATGGACAGGGAATGGTGTTCTGCAGAAGAAAGAATATGACGTATATTACAGCTGTCATACAAAACACCATCTGCTCGGGGTAGGCTTCCTAGTCAGCGAAAAAATGAAGTCTACTATCATCGGCTTTAACGCTATAAGCGAAAGGCTATGCACCCTTCGCGTGCGAGGCAAATTTACGAACATCAGCCTCATTAACGTTCACGGACCTACGGAGGAGTCCTCAGACGAAGAAAAAGAGACTTACTACGAACAAGTCGAGAGGGCCCTCAATGCCTGTCCAAGGTATGATGTTAAAATCATCCTTGGGGATTTGAACGCAAAAATAGGTCGGGAGCCGGTATTCAGGCATTACGCAGGCACCCATAGTTTGCATGAGAACACTAATGACAATGGACTTCGAGTCTTAGAATTGGCAGCATCGAAAAACATGGGCGTTGCGAGTACCAGGTTCCCGCGTAAAGATATCTACAAAGCCACCTGGGTATCACCTGATGGAGTCACTCGTAACCAAATAGACCACGTGTTGATAGACCGTCGCCACTACTCGAACTTGATGACGGTACGAACGTACCGAGGTGCCAATATCGACTCGGATCACTATCTTGTTGGTATGGTTTTCCGAGGGCGGATTGCCTTGCGAAGACGCATTGCATCCGCCGATCAGGTTCGAATCAACACGGCTGCCCTGCGCAATGAAAACATCAGTAACACATTTGGTAATGCGTTAGGACTCGCCCTAGAATCACTTGATTTAAGAGAGTAAGTCATGGAGTCAGTATGCTGGATGTAAATGAGAACTGTCATTAGTACTGCCAACTCCATCTTAGGCAGCAGTCGTAAAACTCGGAACGACTGGTTCGATGATGAATGCAAGCTAGCGACTGAACGTAAGAATGTTGCGTATCGAGCAATGCAACAATCTCATAGAACGCGGGCACGCGCAGAGGAATATAAAGAGCTCAGAAGAACAGAAAAACGGCTTCACAGACAAAAAAAAATCAGCCTGCGAAAAGAACCTAATCTGTGAAATAGAAAACAGCCGAGAGCGAGGTCTACCAATCCGTCCCAAACATGACGCAGTACACACCACGCTGCACATACTGCAAGGACGGAGAGGGAAATCTGATCACCGATCCTGAAAGCATACTGGAGCGATGGGAAGTGTACTTCAATGAATTGCTAAATGGTCAGCTCACTGCAGAAGTGGAGGCTCCACTACTTCAAGAAGAATACCCTATGTTGCCGCCACCAAGCATAGAAGAGGTTGAGAAGGCTATAGGCCGGTTTAAGCAGAACAAAGCCCCGGGAGCCGATGGCTTACCAGCCGAATTATTCCATCACGGCTGGCCAGACTTACGTCAAGCAATTCATGATATTATAGTACAGGTATGGGATCAGAAAGAAATGCCAGAAGACTGGCGAAAAGGCATAATATGCCCCATACATAAGAAGGGAGATGTCACAACGTGCAGCAATTATAGAGGTATCACGTTGTTGAGTACCGCCTATAAGAAACTCTCCTTTATCCTACAAGACCGGATAACCCCATACGCTAAAACCGTCATCGGACAATATCAGTGTGGTTTCATTCCAGGCAAATCAACAACTGATCAGATCTTTACCCTTAGGCAGGCGATGGAAAAATGTCTAGAATTTAACATCCCACCATACCATCTGTTTATAGACTTTAAGGCCGCCTATGATAGCATAGCCAGGGTAGAACTTTACAAAGCCATGAGAGAACTCGGCATCCCAAATAAATTGACACGACTATGTAGGTTGACCATGACCAACGTAACAAGCCAAGTAAAAATAGCCGGATTGCTATCCAGACCAATCAACATCTTTAATAGACTCCGACAAGGGGACGGTTTGGCCTGCCTCCTCTTCAACCTGGCGTTGGAGAAAGCAATCCGTGACTCTGGCACGGGAACAAGAGGGACCATCGTCAACAGGTTCAGCCAGTTACTGGCTTACGCAGACGACTTCGAAATCATCGGAAGAACCGAACAAGCTGTACACGATTCCTTCATCCAGATCGAGCAGGCGGCACAAAATCTGGGGCTGCACATTAGTGAAGGTAAAACAAAGTACATGGTGGCGTCGAATGCGAATGCGAGAGGAACTGTTGGTCAAACAATCAAGGTTGCGGAGCACGAATTTGAAGTGGTGCAATCCTTTAAATAGCTTGGGTCAATAGTAGCAGCCGATAACAACATAGAAGAAGAAATACGCGTAGAGGAACCTTTTCGGAAAGTTCTTTGTGGTACATTCTATTGTAGACAGCGTGGTAGACCATGCTTGCGATGGAGAGATAGCGTAGACCACGATGCCCGAAGCCTTGGGGTGCGCAACTGGATGGCGTCGGCTAGAGACCGGGATAGGTAGAGAGACTTGTTGAAAGAGGCCAGGACCGGAACCCGGTTGTCGAGCTGATGATGATAAGGTCCTTATGGGCCAAATTGAACCATACAGATCTAGACGACATTGGGATTCAGCATGAGCCATGCAGCCACGATTGAAATTCGGCATAAACGATTTGAGGTTAAGGTTATCTGAATGTCGCAGCGAGGTGGCGTGAATTGGTCACCAAGGTCATGCGATTTTACCTCACCAGACTTTTTCCATAATCGACCCATGCTCTCAAGGTGAACATAACACAGGCTATCGCTCAAATTCAGCCGGATCTATGTGCAAGAGTAATTAAAAATTAGACTATTCGTATTGGACGCCGAGGCAGTTACTTGAACAATGTCATATTCCAAACACAATGGCCTTTCAAATAACAAAAAAAAAGAAGACTTTTGATAATACCCCACACGCATCCTGTTGACTTCTATTTCAACATCTCCCCGCCCTCATTGAAAGACCCTTTATTTGGGGAAACTATAATTTAAAAAACGAGTGTTAAAGCATAAAATTCATTTTTTAAATGGCTTAAACGACTTTAATAGTTGATGGATACAAATTAGTTCAAGTACAAAAGTTACAAGTCTTTGTAGCGGTGTTTTTGAAAACAAAATTAAGTGTTAATACTATACAGGGTACGGAATGTCTTCAACTCGGCTAGGTGGACCGACAAACTAGACGCACTCGAAAGGAGATTCCACATTGCACTATGTCTCCTGCGGATGGTGAAGGACTATCTCAGGGATCGAGAGTTGATTTACGAAACCTCAGAAGGCCCACGAAGAAAGAAAATAACTTCAGGAGCAGCGCAGGGATCGATCTTAGGACCATACCTCTGGAACATCTCTTATGATGACATTCTCCGCATGGAGATGCCTGAAGACAACTTTCTGGTCGGGTACGCAGACGACATCGCCACGGTGATCACGGCAAGAGACAAGGAAAACGCACAAAGAAAACTGAGCCAGGTCATGCGACGAGCAAACTCATGGATGGATGAGCATGGCCTCAACCTGGCAACAGAGAAAACTGAGATAGTCCTCCTGACAAAAAAGAGAATTTCCACTCAAATCGATTTCCAAATCGGGACCAAAGTGATAACAAGCAGCGCCGCAGTGAAGTATTTGGGACTGAGGCTTGACACGAAGCTAACCTTCTGGACACAAATACGGGCAGCAGCAGAAAGAGCGTCAAAAACAACATCATCACCGAGCAGATTAATGGCAAATAAAGGTAGACCAACTGCCAGTAAACGCAGACTACTGATTTCGACGACGCATGCTATCCTTTTATACGGAAGCGAAATCTGTGCGGACGCACTTAAACAACAGAAGTACCACAAACTTATGGCGGCAGTACAAGGACGATGAGCTCTACGCGTAGTCAGCTCCTACCGAACGGTGTGATAACCAGCCATCCTTGTAGTCGCAGGAGTGAATCCCATCGATCTTTTAGCGGCAGAAAGGAAGTACGTCTACGACAAAAAAGCGGAAATTGGATTGGAAGCGACATTCGAAAGAGCCAAGCAACTAAAAATTCAGGAGTGGCAAGAGCGGTGGAGCTCATAAAGCAGAGGAAGATGGACAGCGAGGCTAATCAGGAACGTGGCTGAGTGGAACGACCGGAAACACGGCGAGGTTAACTACTACGTCACCCAGTTACTCACCGGACACGGTTATTTCAACGCCTTCCTCCACAAGATCGGAAAAACAAACAGTCCAGCCTTACGGGGATTCACAAGAAGACGATGCAAGCCATACCTTCTTCGCGTGTAAAAGATGGTATGGAAAGAAGTTTAGTAGGCTTCAGCTCTTGAGTCAATTGAACCTTGTAAGATGTACATCGCTTACTTGTTCAAAACGTGACTATTGATAGATATAACTTCGAGGTGGTCAGTGAATTTGTCAACATGAGTACTGCTGTGAACTCTGCAAATGACATCAGCACTGAAGTCAAGCGAACAATAAATCTTGCTTATCGTTGTTTCTTTGGGCTTAGTAAGCAATTGAAGAATAAAGCCCAATCGAGAAGTACCAAGCTGTATCAAACTCTAATCATCCCGGTCTTGCTTTATGGTGCCGAAGCATGGACCCTCTCTCAGGCGGATGAAAGGCCCCTTGGTCTCTTCGATAGAAAGGTTCTACTTACAATGTATTGGCCGATTTGTGTGGATAGGCAAAATAACACCTGGCGGAGGCAATACAACAAAGAACTATACGAGCTGTACAGCGATGTGCCCCTGGTCAAAAAACTACGTGTTCGTCGCTTAAGATGGCTAGGGCGTGTAGAGCGACTGAACACCGACGCTCTAGCCTGTAAAGTATTGAACGCTGAGCCAGAGGGAACGAGAAACAAAGGCAGATCAAGTTGAGGGAGATACACACAGACTTGGTATCCAAAATTGGAGACAGCAAGCTAGAGGTCGATAAAGCTGGAAGGAGCCCAGGAGCACCCCGCGCTGTAGCGACAACTTCAAGAAGAAAGAAGAAGATTTTGTATTTTTATAGACAAACAAAATTGGCTTCCAATAATTTTAGATACAAAAATTATTGTATGTATTAAATAACATGTTGTCTTATGATAAATAATACCTTTTTAAGTATTATTAGGTTCAACAATTTTAAAGAGCCTGCTTCCTTACATATGTATTTATTTATTTATGTATTTAAATATGTAAACATATTCCTCATATATCCTTCATTTTCGTAAGAACCATATTAAAACAAAACAAATGAAAAGGGTAGGTCTTAGAAGCTCCAGCTCCATTGGCTTTGTGTAACAGCTCACAAAGGCCAAAAGAAGCAAATTATATTTGCAAATTATGGGTAGTCTATCTTAATCTTTCTTTTTGTATTCAAATTAATTATACGACTTTATTCGTTTTTTTTTCTTTTTGTTTTTTTCGTTTTTTGTTATGCGTATTGAGGGTTAATGTTTTTCATGCGCGTCCTTCTTTTCTCATCCCCCAATACATTTATGCACCTACTTGTGCTCTTTACCCATGTTTAACGTTGTGACACACATCTTAGATATAAAGCTTCCCTCTGTTCGTGGAAAATGGGGATACATACAGCAAACAAATTTATAACGCTTTTGAGGTTCTACATTAACAAAGCAATTCCAACAAACTCCTTTCCACATGATAGCCCTTTATCATCAACCAACAATTCAAGGACTTTCTATTAAGTATTTTCGTTTTGTACCTATGTATGTATTAATATTAAGATTGTTTTTTATCTAATTCTTTTGTTTCTTTTGATTTCCTTTTTTTCCTATCATTTTAATTTTTTTCTTTTCTTATTTTCTTAAAAGGACATGTTTTTCCATTTGGCCATATTTTTTTTTATTTGTTGAAGATTTTATTTTTTTTTTTGAGAACAAGAAATGTCGCTCGGAGCATTTTTATTTTAATGAATGAATGTGAAGTGCTTTTATTGGGGCCATGGAAACATTGATATGAACATTGAATCTATATATTTTTTTTAGGAAGAAATTTAAATTATCCCAACTTCTGTTTCCAAACTACGAGGACATTTAAATCTCAGGACATTTTCTGATCTATTTACTAATTGAACATTTGATATAATTCATTAACTACAAGCAAAACAAAAATATTATTTAAATGGTATCCCGTGGATGTGGCAGCAGTCGAATATTTCAAGGTAAATTTGTAGATGAAAATTTTATAGAAATCAGGGCCTATTTCTGGCATCAATTGACAGATTTTAATTTATGATTTTGCTGTCGTAGAGACGAGTTTATTGAAATTAAAATTAAAATTACTTTGTATCTTTTATAGACCGCGAAAGGTGGATTCTGGGCTCAACGAAATCAATTCACGCAATTTTAAGATTGCTATTGACTTCGTCGCATATTCAAAGTCTTCGAAATCACCTTATTTACTTTTTGTTCATTCGCCCTCAAAAAAGGGAAGACGAGGGAGTTGGGAAATAGAAGAGACCATACAAATATTAATGGCAAAAGAGCGTTTTTTTTTAGGGATTATTTGACTTTATGTTTTTTTGAAACAAAATTTCTTCCAAATTTTTCGATTTTAAATTGAATGGAAAAAAAAATTCCGTCAATCCCCAACCTGAATTCAATGGAAAATTAATTAAAAATATAGAGTTTTTTTTCAATTGGCGCAGGTAGATTATGGCAGCCTGTGCCAGCCATGCTGTTTGGTTGACATCTGTCAAATCGTTAATTTATAATTCAGTTAGTGGTGTCAAATCACCATGGTAAGTTACCACGTCCAAATGATAAAACTTGACTATCAAAATGAATATTCATTAGTGCAAACTTTGCGCGAAATTTGAGTACATTTTACGGTGCACTGTTGACCACGTCCACCGTCAACATTTGGTGGTCAAATCTAAGACGAATGGTTTGTAAATCAATCAGCCAACATTCGTAAGTGTAAGGAATGCAAAATCGACTGAGAACATCGCTGCTGTCTCTGAAAGTGTACAGTAGATTACCGTTTGTTGTTGATTTTGGGGCGGCGGCGGCCGGCGGTATGAGTCCATACTTTTCACCGTCAATGGCGAGCGCTACAAAACGATGATAAATAATTTCTTATGGTCCAAACTGAACCATGTGGACCTAAACGATATGTGGTTCCAGTAGGACGGCGCTTTGCGCCACACAACAAACGGACATTTTGCATGAATGATTTGAGGGTAATACTAAGTCTTGCAAAGGTTACTTAAATTGGCCACAAGGTCATGTGATTTGGTTCAGACAAACTCTCTTGTGAGGTTTCCTGGAGTCACAGATCTATGGGAACTAACCCACAAAAGACTAATGCCCTTCAAGTAAACATAACACATCAGGTCATTGCTCAAGCCGAATCTATGCGAAAATTGGACCCTTCGGATCCGTGCCACTAAAAGAAGGTGGGGAGGGCCTCTGAACGATGTCATATTCCATACATAATGGCATATACAGGCCTTACAAATAAAATTAAAATTTTGTTAATACTCCAGACACAGTTTGTTTTATTCCATTTCAACATCTACTCGCCCTTTCTTTCAATACCTTTTAGGAACTTATTTAGGCAAGAACAAAAATTATAAATCGTGATAGTGTTCTTTTAAGAATATAAGCAAAATTTTTAAAACATTTTTAAGAAAAAATTTTGAACTTTATTTTATTATTGTACATATATACAAATTAATTTTGTTTTTTTAAATCTAAAAAATATTTTTGTTATTTAAGTTTTGAAATGCAATATTTTTCAAACTTTTTAAAATCTCTCTAAATAAAATTTCATTACAATCTGTTAGGCCAATAATGTGAGATTCGAATAAATGGTTCTATGGTGGGTACATCAGTTATATCTCAAATTCAAAATTATTTTTATTAAATTATTGATCGTAAAAATGAAGCTGAAAAAAAAAATTTATCAAAATTCTAGCTGCCGTTTTCGAGAAAAATATGATTTTCGAAACCCATTTTGTATCATTTGTAACGTGAATAACTTTATTTTTAGATAAAATAAAATTTTTTCTCACATCTTGTAGATTGTATTAAAAATAATTTAAATGTCAATTTTTTAAAAAAAAACGAGCATTGAAATATTGTGTGTTTAAAAACACAGAAATTATTTTGTTTTTGAATCCACAAAAAAATATTCTGAAAATTTGAAAACTAATAGATTAGATTATATTAGATTAGATTAAATTTTATTACTCTAGGTAGGTGGTAGGTTTTACATTATTTACAATCATTAAAGCATGGCTTTGCCGTCTGCCTCATTGACAACTTATATGAAAATTAAAAAAAAAATTATAAATGTAACAAATCAATTTCGTTTAAAAATATAAAATAAAAATCAAAAATTTTCGCTTAAGATTCTTCTTCGATACATAAGTGCAGTTTTACACAATTTAAACATTTTGGGTACATCTAATTCGTTGAGATATTTTATTGAAAACTCTTCAGATAAAAAATCACTTCCAAAGACGTGTCTTCTTGTTTCTCTGAGTACGGGACATCTCCCAAGAAAATGAAAAATATCTTCTCTTTCTGCCATATTACACATTCCGCATAATATGGGTAGATCATCACGGTGCGGTATAAAGTTGAGATTCAAAAGTTCACCTCTCAATCTGAACATACATGTTATTTGTTTAATCGTGCAGTCGCACAGTGGGCCCAAGTGATGTTTTTTGTCTCAAAAATCTGTAACTTTTTTGTTTCTTGAAATAACTCAGTGAAATTTTGTACACATAATCTTCAATGTATTAGCTATCAAATAACACAAATTTTTTAAGTGTAAATTTATTTTAATAAAATTTAAAAATTATTCAAAGTTCAAAATTAAGAATTTAGGGCTATAACATGACTTAAAATATATTGTGTAACATTTAAAATTCATTTTTTTTCTAAAACTAATTAACTAACAATAGTGTTTGAAAGAAGGGATTATATGTTTTCCAGGAGGTGCATAGTTTCTTCGCAAAGCTCTTTGGACACAGATGATTGTTTTTTGCGTAAGCTTGAAATAAGTGGATCTGTGTGCTTCTTCTGATAACTGACCTATGGAATGTAATACCATTTATATTTGTCCACATAAAGCTGAGCTGTATTTAAGCCATACTCGCCAAACTTCTGAGCATCTACAGGCACTCCTGATGAAAGAGTTTGCAGAATAACGTAAAACCTTTTTATTAATTCTTCATCTACTCCTGTGATATTGGTAGAACAATTATTGTAGTTTTGGAAAAATCTCCGTGCAGTGTTACCATCATTACTATTACCCGTACTCAGTTCTTCTTCTTTACTTTTTTTGTTTTCGAAAGTATTTGCAGACCACTTCTCAAAGGCAAGATTGAATCATTAGGTCATTCATCTCCTTGGGTTTTGCTCCACATACTGTACACACGGCACTCGAGCTTGTTTCAGTTAGGACTTGACCAACTTTCCCATCAATCATTGTCAAAAAAAGCTCATGTTGAATTTGTATTACTTCGTCAGTTTTATTTAATTGAGTCACTTGTAATTGATTGATCTGGTTTTATAAAGCATTAACAACTTCTTTTGTCTTATCAGGGGTTTATTTTGATAACTCTATTAATATTGGACGACTGAAGAAAAAGTTTTATTTTGCCATAACACCACGTTAGTATCCGTGTTAATAAGTTTGATCGGAACGAGTGAGGCTATAAATAAGTTGGCATCAGATATAACATCATTTTCACCTAATAATATTTGTTTGTATTCACTTTGTCCCGAAGAGCCATCACAACCCCATTTAGTAAAGAGTTTCAGATTTGTAGATCCAGAAGTATAGACAGAATCGATTTGCAAGATACGTCTAGCAGTATGGTCTAACAAATCTTGTACCTGAACTTTAGCTCCTATATCACTTACAGTAATGCTTGGCTCTGGTGGGTAGCACAGTTGCTTCGCTTGGGCTAACATTTGATAAGATGGAAATATTGAACATTTTCTTCCAACCAAGCAAGACCTTAAATATTTGTATTGGTATTTAGATAGATCTAAATCGATAAAGATACCCATAGCTTCGTCAGTTGAATAAGGAATATTAAGGGCTGAATCATGTGAAATTTCCTTCAAAAGTTTTTTTTGTTCGTCCTTACTTAAATTACGTATTATAGCTACAATTGCACCTTCTTCTGATTCTCCTAAAGACCTTAGTCCTTGAGTATATGCATTATGTAGGTGTTCCAATCCATACTCTTGAAATAATTCCATATTTTTACGTTTTTTCTGATGACTCACGATATATTTTACAAGGTCTTCCTAGTTGTCCAAATGAATATGGTTGCTCTTTATCAAAAATGACTTTGAACTCACTATCCAACCACTGTTTATTATTTTTTACAAAACGATCTCTTGTTCTAGATGCTTTCATCCACCGATCATTAAATTTTGAAATAAAGTTTTTACTGATACGTGATACAGCATTTTCAAGTTTCGTACCTGATAATTCAAATTTAGAATTAAGGTAATTCGTAAGGCCTATTGAATTGCATCCATTGTTTATAAAGTAGTTGCTCAATTCGTTTACAGAAAACACTAAATAACTCATTTTTTAACTTTTTTTTTCGCACGTACCTAATAAAAAACCCGGGCTCACAAATTTTCCTTTTTAAATTCAACATAAACATTAAGAAAGTATAAAATCATTATAAATAACGGAAGTTATAAGCCCAACAAATTAAAAAAAAAATCAATTTAACCTTAAAAAAAAAACAAACAAAAAAGCTAATCTTAGATTTTTTGTTTTGTAGCTACCTTATTATACGCTTATAGCTCTTGATCAAAGGGGGGCAGATTGGGGCAAATTTTTTTTCTTTTGCCATTTTATTAATGAAATGAGGAATCTTTTGCATAATAAAAGAAAACAGCGGAAGACAGCGGAACCATTTAAAACCTTAGCCAAAGATAAAAACAAAGGAAAAAAAACAACAAATTTACAAAAATTATTAAATTTATTAAACTAATATTTTTTTCTGTAATATCAATTCATTTGAAAAGCTAAAACTACAAGCTTTCTAACGATATATAACACTTGTGTGATCACATTATAAAACAAATGAAGAAAATTGTACTAAAGGAATTCTTCATTTCGCCATGCATATATAGGGTTGTGTCGGGCACCACTTAAGGTAGCCATATTATTGAGCCATGCAACTTAATTCATAAAATTTTAATTGCGGTACAAAATTTGAACTTTTCTTGATACATTTGCATAAAAAGTCAAGCTTTCGTAATAATTTTGACAAAAACATTTTTGAGACGCAAAATGGCATTTGGGCCCACTGTGAGTCGTCCCGAAAATAGTTGTAATTGTTAAGATTGTGGTTCAGCTTACTGTAAATCATCCTGTGTATGGATTCATTTGCTTCTTCAGCATATTGCAATCTAAAACGATCATCTAAGGTTGAAATCAGTTGATACAATAAGGGCTTCCAAGTACTGTAGTCATCAAGGTTTAACTCTAAACTAATACTATTGGAAGCTTTAGCATACGAAAAATTATCAAAAGCAGTTGTACCGTTTCTGGGAAATCTAAAATCCTCTTAGTTCATATTTCATTAATATTTTTAAATATTTTTTTTTTTCGCCATCGGTACTGCTTAATGCCAGCATTTGTAACAATATTCCTTTTCTCTTCGGGTTTTTTCACCTTTAGATACTAGGAAACACAAGCTTGTCACAGTCATCATTTAGCGTGGTGATAGGATAAAGCCTAACACTCTACTAAAAAAACGAACAAATATGACAAACAAAGAAATAATAAATATTAATCTACTATCTGTAGCTACAAAAATAACTACAAGTCAAATATCACTTGCTATAAAAACAATAAATTATTAGGAATTAAACAACTTTTTTCTTACAAAAACTAAGCGAGTTTTGAATACTTAATGAGAACGCCCATACAACTTGTGCTTAAGTCAGTGACGTTTATTCGAAGGTACGCAGGTGTTCACCGTACACCCTACCAAAATCATCACATAAGTCACATCCCATATTTCACGTTCTCCTTATTCAAGCCAACCACGGCAATTCATTCAAATGCAATGGATGAAGAATACATTTTCAAGCAAAATAACAAAAATAGTACTCTAGGGTGTTCTCCTCATATAAACGCACCGACCGACCTCCGAAACCAAGGTAAAGCACATCCACATCCACACAAAAAAATGCAAAGAAGAGACAAAATGTGTATATATAAATCCAAAATTCTATATTCCTTGGTGTTCACCTTTATCGAGCGCACCGCGATCCTTCATCCGAATGGACAGAGAATTGAGAGAATTCATTCTCACGCTACAATCACGGTTGCCACTTGAAAAAAAGAATTGTGTCCAAAGTTGAAAATAAAAATGACCAAATGTAGTTAAAAATGACCAACATAAAAAAAGAAACACAAACAAACAAAAAACAGAACAATTAATTCATCACATTTGTTGGAGCATATGTTCTTATATATATTATACAGCTTATCTACACGTTATTTTTAAATTATTAAAAAAAAAAACAAAAACAATAAAAGATCATGATTGCACAAAATTTAAGTTGAATTAGTACGATGTTAAGGCTGTTTAAGTATATGAATCTAGGTAAAACCAACGATTTTGCAAATTTCGATCAAATTTAGCATCATACTTTCTCTACCCTTTCATTAAATACCTATTTTAGTTTTTTAGTATCGTGCTAACTTCATCAAAACAGGTCTGTTTGTTTAGTTTCTTGCATGAACTGCCATTACTTTAGTGTTTAGTAGTAATTTATTAAAAAAATAGCCTTAGCACTATACTGGTTAGAAAATGTTTAAAATTAAGAAAGAGTTAGTAATCTACTTAAAAGGTAGCAAATTGTTAAGTAGTAACATCATAATACCTTATTACTAAGGTGTTTAAAATTTTGCGCGATATGTTTATGTATGAAGATCAATTACTGCCACTTAATAACTATAAAAATAAATATTTGTTTTCACAAACGCTATTTTAAAACAAATTTTTTGCAGACCAATACCCATTGCTAATTTTTTTATCTTCACACTCTTTGGCTAGCATTATATTATTAATGGTTTCAAAATTGAGTCCAATTCTTAATTTAGTTTTTATTAAACTTAATTCGTAAAATTTTCGCTCGCAAATTACCCAATATTTTATGCGGTGGAACTGCGCAATATTTTTAGAAATTCCTTAAATTGGTTGATGCGGTTGGCACTATAAGCAAAAAATGTATGTATTATGTTGCGACACTTTTTTTCAACTTCACTAGGAACTTTTTGCAGTAATATGCAAAGCGATGGTCATTAACCTCACTAACCATAACACTAGCCTCATCAGTTGAAAGACCAATTAAATTTTCAAATAGTATATTTTATTTTTACCCAGCGAAGAACAACATTGCGCAAAATTAACGCACAACATTAAGTTTTCCAGCTATCTATCATTAGGGGTGTTCACATGGAAGAACATCTTGTACAACATGGTTCGATAACCATCAATGTTCTATCATATGAACGCAAAACCGAACAATGTTGCATGGTTTTCAAAATATTTTGAAAACCTGCGTGGTTCGTGCAACCAACCAACCTGTGTGAACAGATGTTGACAACTTTGATATTTTTTTTCATTCTGTAAATTGTCTCGGCCATAAAACATTCAACGGAAAAATGGCATCTATACCAAATAATGAGTTTTAAAAAGATTTTTTGAACTTTATAATAAGAAATTTACCAGAATTGTGGAAAATAAAAAGTGAAATTTATAAAGAATAAATTTTATAAGAATAAAACTCCTAACAAAATATAAAGAAGTGGGAGAAAATGCAAGTTTCGCGTTTTCTTCCTCTTTAAGAATATTGTTCATAATTACGGCTGCCAAAATTTGTATCGCCATATTGCTTCCGTTCGCTTCTAAGATATAAAAATAATGATGTTCGACAACATCAGTATCCTATGTGAACGCAAAGTAGTGTGTACAGTTATTTTCCCATGGAACAATGTTGTACAACCATGTTCTTCCATGTGAACCCCCCTATTAAATTCGCAAGTGATGGAAATGAACGCATTCAGGTTTTCTGCATTCAGTGATCGTGCTAGGGTATTGTTGTTCAATTAAACACATTAATGCACTGTTTATATCATACGATAATAAAACTGCTTTTGGTACATTTCATTTTTAAGAACATATGGTAAAAGTAAAAGAAAAATTTTTTTTCAATTCGTTGAAAAAATGACCAAATGGAATAAAAAATGACCATGTGACCAAGTGAAAAAATAATGACCAGATTTGGTCATAAATGACCAAACTGGCAACCGTGGCTACAATGTTCTCAGTTCTCACAATGTCAACCTCAACCGCTCAACGTACCGACGAAGGGCAAGGGCAACGCGACGTAAAGCAAATCAACATACAGAAACAACTCAAACATCAAACTACAGAAAAGAAGGCAAATTGGTTTGGTGTATGGTGTTCAACTGCATTGAGCGTACCATCCTCAATTCGGCATCGAGAGAGAGGGTGAACTCTGATATGATTCATTTTCATTATGGAGTGCGAATTCATTGTATACCAGTTGTTGTACAAACACAAGGTCACAAGTGTACAACAGAACAACACACAACCAGGGTTCGGACTTCATAAATCGCAGATCGCAGTAAATTGGCAAAGAAATCGCAGTAAAACAAAAATTTTCGCAGTAGAAATACATATATTTTTTTGATTAGGTAACAACAAATTATAAACAAAGGAACCAAAGTTAAATCACATTTAAATCATCGTTGATTGTTAAAACAACATAAGTGATGTGATTTTTCACGGAAGAAAAAAAAACATATTAAAAAATTCTTAAAAATCGAAACACTCTAATAGGATTTTCGGGTTAAAAAAATTACAACGACTACAAGGCCAAAAATGTAGGATTTTTTGTATCTCCTGTAAAAAAATTAAAATTTCAGTTATGTTGTTTTAACAATCAGCGATTCACTTACATAGTATTTGTGAACAAATATACTCTTACTCGATAATGAAAATGTATAGTTTTAGCAAAAATACATGAAGCTAGGTAATCAAAATAAATTTACCATCTACAAATTTGTACTTTTTGAAGCAAGAACAAATTAAAGAATAGTAGAACTAAAAACGTATATAGCTGACAAGACCTGCACTAAAGAGACAAGAATCTTTTTGAATTTTGACATTTTGTAATGAGCACATTTATTTCTATGATCAGTGCTGCTATTCAAACAAAATCTGAAGAATCGTTCTGGTCTTTTCGTAAAAAAATTTGCTGAAAATCAAAAAAAATTCCCAACTGATGGCTTTGTTCGATAGCTCGAAAAATATTATTAAATAAAATGAAAAAGAATCAAGAAATTGAAATATAAAAATCTAAAGTTTATTGAATATTAATAATGGAAAGAAAGACGAACTAAACCCGATGCGGTATGCTGCTAAAGTGAAAGAGCGTAAGTCTTTTGATAATTGACAAGCTATTGATTTGAGTTCAAGATAAAATGAAATGTAGGCGTTGCCAAATATACAAAATTACAGTGGATAGCTAACTAAAGTTTCGGATAAGAATTGTAATAGATCTTAAACAGCTTCGAACGCCTTAAAAGTTCCTATGGTCCGTTTTTTGATTTTGTGAAGCTTGAGAATGAACTTACTGTGTTTTTTAAACTTACTCAGTCACAATTTAAAAATATTTCCATTAAGGACATTCCAAAAATGCTCGATAATATGGAACTAAAAGACTTTTTTTTCGAAAATTTTTAAACTAAGCTCACTAATCTTGACGATTCCAGTATCAAGTAGCTTTGTCGAGCGATCTTTTTCTGCCCTTCAGCGCATAAAATCATATGCCAGAAATAAAATGCTAGAGAACAGATTGTCAGAACTGGAAATTATTTCAATAGAAAAATCATTTCTCTAGGAAATTAAAGCAAAAGCTATTTTTTATGATTATGTTTTATCAGTATGTTTTTTTTGAAGAAATCCCGTCACATCGACCTTTATATACAAGTTAATATCTGTTGGACTGCGTTAACTTTACTGATTACTAAACTACTAAACAACACAAAAAAAGAAAAAACAAAAAAAAAAAATATACAAAAAATATAAAAAAAATAAAAACAAAAACAAAATAAAAAAAAAGAAACGAAATGTCTATTACGTCCTCGTCGTGATCCTGGATTAAAACTTAAAATAGATAAATGATTAGAAAAAAAAAGTTATAGTGAACACCCTACTGAAACCACCACGGCACGTCACTGGCTTAAGTGTAAGCTCTGAGTAACTCAAATCGAAAACATCATGGTTTACATTAGACTCATGTTTCATACGTGTCAAAGGCTCATTGAGATTGAGACCATAATTGGTACGGTGGAAGTCTATATGAAAAATTTCAGAGTTCCGTGAACTGTTGCTTCTAGCTTTAAAACGAATTTGTTCTAGAAGAACCAGTGAATCTATGGAACCAACCAAGAATTCATGTTTAAAAGAAAAAGGCGATGATTTGGGTCACTCCAATTAAGATGACTTAATGCGAAGCGTACATATTTACGTTGGACAGATTCGATTCGATCATTGTGTATTGAGTAAAGTGGCGACCATACAGAACTAGCATATTCTAATTGGGGACGAACAAAGGTGTTGTACAACGAAGATGTTACAAAACTGCACACGAAAATTCCGCACTCCAACGCTTAATAAATCCAAGCATTGAGTTTGCTTTACTGACAATTTTCTCAATGTTGAGTGAAAAGTCTAGATTTTGCGAGACGTGAACGCCCAGGTCGCATGTTGTATCTACCTTACTTAGAATGGCTTGATTTATGCTGTAATTGTAGCATGTTGGTTTTTTTTCTTCTAAAGAAGAACATTGATTGGCACTTTGAAACATTTAGAAAGAGATTGTTATATGAACACCATTCAGAAAACATATTAATGTCATTTTGAAGAGAAACAGAATCGGATTGGTTTCTGATGATTTTAAATAATTTAATATCATCTGCGTAGATAAGAACCATACATGATTTTATAATTGAAACAACATCATTGATTGATACTATGAAAAGAAGTGGACCAAGGTGACTACCTTGTGGAACACCAGAGTCAGCATTAATTGGATTAGAAACGATTCCTTTAAAAAGAACTTGGTATGTCTTTCCCAAATATCTTTTTCAAATAAGACCTGATCCATTGAACGAAAGCAGAAGGGAATCCAAGAAATGAAAGCTTAAATAAAATTAGGCTATGAGACAACTTGTCGAAGGCCTTACTGAAATCTGTATAAATACAATCAACTTGATGACCATCCTCGATAGTTTTATTTGTAAACGACTTGAATTCAACAAAATAAGTAACAGTAGATTTCTTTTTCATAAGCCTATGTTGCTCGCTTGCAAGGAAAGGTTTGCAGCTGAAAAAAGAACTCTTAAATATGATAGTTTCAAATAGTTTCGGTAAGCACGAAAGTTTTGCTATTGGTCTATAATTAGAAATATCACCGCGATTTTCTTTTTTGTGAATAGGTATAATGAATGAATTTTTCCAAATTTTGGGGAAAACAGCTTGTTTTAGGGAATTTTGAAATAAAAACGTTATGGGTCTTGCCAGAGGTTTGCAACAATTTTTTTTTTAAATATACGCCGGAATTCCATCTGGTCCACTGGACGTGTCGTGGTCTAAGCCCGAAAGATGGTCTAATATATCCTCAACTATAATTCACAAGATATCACGTTGTCAACAAACAAAACTTCCTGCGCAAAAAAGAGACGTTGGTGGGCATTAAACAAATTTCGTCATCAGAAAGAAACCATTCTAGATCAGGAAGATTAAAGTCTCCTGCAAGAAGAACATCGTCAAAAGGATCGCAATTATCAGAAATATAGTTAATGGCATTTGAAGCAATATTATATATTTCCAATGGGCTTTTTGGAGGGATGTAAATATTTATTATATAAAGGAATTTATTTCCGATACATACTTTAACACAAATAATATCAACCGAGTCAGTATTATGGATCAGCTATGAAAAACGCTTCGCATAGCAATGATAATTCCACCACCCACGGAAGCTAAAGGATCAGAATATCTATATTTATGGTACACAACAAAATCGGTAGGACTATGTTAAGGCTCATGTCTATAGGTGGAAGCCAACATTGAAGCATTTATTTGTAACATACCGGCCGAAATGTTAGAAAGAGTTTGCCAAATTCAATTGGACTAAGCGGATGGACCATTTGAGGCGCAGCCGCGGCCAACATTTGCATGAAATAATATTTCTGAATTTTATGTTTTTTTTTTTTTTTTTTGAATTTCCTATAGCTCTTAAAAAATCACTCGTTAAAAAAACTTATTCAAATCCTGATGCCGATAATGAGAAACTCGAAAATCGAAAAATGGTTTAATAGAAGGTTCTGTGCCTAATGACTAATTTATCAAAATTCTATTCGCCGTGTTCTAGAAAAATACGATTTTCGAAAACCTATTTAGGCTGTAGTCGAACAGAGACCTATTTTTTTCATCTTCTCTATCATCGTAATGTGAATTTAATCAAAATCTCGAGTTCGATTTTTTTAAGAATACATACATATTCTTCAAAGATATTTTGGGATATAATTCTTGGGTATATGCTAAGAAAAATATCATTGTACAGTATGAGTATATAACCAATGTTCAAATGATATCCCGGGGATTTAAAAAAAAGGTTTACTTTTGTTGGCCCTGACCCGTGTCAACGGAAATTGCTCTGTAAATCTTAATGGAAGTTTGTTTAGGACTTCATTTTTAGAAGAAGTGTTAAACTTTATAAGAGAGTTTAAATAAAGTTGATATACGAGTATCTTGTTGCAGACTTCAGATATCCAATTTCTAAGCCTGTTCATTTTTTGTAACCCACGTTTATTTCGGATTTCATTGCAAGTTAATACCAAGTTAATTTCAAGAAAGACTAAAACCTCGAGTTTGATATTCATTTGCAAGTACCATCTTTCGCAAGTAAAAAGATAAAACGTACATAAACATAAAAAGATTAAACATACAAATTTTAAAACAGTTATCAAAATTGCAAAAATTAACCATAAACGAATTTCATCTAGGTTAACCACTTTCTAATTATTTATTCTACAAATGAACTCCAGGGAATCAGTTTTAATGAACTCATATAAAAATACCCCTTTGGACAAACAAATATCTGAAAATACTACACACAATCAACAACAGCAGGCTTTCAATTCGAAAAGGATGTGGTATCCCCTTGCCATTCATAAAGGTATAGAACGAATGTCTTCATATCCCAGTGGATTCAAATTGAAATTAACAAATCATTTATCAAATTAATCAAAATGCAAAATTCAACAATTCAACAAACCATTGAAATAAAACACATGGGTGAGTTTAAATCCATGTTTGTATGTACATATAATATCTCAAAAGGGGTCTAGTCTTCGCGCCTTGGTTATGCAAGGACATTATAATCCTGTGATCTTATGTTGTTTCGCAATTCATCAATTGTTTGGGTGATTCTAATAAAATGATCAATGTTTGCATAAAACAATTACTACAAAACAAGGAATTAAGTCAAAAAAATACTTCCTACAAATTCATTCTCAAATGAAATCTCTGACTGGATCGCACGGGTTAGCTCTTATGTTCAAGAGGCTTAGAATTTTATTAATTGTTAATTGCATATTTAAAAAACATTTATGTAATTAAGAGAAATTTTCAAAAGCTTTAAATATATTTTTTTCAATTAATAAATCAACAACCTGAGTTGAAAAAAATTGAAAGAAATTTGATTTCTGTAACATATAAAGGGGTTTTCCAATAGATATTTTCAAACTTTGACAGGTGATGGCGGCCATTTTGTTTAAGTTACATCCGTCAAATCAGCTGTCATTTATTAAATCTGTCTTGCCACAAGACAAGAACTCTGGAACTCGGCTTTTCGCAGACCACAATTTGGCGAATTTTACGTCAGGACTTGGGACTACACCCTTACAAAATTTGAGCTCAGATTTAACGACCTAAGCAACGACGAATGTTCACTAACAAGACTCTTCAATTTCGTTCGAAAAATCATATTCAGCGACGAGACTCATTTCTGTATAAATGGGTTTGTCAACAAGCAAAATTGTCGAATGAATTTGATACGATCACAATCCACATGAGATCCACAAAATTGAAATACATCCAGGGGAAGTCACTGTTTCGAGTGGATTGTGGGCTGGCGGCATCATCGGTTCATAATTCTTTGAGAATGACGTTGGTCAGGCCATCACCGTCAAATGCGATCGCTATGGTTTCAACAGGACGGAACTACAAGCCACACCGTCCGTACTACAATAGACAGTTTGCCTGAACGATTTCCGAACATGGTTATCTCAGGCAGAGGCGATGTGAATTCGCCACCGATATCGAGTGATTTGAACCCGTTAGATATCTTCTTGTTAGGTTTTCTTAAGTCACATCAGATCCATGTCAATGAAGCACAAAGCAACAGGGCAACCACCATAGTCCAATGCCTTAGGTCAAATTTAGCTTGACCTACTATGCGCCAGAGTTTTAAAAAATTGGAGGCTTAGGATGAGCAAATCTACTCCAGCTAGTTCGGTCCCTAACAAGCTGTCTCTAGTTTCACACCTCCCCGATTACTTTTACCTTGTCGTATTGGGGAGGCTTAAGTCTATCGAGCTGGGGATTTAGGATCCTATCTCAGTTAATCTGAGCAATGGATCCCTGGTGCTGATTATACAAATCTTGGGCGATGTGATCGGCCAAAACGTAAAGTAAAGTAATTGAGATAGTGTTCCCTTTTGTTCGATGTTTAACAAAATCGTTAAAATTAAGAAAGATTGCTTAGGACTATCGTTCCTAGTTCGTTGTAGGGCGAATAAAGACTAATCAAGGGTGCACAATCCTAGTTGTTGATTACTACTTCGATCGATGACTGGGTGTGTGTATTCTAGGGTTGACAGGCCCTGAGTTCTCCTGAGTATATTCTGGCATCATGGCAGATAGTGCCCAATAAAAAGTACTGACAAGCGTCATAAGAACGCGTCTTTACTTAAGCTATCTATGAGGTAGGACCCATCGAGCATCATGGTGGCTGTGGTTTATTCCGAATGCGGAGACACATGGTTTTCAAGCGTGCTTGAATTCAAGAGGTCTTAAATAGAACTCGCTCCATAGCAAGAGGTGTACACATGCTACAACATGTCACAGCATTGTGTGCTTCGGCTATATCAGAGAGCTCATGGTCAGGCCTCAATCTGACTCCGATGTGGGTAGGCTCACCTTGGAATTAAGTCTTAATTGACAGGTGTCCACGTGAAACACTTTAAGGTTCTAGTTTCACACGCCAAGTTGGATAAGGTTATCTCCAACTTGTGAGCGCCATCTGAGTAGCAGTATTTTTCTACTGCCCAATCCTTCGCGATTAGATTCAATAACTTTCCGGGCCGGAGCCCAATCAATCAATGGTTTCTCTGTACAGCCGGCACAATTCATGCTTAAATATCTTTTCCTCCACCCCCCATCTATGCAGACAGGACCAAAAATCGCTCGGAGAAATTTCTTCTCAAAACATCTTAAAGCGTTCTCATTCACTTTTGACAAGGTCCATGTCTTTTCCTTGTATGGAGCGCATTGGTTTTGAACCAGTATATATCGCAGCAGGAGAAAAACATTGACCCGAGTAAGGTATTCCACATTCGTGTTCTGAGGCTTAAGGAAGAATCTCTGAACTCAACATTTCGCCCGAAGTTGAGCTCAAGGGTAACCTGATGGGCATTCTCCGAAGCGCGAGTATTAAGGTTGAATTGCTTTTCTGGACATTAAAGCAACTGAAAATTGCATAAGAACAAAAATCAATTAGGGGTCATTGCGGCTTGTAGAGAGTCTATATCTTGTGACTTAGGTTAGGTTAAGTTGAAGTGGCTGTTGGCATCGTAGCTATCACGCTTTGACCAGAGTTGTTCCATTGTGATACCACATGAATCTAGAGATTTACTTCGTACTCGTTCAACCATTTGGAACTCCTTATGAAGCCAAAGAGTGATTAAGGATATCAAACACTTAGAGCGTTTCAGATCAAGCAGTGCCCAGATTTAGTCTTCCTCACTATTCCATATAAGGTTTGTTTTCTCTGTAGCATGTTGTTTCAGCATAAATTTATGCTAGCGATGGGCATAAGTTTTATGAGGCAAGATAGTAGGTCATTGTCGAGTTCGTCAGCCTTGCAGTTCGGTGGAATATCCCTATATGGTCTGGCTCCCAACAGAGTTGAATTTTGAACTCCATTAGATGAACGGCAGTTAAGGGCCTCTATACAGTTGGTAGACATCGAGCCCAGAGATTAAATAGACCCGATTGATTAACCAAGAAGATGCAGATATCAAATGGTGATAAAACGTCATTAAGGCAAGACAGAATTTCTGTAACTGCCATAAGTTCCCGTCTGGAGCACGCTAAATGATAAAGAAGACGAAAAAAATCATAATTTTAGTCACCGCCAACCCCATCATCAGTTTCCAATCCGACGGTATAAAAATGGATAGAAACCTAGTGACTTACAACTTCCGTGCGTATCTATTATCAGAAATGAAGGGGACCTACAGTTTTCTGTCCATTTCGAACGGCTTCCGAAAAGCACCTATCATGACAAAGGATTCTATTGGAGGATTTATCACATCCTCGTAAGAGGTAGTACACCCGTACACCCTGAAAAACATTTTGGCAGTCATTAAGCATCAAACCCAAGACCCTGATATGTTCAAAGCCAGGCGGTAGCCAGAGCTATTTCGCCAATTGTCAAGAAGTCAAAACTGGTTGCTCGTTGCCATAGTTAATTAAGATCGCTTGGCAAAACAAATTCAGTCTCCCTTTGGTGGATCCCGGGGCACCGTGACATTTGTTGAAATGAAATGCCTGACAAACTGGCCAAAAACGGTTCATCACTTGAACCGAGCCAAATTGTACCCGGGGTAGTCATGCCATTGGAGCAGGAAAAGTATAGAATTCTCCAAAGTTTACTCAAGAAAGCAAATGACAGGTTGTCAACAATTGAAAGCTGTAAGGTTTCAAGAAAACTTTGGCCAGATATTTCAATAAAAAAAACGGGATTTATTGAAGCTTAGCAGACCTCAATTACCTCTCTTGGTTGGAATCCTTACGGCTCACAGTTAACTCGAAACCCACAAAAGCAGAATAAGCATCAGCACATCTGACTTATGCCGAGGGTGTCAAGACGAAGAGGTGGAAGAGGGCTCATCTCACTCCCTTTGTGAATGCCCCAGCATAACCAGAACTAGAAAAGATGCCCTCGGAGAACACTTCTTCGACGAACTTGGCGACGTCTTATTTTTTTATTTTTCCACTAAAAAGCATCCTTAACTTTATTCCTATCCTCTTATCCCTCACATTCTTATACATTACCCACACCTTGGGGAGCACAATGGATCCATTGAAAGGGATACGGCTTGCCACATGATAACCTCACCTAACCTAAGACCCTCTGACAGCGACAGTCCCACCCACAAACTACCAGAGATATTAGTGTCCCCTTATGACAAATAAGCCTTATTGGAAGATTATCTTTGCTATCAAAGCGCGAATGCCGCCCGCCTCTCATTTAATGTCAGTTCTAAACTCCGATGTCATGGTCCCTATTTCCTGATGGGAATAGAAGTCATGTTGACAAACAGGCAGGTAGATAGATCTATAGAAGCTGTCCTTCGAGTAATGTATATTAAACGACTACGACAAATTCCTAATGAATGTTTCTATACCTAATGGTATTTCTTAATAATTGACTTTGTGGAAAATTCTAGTAGCAGTAATTCCCTAGTTCCTATAGTAACCATTACAGGGATTTTTAAATTTAATTTTTTGTAGTTCCGGCTTCCTATTCTGAGAACAAAAGATTAATCATAATTTGACAGCTGCAGGATATGATTATAATTCAGTCCTGCGGACCCCATCACTTTCAACTTTGATTTATAAAAGTTCATCCTGTGAGGAGAAGCAATCGACATGGGATGCAGGAAGCTATTTTAACAAAAGACGAGAAAGTTTATTTTTGCTTTTTATGGTGATTTACATAGTGGTCCGTCATTATCGTTAGTCGTCAAAAATAAAAAAAAATGTGCAAATCCTTGCCAACGTTCTTACATACATGCGCCTGGTCAAGCAAAAAAAAAGTAATAAAAATGAATGTGTCGAAAGGAAGACTGTACTCTGTGCTCCAACCCCACAGAGTCCACATTAATATGACCCCCGACGACCTATTGTCCTATGCAGAATTCTGCTTTTAATTACTATACTGGTTATGATAACTATCGAGACTTATAATACTGTACTCACCACGCCGTCGCCAATGTGATGAATGGTGCATGGAATGTGTGCTGTGGCACCGATTTGCGTTGTCACAATGGTTGAGTTCTGGGTGCCAAAGAACATTGGGGTCTTGAAAATGTCCTCGCCGCTGCCATCGGCAATGACAGACGTCCCTCCGTTGTTGCTGTTATACATTGTGTCCTCTGTATTTGTGTCGATTATGTTATTGCCGATGATGCTTCTGCTGCCAGTGTGTTGGTGTAGCCGGTCATTGGCATTATTTATAAGAATTCTCGTTGCCTCTTTTGTTAACTGGTGATTTTTGGCAACGATATGACTGGATGACGCAATGTCTGTTCCTTGATGTGACATAATTAAATTTTGATTTATATCCCTATTCAATTCATGGGCGTTGCTATCCTTGTTAACGTGTGGCGTTAATCCTGAAAATATACAACAAGAAATAAAAAAATCAATAGGTGGTCGGTCGCTTACAAAAAGACGTTATTAAGTATGTACATTGGTCTGCTATTAATTTCCATCATCCGAAGAAATCAATACGAAGAAATTAGGGATCATTAGATATACAAAAACAAACTTAGATTCAGAAAACGACAATCATGGTTCAAATGAATTATTTTATTAGATTTCTTTGGAAGTTAATGTAGGCACGATAATATCATTATAATGGCTTTAATGAGAAATGGAATACCCAATTATTATTGGTCTATAAAATATCTGATACGCATTTGAATGTTCTGATAGGTATTACACTCAAATTCTATGAATTTAATATAAATGTTACGGGTGGTAGTATTTTTTTCAGGGGTGTACTGCCCCTTTCGCGGACGTGACAAATCCCTTAAGAGTATATCTGCTTATAAAAAGTGGAAAAGTGCTTCTCATCTTTGCCTTTCGGATTCAGCAAAATATTGTAGGTCCTTCCATTCTTGCCATCACGCACCCAAGAATTGTTGAGAGCAGAGTTGTAATAGAATGCAATCTCTTATGAATGCAATCTTCAATGGCTTCAATCAAAAGATTGCTTGTTTGTGATTTTGTCTCCATGTTGTGTATTTATATGAATTTTAGTAAAAGAAAAACTTTTGTGTTATTGTTAAAACAATTATTCAAACTTAAACTTGTAAAAAGTCCGATGATGGAGTGAACTTCCGAAACGCGTCGCTTCCCTATATTTATCTAATAAATGTTGTAAAATTTAAAAATAAAATATTTTATAATTGTTTTAACAATAACAAAAACTTTTTTCTTTTACTAAAATTCAAAAGATTGCATTCGTTAATTTCACTTTCAGATTGCGACTTCAAATTTTACAATCAACATTATTTATTTAACATTGCAAAGATTGCAATCACTTGGTTACTCGTTAATTACACAGTAATCAATAATTGAATGCAATCTTCAAAGAATGATTTATTCTTTTATATTCTTTTGAATTCTTTGCACATATATTTGAGGTCTTTGCAGTCTTAAGCTATTATTAAACCTTACATGCTTGGCTCCAAAAGTTGAGGTCCTCAGAATTCTTTTGCAGCTTGACTTCGATATTATTCGGCGATATTGTGATGACTGGAAGTTGAAAATCAACTTACAGAAATCCGATTCTATTTTGTTTAGGACTCTGTTGACTGGTAACCCAAGAGATACGAGAAAAAACTGGCGAAAGCTGGTTACCATAGGGCCATATATACGTAAACATTGAAGGAAACCAATACCAATACGAAATTTTAAAAGACACCAAGATATCAGACCAAAATGATGTCGGAAGTAGGGTTGCCATCCGTCCGTATTTTCCCGGACATGTACTCTTTTTTCACTGTGTGGGGGAGGTCCGGGATAGTTTTTGATAATTGTCCGGGATTGTACTCCTTTTACCCATTGTGTATCTATTTACTTTTATGCTACTTATAATTAAATGGTTATTCAAAAATGAACCGAGGCCCATTAAAATTAAGTGAACGAACAGATCCAATATATGAGAAAAGAAATTATAGAACAACTGCCCAACTTATTGTTAAAGCTCTTACACAAAATAACTTATTATCAAAAGTAAGTGGATTTTGCGCTGACAATTATTGCAATACCAATTTTGGTGGAAGACAAAGGAAAGGTTCGAACAATGTCTATTCGAATTTAAAATCTTTAGTCAACCAAAACATGATAGGTGTAGGATGTCCACCACATTAGTCAATGCGATCTACCATGGATGTGACACTTTACCAGTTGACGTCGATATCATAATTGTAAAAATATACAACTATTTCTCTATCTACAAAGTCAGAACGGAAAGACTTCGAGATTTTTCTGAATTTCTTGAAAATGAATATAAGCCTTTCTTATACCATTCGAAAACCAGATGGCTTTCTCTCTATCTTGCTGTTGAACGTCTTTTACTTATGTACGAGAATCCGCCTAAAATATTGCAAACATTTTTTAAAGACGACTTAACCGAGGCGTATTTATTTTTGGTTCATTCTTTCATGTCAACATTCAACGTCAATATTCAAAAACTTGAAAAACAAGACATTGCTATTACTGAAACCGTTGAAATTTTACAAAATATTGTCAATAATATTTACGAGCGAATCGATAACGATTTTGTTCCACTTAAAATTAAATCTATTTTGAAGAAGCTTGATGATTCCGGCTGTAAAGAAAACGTTATTAAATTCACGTGGACAAAAGATAGAAACAAACTGTTACCTGATTCCGTCAAAGGAATTATTTTAACAAAGGAATTAATTTAACAAAAAAGCAACAGTGATATACTTAACAGTATTAGATGTAATGATAAATACAACAAGCACTGTAAAGGCTTTTTATTAAAAAAAAAAAACAAATGAAGTTCCTTTTTTTATACCTCAAAGATGTTTTGTAACTTAAAAATGTGATTTTTAAACTAAATATTTATTTTTATTTAAATGTTAATACAATTTTTGGTTTCCTCTTACAATATAAATGTGTTTATTCTGTCCTTGTTTTGTACTCTTTTTTCAATCCTCATTTGTCCGGGAAAGTCCGGGTTTTTGAAACTCCAGTACTAGTTTCATCTAAACATATCTGGCTACCCTAGTCGGAAGGGCAATGCATAATCTGTTACTTTTCTATAACTGCGTTATAAATTTCTTAGTTTGTTTCTCTTAAATAATAACAGATGGGGCTGGATGATGATGCTGATGGTGAGGGATTGAGCTCAAAACGAAAAATTAAGTTACAGTAATGCTCGTTTAAGCCACTATTAAAAAAAAAAAAGGTTGGAAAGCTGACGCTCTCTTTCTTATCTGTACCTCCGCCATTAATAAAAATTCTATTTTCTTTTTCTCTATCTTTCAGAACATTTTTCGTCCAACTAGATAGCTGCAAGTCAAACATGAAGACCATCAGAGCTGGAGTCGCCTAAGGCTCAAAACTAGGCCCCTTCCTCAACAACATGATGACTTCCTACCAATCTTTTCCAATTGGATACGAGAACCTTCTGTTTGCTGATGACTCGCTCACCTACGCCACATCAATGTTACTAATCGCTGTCCAAAAAGTAGAAACCCACTATAACAGACTCTTCCAATTCTACCAGAAATGGAGCATCTGGATCAACACTTCCAAATCGGAACTTTTCTACTTCAGGAGACCTTCAACTGATAGGGGGACTACCAGTGTCACTGTATATAGTTAGGCTCCCTATGAGCCAAAATTATAGTACATAGCATCTTATTAGTTGTAAGCCAAATTGTCAATAATATGTTCAATAAAACGAAACTGAATCTCTTCTGATCTGTCACCAATCCTTATTTTCATTTTCATTAAAGAACTAACTAGGTCAACAGCATAATTTTCATCACCCTCCTGTCTACCATCAGCATAGTTAATGGTTTGAGGTTTAATTTTTTTGATTAAGTAGTTAGTCAGTAATATCTCAATTTCATTTTTTTTTATTGAATTATATATGTACATGTAATGTACCATAAAAAGTAATCGAAAAAACAAATTTATCAAAATTGTAAGTGGCGTTTTCTAGTTCGATTTTTTTATGCATGCAAGATTCCCCAAAAGTTTGGATAGTATTGTGTATTCAAATTTGCGAAACTTTTTTGTTTTTTATTTAAAAAAATACATTTTTTTAAACTCAATACTTCGAAAACCCCATTGTTTAAACTTGACAATTTGAAGTTATTAAGTACAATCTACATTATGTGAAAACAAACATTTAACTTTACCTTAAAAAACGGCACCACTATAAAATTAAAAAAATGGTTTTTGAAAATCGTTTTTTCTCGAAAACGACACCTACAATTTTTATAACTTTTTTCCTTTGGATTAATTTTTACGATATACATACAGGGTGGCAAACCAATTGTGCTTCAATAAGAAATTCAAATAACTTTTTTTTTAATCGATGTATTTCATTTATTTTTTTTTTATTGGTTAGAAAATTAAATTTTATTTTAAATAGTTAGTTGTTTTTAAAGATTATTGACCGCAAATGACCTCCACGCTGTCCCACGCATATGCGGCACCTGGTCAAAAAATTATTCATTGCGGCCTGAAGAGTTGAAGTTGGGATCGCCTCAATTATTGTCGTTATGGACTGCTTTAGTTCAGTTAAATTCCTGGGCTTCGTTTTATACACCTCTTACTTGACATAACCCCATAAAAAGAAGTCTGGTGCAGTCAGGTCAGGTGACCTTGGGGGCCAGCGAAGAGTGGAGTTCCTAGAAATTAATTTGTTTGCGAACTTTTTGTTTAGCTCCTCCATAACTGGTCTGGCTATATGTGCAGTTGCTCCATCTCGCTGTTGAATGGTATACGTCTTCGGCGCAGTTCTGGGTAAAAAAACTCCTTCAACATCTTTAAATAACGGTCCCCATTGACAGTAACGGTTACACCGTTTTCTTCAAAGAAGTACGGCCCGACAATACACCTTGATGAAACTGCGCACCACACAGTGACTCGTTCTGGGTGCAGTTCCGTCTCATGGAGCATTTCTGGATTAGACTCATTCCATATACGGCAATTTTGCTTGTTTACATTGCCGTTAAGATCAAAATGGGCCTCATCAAACATGAACAAACAATTGATCAATGTGTTGTCTTCTTCGGCCATTGATATCATTTTTTGGCAAAATTCCAGGCGAACAGGCAAATCCTGAGGGTTTAACTTGCTAGTAATTTGGACTTTGTACGGAAACAAGTTTAAATCGTCATGAAGTATCCGTTGTAATGACCGTCTACTAATTCCCATTTGCCCCGATAAGTTTCGGGTCGAAACGCTCGGATTGGCCTGTATTGCAGATGCTACTGCTGCGATTGTATCCTGAACCCGAACATTGGCATCTCGATGGTACGGCCTTCGTGCGATGCTTCCAGATTCGGCAAACATGTTTACAAACCTCATAATGGTCCATCTACTCGGGGGATTACCGCCAAACTCCCGCCTAAATTCCCTTTGGACGGAAATGACGGACTGCAAAGCATGGTACCGTTGCACTATCCAAATTCTTTTCTCCGTATCCCAAGGATCCATTTTTATAAATCTAAATAGTAACCTACAAAATAAAAAAAAATAAGCCGATTACTCACACAGAAAAAAAGTTATTACGTTTTATTTTTGTACCACAATTGGTGCGCCACCCTGTATTTCATAGTTGCAACGCTAAATTCATTTAGTTTTAGCTCGTTTTCCAAGCCTAAGCTTTAATTTGTGTCAATAAAAATAGCTTACTAAAATATTAAAGTTAAAGCTACAATAATTTCAAGATTTTTTCGACCTGTCTAGAAAGCCTTAACTAGGTCTTATTTTCAGTATTCAATAGCTCAAAAATGAGACAGAGAACGTATAGACGCAGAGACTAACGGACGATATGACAAACACATTTTTTACCTGAAACCAATACTTACCCTATAGAACAGATAACAAATAGCTTGATTAATTGCTTGAAGCTGATTAAATTTTCTCTTAAATGTCTTAAATATGTAAAAAAAAAATAATCGGGGCAGTTTTGAACATGTTCAAAAGTGCCCCAACACGCCTTTTCAAATCTGCCCCAACTGTTCCAGAGACATAAAATTTATTATAAATATTTAACTGAAATATATCCAGTGAAAAACTTACCGCAATTAGGTTTAAAATTTATTTTTCCTCAAAAAAAAATGTGTTCCTGTTTTAAAATCGCGCAGTAATTTTTTTTTAAACTCTTACAACTAAAAAAAACACTTCCACTAGCAAAAGCACCATTCATCTTTAGGTCCGAGAGACAACTGAGAGAATCAAGGAAAGTCAATGACGTTTATGGATATGGTATTGACAGGATAAAATTTTAAAATTACTTTTAAAAAAGAGCAATAAAGTAAAATTTAATAAGCATTGTTCAAATGTGCCTCTTGTTCAAATGTGCTCCACTCTCCCCTATACATGGTTTGAGAATATCCCACAAATGAGATTCCCAAATTTTAAGCCTTGATTACAAATTTTCATTGACAAATTTCCAAAACTGGTTGACTTTTTAGACCAATTAGATGGCATACTTTTTTTTACTTGCGACTTATAGCTACTACAAATAAGGCAAGTTATGCATTCGTAAAAAAAATCGAACTCGAGATTTTGATCAAAGTTGACATTTATGATGATAGCGAAGACCAAAAAAGTGGGTCTCGCAATTCTGCCTGTCTGTCTATCTGTCTGTCGGTTCGACTACAGCCTAAACGACTCGGCCAATTTTCTTCAAACTTGGTAGATATGGGTTTTGATTTTTTAACCGCACACGTTTTTTTCTTTTTTTTAAGACCAAAAATAACGGTACCTGCCATAAAAAATTTTTTTTTCGAAATTTTATAAATTTTTTTTTCTCAAAAACTGTCCCACAGATTTAAAAACAAAATTCAAAAAATTTTATTTAGTTAAAGCTAGATAATGGTTGAAATTTTTTTTCAAAAAATGGTTATTTTTGTTGCCCCCTTGGAACCTTTTTTTATTGTTTTTGATTTTCTCAAAAACGGTACCACCGATTTTGATCATGTTTTTTTTATGTTAGGGCTCCCCTGCAGTTTCAATATTATTGTGTATTAATTTTTTTTTATTTTGATTTTTAAAAAAATTTCAAATTTTTTTTTTTTTTTTGAAAACCCAATGCTCGTTTTTCTTAAAACTTAATAAATAAAAGTTTTTTAATATAAATTATAAGATGTAAAAAAACAAAATTTATTTTACCTAAAAATAACGGTAGAGTAAGTTCGGGTAATGTGGAGTAGGCGGTTAATGTGGACCCCTGCATTTTTCTTTTTCCTGAGAGAGTGAGAGATCTGTTATTGCTTATACACTATAGTTCCCTTAAATATAGATTTAAATCTTTCATTGCCACGTGTTCAAGAGCTGTTGATTTTGCGTAGTGACATGATTTTTGTTTTGAAGTGTGGTCGATGTAATTTTTTGCTGCGCGTTAAATGTTTATACTTCAAAAAATAAAGGCTGAATTTTAAAAAGTGTTTCTTATTCGCGTTTCTAATATATTGTTTTATATATACATAAAATAAGTTTAACTGTTTTGCTTTATTTTTTTACAAATAAATTAGATTTTTTAACTTTATATACCTGTCGGCTAATGTGGAGTAGGCACAGGCGGGCAAAGTGGAGTAGTGCTCCACATTAGCCACCTGTTTTTGTAGAGGTCTAATCTTATGCAAATACTATAGATTCATCTAAAAATGTCGAAAAAAGGAATCCAAGTAAGAAAATTGGACCACTCTGGGATGGAAAAGGCACTTCTTGCTATCAAAAATAAAGAAATGGGTGTGAAGCTTACTTCCAAAACATATAACGTTCTAAAAACAACGTTGCAACGTATGGCACGATCCGGTAAGCCTATTAGTGATATTTTGTCCACTCCCTTGGGTCGAAAACCGATTTTAAGTAATGTAATAGAAGAAGAGCTCGTTAAATATTTGCATGAAATGGAAAACCGTTTCTGGGGCTTAACAAGGAGCGATGTCCGATGTCTGGCTTTTCAAATGGCTCAAAAAAATAATATCCCCAACAAATTTTCGCTATTGCATAAAACTGCAGGAAAAAATGATCTAAGCTTTCGGGTACCAATAGGCACTTCTATCGATAGAGCTAAGGGTTTTAATAAAGAAAGCGTAAACAAGTTTTTCGATATTTTGGAAGGGGTTTATGAAAAATATAACTTCCTAGCATCCAGGATATGGAATGTGGATGAAATTAAACTAAAAAGGGTGATCACCACAAACAGGGAAGAAAAACTGAAGCCGCAATTTTAACTGTTTCACCGTATAAGAATCAGTTGCAAGAAAGTCTTAATAAACTTCGAAAGCCTGGTAAAATTGAAACTTGTAAGAACCCAACTGTAAAAGAGCAAGCAAAAAATGAAAAACCACAAAAAATTAAAAAGCAAAAGTCAGCTTTAACTAACACCCAGCTAAATAAACCATCTACATCGAGACGCAGCCGCCGTCAGTCTTCATCATCAGATGATAGCCTTGCTCCTTATAAAATATTATTTGGTGATTCTGAAGATGATATTGGTGAAATTCCGCATTCAAGAGATACTAAATGTAACTTCTGCGATTTGTCTTGCGGTGATGATTTGACTGGGGATAAATGGGTTCAATGTCTCCAATGCGACATTGTTTGGGCTCATGAAAAATGCCTCCCAAAAAGGAGTGCTATTTTTCTTTGCAGTTCCTGTGACAAAGACTTTGCATAAATTTTAAAATATCGAATGTATTTTATGAATTTATTGTTTATTTTAATAGATATCTATCTATCTCAAGCCAATTAAAGTTCCTAAAAGAAATGCAATTTTTATGTTACCTAACCTTAATTATTTATAAAAAGGCTGTTTTTTTTTGTTTCTTGTCTATTTTAATAAATATTAAAGTTAATTGAAGTTCCTAAAGCGTTTAACGTTTATATAGATATTTATTTCAAGAAATGCTATCTACATTTTTTATTTTTATTTTAAAGTAAAATTTAAGTTTGTTTTAATTAAATATTAATTAACATATCTAAGTAATTATAAAGAAGTCTTATTGTTTTACGTTATCGTTTAGTAAATTGAAGTTAAATAAGCGTTAAAGGTTTATTTATTTAAAGAAATGTGATTTTAATTTATTTTTTCATTAAAATTGAGACTATTTAGAAATAAATGATACATTTTTTGAGTTTTATATTATTTGTATTTATACAAAACTTATGTATTAAAATAGAAATTGAATTCTTTTATGTTATTTTTAATAATAATGTATCTAATTCATTCATGAAATAGGAAATATCTATACCAATTTCAATTTCTGGTAATGTGGAGCACTACTCCACATTACCCGCACTATGGGGTCCACATTACCCGCCACTTTTGCAAAAGGTCAGTTTTGCACTACTATCAAACTTTTGCAAATATTTAAATTATTTGAGGAAAATTAAGAATAAGTGTTAGTAAATGCTATTGCCAATGTTTTAATGAACGAAAACGCCTTTTTAATACTTCAAAAAAAGCTATAGTTTAAAAAATATAGCCGATAACAATAAGGGTACTCCACATTACCCGATCTTACTCTACCCTCCGTACAAATGTTAAAAAATGGTTTCTCGAAAACGGTTCCGAGAATTTTGTTAAAAAATTGTTTTCTTTTGATTAATTCTTACGATATGTAATCAAATAAGAAAACAATTGAAATCAAGATATTACCATAGAACCATTGTTTCAAATTTAGAATTTCTCATTATCGACAAAACGGATTTTAATGAAATTTTTTATAGAGAAGCTTCTAAAAAGTTTGAAAAACATTGAATTTCAAAACTTTAAAAAAAATAATTTTCGAGTTTTTGAAAAAAAAAATCTATTTTTTTTTTTTGGAAAATTCGATATCTCAGAAACGGCTCAATATTTTTGATTGTAAATTTAATTTTTATTTGAAAAATAATAAAAAGTTTAAATTAGCATTAGCGTACCAAAATTGTTTCTTATAAACGTTTTAATAATTTTGTGTATAAAAGCTTATTTTTTTAAGAAACCAGTACAGACCTATAATTTTTTTTTCCTGCATAAGCTAATATATGCTTGAATCACATGGCATCCTGTTTTTAGCTCCAATTACTAAAGGAGTTGTTTTAGTCTATTAAAAAATGAATTTTATGCTTATGAACAGTTTTTCTCTAATAACATTCATTTTTGAAATTCTTAGATGTGTACATAAGAGCAAGTTCGTGCGACCCAGTTGTGTATATTAATTACATTTTTTTTATGATTTGATGTTCAAGTGAATTTAAATGTATTTAAAGTGTATTAAATTTGCAAATGAATGCAATGACAGCAAATGAATGAACTCACGAGTCATTTAAGATTGCAGTTAGAAAATATTTGATTTTTGTATAACCCTAGTGATAGTTGTTAGTCACTTAAGACTAAACTGTTTAGGAACAGTTGATTGGCTCCAAATTTATTTTATTATTTATGTATAATTTAATAATAAATTCTTTTGGATTAAATATTTTTTTCTAATAAATTAAGAACGACTAAAGTTTTTTTTTTTCTTAATTATAAGCTTTTGTAAAACAAGGCAGGCTGTAATGAAAATACTTTCGGACATCAATATTACCTACAAAATCTGCAAAAATAAAACTTCAAAACTTTACCATAACAGTGCAGATAATTATTTTATTTCAGATGAAAAATTAAAAAAAGAAAAAGAAGCTTCGCATGTACTTACTTATCCGTTCTGCGAGATATTTCAACAATCTGAATATTACCTACTGCCTACATACATACGTATATTTAATGATTCATCTGTTTTTTTTTATATCCGCACAAAAGAAGAATGACTGATTGCACTACTCGAGCTCCACAAATTATGCATGTGTGTTTGCAATTTTACATACACGCACAGCATACGCCATCGTAATAAACCATCCCATGCTGATTTATAATGAAGATACTTTTTAATTATTATGATTCTATACTTAAAATGTATCCTTGTTGATTCATATTTCCGAGCTCTCATGCCGGATATGTCATTATAGTCATTTGCAAATGAGTACAGGACAGAAACAAAAATGTCGCACTCAATTACTTCGATATCTTTTGTTTGAAAATAAAACTGCAAATAAAAAATGCAACTTGGTCACATGTAGTTGCTTTCAGGTTCTTATCGCATTACTAATTACTATTGAGAGAAGGAATAATTTTAAACTTAATTTTAAAATTCAAAAGTTGTCAGGTTAAAACAAAATGTTCAACCAATTTTCTTAGAATAATTTCGAAATACAGAATAATAGCTGATAATGTTTTAGATGCAATTTTTCAAAATAATTAGAAAAAAAAAATATTTTATATTTATATTTTTATTTTAAAAGTAAATAAAATGCACGACTGGATCGCACGTACTTGCTCTTATGTAAAAGTACTTTTGAATTTGAAATAATACATTTTATAAATTTATAAAACATGCATTTAATGTCAGTCTTTCTCTTGTTAGAGCTAGTCGTGTACTAATTTGCTACTGCTTTCCATTATGAATTTAAATTGTTCCAAGTGCTCAGTCTTAACTTCCGATAGTGATTTGATTTATTGTGGTTGTTGTCACTCGCCCTTTCATTTGACTTGTGCACAGCTGAGTGAATCTGATCAATCCGCACTCAAATCAAATGAAAATTTACTTTGGAGGTGTAATACTTGCAAGAATATTTCATTTTTAAATTGCATGACCCAAATAAAAAATTTCTATTGCTTCTTTATGGAACATAAACTTGAATATGAAAAGCTCTTCTCTGATAATGCAAGTGCAGTGAATCCCCCCCGTATTACCCGATCTAAAACTAAACAATTGGTTACTGCACCAAACAACAATAAACATTTACAGCTGATCAAAGAGAAAAACATTTCTTCTTCTTCTCGTCAGTTTGCTTCACCCTCCTTTAAAAATAGTATAAAAAATACCCCGTCACCGTCATTCCCTCGCACTTCGAAGAGTGATAGTACCAAATCTCTCTCTCTTAATAAAAAACCGTTTTCTTCGTCAAAGCCCAACACAAACACAAAAATCAATGCCGATTCTTCTAAGCAGAATAGGACAATTGATAAAGCTGAGATTGAAGGAATGGATGGTAGGATTGTGGATGGTACATCGTATGCGGCAGCTTTATCTGCTCTATCTGCTGGTACAGACAAGTGTGATGAAAATGTAAGCACTGCCGTAAACCAACTAAACTCAGAAATTGTTAGTGCGAAAGATTTGGATAATGATGTGGGTGTTGTTGCTGTTCCCGATATTGTTGTTGCGAATGTGGATCTTGCTGTTGTTCCCAAAAATGTTGTTGAAAATGTTGATGCTGCTGAAAACTGTGTAGCTATTCCCTTCAAATATGTTGCTACTGTTGCTAATGTTGCTAATGTGGATGATGTTGATATACTGCCTGATACTGCTAGTACTTCCTCTAATCGGATCTACGAAACGAACAATGAAGAAAAATCATCTAATGGTAATTTAAGGCAACCAACTCGAAGACCATCAGGTATTGCTGGGAATAGAGGCCAAAATAGTAATTTGAAGGTAATGAGAAAACTAAAATGCTTTCACATCTCCAGTTTCCATCCAGACACTAAAACGGAGGATATTATAAAATATATAGTTTCCAACTTAACTGAATTTACAAATCCATCAGGCTTTTCTTGTTTCCTGCTTTCAAATCGTAATGAAAATAAACGTAATAAAACCATAAATTTTAAAATATGTGTTCCATTGGAGTATGTTAACTCAATTTATGACGCTGATTTTTGGCCAAATGGAGTAACAATAAGACCCTTTGTTTTTATTCCAAAAAACCAATAAACTTTTGTTCTCAGAGGTCTGAGGACATTCATACAAATTTGTGTAATGAAAGAAGGAAATCGCTAAAAGTATTCTATCATAATACTAGTGGCTTGAGGACTAAAGTTGCCAATCTTTTCACCAATTCAAGCCATATCGATTATGATGTAATAATCATTACGGAGTCTTGGTTACATAGTGGAATCTTATCTACTGAATTGTTTGATAGCAGCTTTTATAATGTCTTCAGAATGGATCGTTGTGCTTCGGCGGATGAACGTGGTGGTGGAATCTTAATTGCAACTCGTATATCATTGGCGGGTAAACATATTGACTTGCCTATAAATAATGTAGAGCAAATTTGCGTCTCAATCAAATTAAATTCAGATATTTTATATTTTATTACTAGCTATGTTCCTCCAAAAAGTGACATGGAAACTTATTTAAAACACATTGAAAATATTGATTTTTTATATAACATTTGCTCTAATTCAAACAATCTATGTATCTTTGGTGATTTTAATCTTTCTAATGTTTCTTGGTATTGGTCTAGTGATGATAAAATGCTTATTCCTTGCAATATGAAAAAAGATTTTGAGTTCAAATTTATTGATCATTTATATTCTCTAAACTTTATTCAAAAAAATGATATTCTTAACTCTTTAAATAATATTTTGGACTTAGTGTTCGTATGTTCTGATGAGGTTAATGTAAATGTTTCTGAAGCACCATTCCCTTTATTAAATAATTCGATTCATCATAAACAAATTATGATCGAGATTAAAAGTTATATTTACTCTGAAACGCAATCGTTTTCTGAAAAGTCCTTTAATTTTTTAAATTCAAACTTTACTGGTCTGAATAATTATATTGGTTCGTTTAACTGGAATCATCAATTTAATGGTCTTAATCTTCAAGAGATGTATGTAAAATTTATTGATATACTAAAAAATGGATTTTCATTGTTTATCCCTTTTTCAGGGAAAAGAAATTTGTCTAAGCCCCCATGGTATAACAGGCAGCTATTGCACTTAAAAAATTTGAAAAACAAAGCGCATTCTAAATATAGTAGATCAAGAAATATTTCCGATTACACTTCTTTTTGTATATATCGGAAGAACTTTCAAATTCTAAGCAAATTTTTACATAAAAATTATGTCTTAGATATTGAAAGTAAGATTAAAAACGACTCACGATGCTTCTGGTCTTTTATTAACAAGAAAAAAATATCAAGTGGATGTCCAAAATCAATGTTTTTTAATAACGCCGAATCTAATGATCTTAAACAAACTGTAGATTTCTTTGCAACGTTTTTTGAGTCTGTCTACTCGCATTCTGATTGTATATATCCTATTGAACATAATTCATATTCTAAAGTCGATATTGGTTCTCTTCATTTAGAATTATATGAAGTTGAAAAAGCACTACTAGATCTTAAACCGATTTGCAAACCAGGAACCGACGGGATACCTGCAATCATCTTAAAAGAATGTTCCCAGTTTCTATCTTTTCCACTCTTCCTTATTTTTAACGAATCCTTGCTATCTGGAATTTTTCTCGATAAATCATCATATCTTATTCCTATCTTTAAATCGGGTTCCAAAAATGTTATTGAAAATTATAGAGGGATATGTAAGCTCTCTTCAATACCGAAAGTTTTCGAAAGTATAGTAAAAACTAAACTTCAATTTCATATTAAGGAACATATTTCTGAATTTCAGCATGGTTTTGTAGTTGGGCGATCGACTACGTCAAACCTTGCACATTTTTCATCATATGTTATAAACGCAATTGAGAAAGGGTTTCAGGTAGACGCAATTTACACTGATTTCAGCAAGGCTTTTGACTCAGTCAACCACAGAGTTCTCATTAAAAAATTAGAAATGTTTGGTTTTCATTCTTCAATGCTTAATTGGATCTCTTCATTTTTAGTTGGTAGAACCCAAAGAGTAGTGATTGATAAACAATTTTCAAGGCCTATAAACTGTCCATCGGGTGTCCCACAGGGAAGTCACCTAGGCCCTCTGCTATTTATCTTATTTATAGATGATATTGTTTCTGCTTTAAAATTTTGTGATTCATTAATCTTTGCAGATGATTTAAAAGTATTTTTAAAAATACAAAATGTTAATGACTGTATGAAAGTTCAATCAGACATCAATCTACTATCCAGATGGTGTACTCAAAATTGCCTTAATTTAAATATCAACAAATGTAGTGTTATTTCATTTTGTAGAGGTTCGTCAAAAATATCGTATGATTATTACCTTGGTAATAACTTATTAAAAAGAGTTGATAAAATAAAAGATCTCGGTGTAATAATGGACACAAAGTTAACGTATAATTATCACATTGATTATATTGTAGCAAAGGCCAATTCCATGGTTGGTTTTATCAAACGAAATTCAAAAGATTTTACGGATCCTCATACCCTTCTAATGTTATATACTTCTCTAGTAAGGTCCATTCTAGACTTCTCTGATATTATTTGGAGCCCGTCTTATGAATTACATTCGGATCGAATTGAAAAAGTTCAAAGGGGTTTTACAAAATATATTTTTAGGAAATTAAATTGGAACTTTTCACCATCTTACGAAGAAAGATGCCGGCTTCTCGGTATACATTCACTTAAATCTAGAAGATACATACATGAAACTATGTTCATAAGAGATCTGATTTGCAATCACATTAAGAGTCCCTATCTTCTATCTCAAGTTCCTATTTACGCTCCTGTTAGACCACTCAGGGAACGACAATTTCTTTTCCAACCCTTGCACAGAACGAATTACGGTCTAAGCGAACCAATTTCTAGATCTATAAAGTCTTTCAATGAAGTTTCTAGAAATTTTGACTTACACATCTCAAGGGTGTGCTTCAAAAATATTTTATTTAATTCTTTATATTAATTAAATTTTTTAAATTAATTGATAAATCACAAACTTTGATAAAGTATGAAAATTGTTTATATTATAAATCTTTTAATTAAATATTATAATCTGTTAAGCTAAGCTTGTAGATGAATAAATAAATAAATAAATAAATAATGAGATAAAAATGTTCAAATGCTTGCCGTCTGATTTCCGGAAAAGTATGAATTTATACAAGTTTAAAAATCGTTTTATTATTAAAGTAATTTTTTATATAACAAATTTCTTTAAAATTTTCCAAGAACAAAATTTGGAAAGCCAATTTTAAGTATTCAGTAATACAGACTTTAGGAAATAGTTTCAACAAATAATCGTTCACACGTTTTGGAGATATTGATTTATCAAAAAATAAAAATGGAATTTAAAAAAAAAAAACCCAAAAAATATTTTTTTCGAATATTTTTATATACAATATTATTTTAAACTTAAGGGGCTCCCGCCGAAATTTTTTGGTTAAAATCGTTAGAGTAGTTAATCAAGAAAACGGTTCTATGACAGGTACCGTTAATAACATTTTGGCCAAAATTTTTTTTTGACCAAAATGTAGTCCATGTCCATAATATCCCACCTAATTTTTTACTTGCGACTTATAGGTACTATAAGGCAAGTTATGCATTCGGGAAAAAAATCGAACTCGAGATTTTGATCAAACTTGACATTACGATGATAGCGAAGACCAAAAAAGTGGGTCTCGCAATTCTGTATGTCTATCTGTCTGTCTGCTAACACAGCTAAACGGCTCGGGCGATTTTCTTCAAACTTGGTAGATATGGGTTTTAATTTTTTCCCCCGGATGTTTTTTTCTTTTTTTTTTAAGACCAAAAATAACAGTACCTGTCATGCGAATTTTCTAGAAATTTTATAAATATTTTTTTTTTCTCAAAAACTATCTCACAGATTTAAAAAAAAAAAATCATAAAATTTCATTTAGTTAAAGCTATGTAATGGTTGAGAAAAACTTCCAAAAAATTATTATTTTTGGTACCCCCCTTGGAACCATTTTTTTGTTTTTGATTTTCTCAAAAACGGTACTACCGTTTCGATCATTTTTATCATTTTTTGCATGTTAAGGCTCCGCAGCAGTTTCAATATTATTTTCAAAAATAAAAATTTTCTGGATTTTAAAAAAAAAAATCAAAAATAAAAGTCTCTTAAAATAATTTACAAGATATGAGAAAAAAAATTTGTTTTATCTAAAAACAATGGTACCCTTCATACAAATGTTAAAAAATGGTTTTCGAAAATCGTATTTTTCTCGAAAACGGTTCCGAGAATTTTGCTTAAATTTTTAGTCTTTCGATTAATTTTTAAGATTTATAATTAAATACAAAAAATTTTGAAAACAAGACATTACTGACTGTACCTACCATAGTACGATTTTTTAAAATTTTGAATTTCTCATTATCGACATAACGGATTTTAATGAAATTTTTCATAGAGATGCTTCCAAAAACTTTAAGAAACATTGCATTTCAAAACTTAAAAAAAAAAATATTTTTTAATTTTTTGAAAAAAAAAATCATTTTTTTTTTTTTGAAAATTCGATATCTCAAAAATGGGTCAATATTTTTTTTGGAAATTTAATTTTCATTCGTACAATAATAATAATAAAAAAAATATTTTTTTATAAAATTCTTAAATTTAAAAGTCGTGTTTTTTTACTATGTAGTTATTAAAAAGTTCCCTGTGCAGGGACGGGTTAGAATATTCCTGCAGCGCCTCCCCGCTTGTCGTAAAAGGCGACTAAAGGAGTAAATACATCTAGGCCACAAACAGCAAGGTGAACCTAGCGACACGTAACACCTATAAACTTTCCCAAAAGTGTGCATGCCAGTCCCTGGGTTGGCACGACTGGAGATCACCGGTGCCGTAAAAGAGAGATCAAATACAAAACTGGAGCATGCACACGTCGATACTTACAACGGATTTTGTGAATTCAAGCATTATGGAAGTACTCGTCCAAAATGACACTACCCCGCCAGGCACTACCATTGTTACACATGGTACTGATCCTGGACCGAGCAGCAATGCTCGGGTCAGAGCTAGACGGATTCCGGGGGCTAGCAAAGTAATGCCGCAGATTATACAAAATCTGAGAGTTGCGAGTTGGAACGTTGGCAGTATGACAGGTCGAAGCTTCGAGTTGGAAGAGATGATGAAAAGAAGGCGAGTGGACATCTTATGTGTTCAAGAAACAAAATGGCGAAACACGGGAAACAGGGCCCGTTTCTTGGATACGAGGACAAAAAACTATAAGATGTTCTACTATGGAACGGAAAAGGGTAAAAACGGAATCGGAATCAACCTTCCAAAACATCTATTAGGCAGCGTATTGACCATTTCGAAATCCAGCGACCGTTTGATGTCCCTTAAATTGGTGATTAAAGGAAAGTTGTGGAATATTGTCACTGCATATGCTCCCCAAATTGGATGTGAGCAGGTGCAAAAAGATGCATTTTGGCTAGACTTTCACAATCTACTTAAGGACATCCCAAAGGAAAAGTTTTTGTTCGTGGGCGGAGATTTGAACGGACATGTCGGGAAGACAAACGAAGACCATGAAGATTGCCATGAAGGCCTTGGATATAGCACCAGGAACCCTCCTGGTGAAGACATCCTGAGCATGTGCAAAACATACGGTCTTATCGTGCTAAATACCATGTTCGTCAAACAAAGCCGACACCTGGTCACTTACAGCAGTGGTGGAAATGAAACCCAGATTGATTACCATTTGGTTTCTAGTTTCATGAAACCCCGGGTAAAAGATTGCAAAGTGATACTAGGAGAAGCGATCGCCCACCAACACCGTCTCCTACTGACAGAATTTTTTATGGAGACAGTGAACGACAACAAACATACAAAAACTTTTGGGAAGATCAAATGGTATAATCTGGATAAGGAAAAAGGCGAAGCTTTTATTTCGAATATGCAAAACTTTCTGTATAACAACACCGATATAGTTCGAAATGAAGAGAGTACAGCACAAAGTATGTGGGATCTCCTACAGAGAACTTGCAAAGAAAAAGCCAAAACACTGTTAGGGGTTTCAAAAGGACACAACCAACAAAGCAAAGAAACATGGTGGTGGAATGATGAAGCTAAATCAGTTATAAGTAAAAAGAAAATGGCTTTCAAGGCTTGGTCGAAGTGCCCCTCTAATGATACAGAGCAAAAGGCACGCCTCGAAGTGGAATATAGAAACTGCAAGAAAGAAGCGAAGAAGAAGTGCGCCCAAATTCAAGCAAAAAATACAGAAAACCTGTATCGGGAGCTGGATGAAATTTCTACCCCGACAGCTGGTGCTATTCAAGAGCTACGGCAAAACACGAATAAGGGCGCAACTATCTTCAAAATAGCCGCTCAAAGAAGAAGAAATGCCCAGGAGATTTGTTCGCCAAAGTTCATTAACAATGCTCAAGGCCAACTACTTGTGGAAGACAACGAAATTCTTCACAGGTGGCGACAGTATTGTGACGGACTTCTAAACGAACAATTTCCAAGGCTATACTTTCCAATAGCTTCACCTAACTTAAGCGAAGTATCCGACGTCACAGTCGAAGAAGTTAGTGAGGCGGTAAAATACTCCAAAAAGGGAAAAGCTGTTGGCCCAGACGAAATACCCTCAGAGTTTTGGAAAAAGATGGGAGACATCGGGTTTAGATGGCTCATGATTCTTGTCTCCAAACTTATACGAGGTGATCGCATGCCTAATCAATGGAGGGAAAGTTACCTTCTTCCAATTTATAAAGGAAAGGGTGATACTCGAAGCTGTGATAATTACCGTTCGATTAAGCTGATGTCACACACCATGAAGATCGTTGAGCGAGTCTTGGGTAGCCGACTGCGAAAAATAATTAGGCTATCTGATGACCAGTGCGGGTTTGTCGGGGGTAAATCAACCACGGATGCAATCCAGAGTATAAGAATAATTATGGAAAAACATCGGGATTCCTTGGAGGATTTGCATGTCGTATTGGTTGATTTTGAAAAAGCATTCGATCGGCAACCACGAGATCTAATATGGGTGGCCCTCAGGCAACGAGGAGTTCCAGAAACCTATGTGCGGATAATTATGGACATGTATGATGGAGCAGTTACTAAAGTAAGATGCGCAGCTGGAGTCACCGAAGAATTCGAAATCACAGTAGGTGTACACCAGGGAAGAGTCTTGAGTCCCCTGCTCTTTATTACAGTTCTTGATTACCTGCTTGAAGGCAAAGTGACGGATCCAAAAGTACATCAGTTATTCTTTGCTGACGATGGAGCCATCATAAGTGAAGACCCGATATCCCTACAACGAGCACTTGACGTATGGGTGGATGTTCTAGAAGGAAGTGGGTACCGCATAAGCGCGAAAAAGACAGAATACCTTTGCTGCCCATTTTCTGATCCACACAGGCCTATTCCAGACATTTATTTGAATGGAGTAGTGCTTCCCAAGTGTGAAAAGTTTAAATATCTGGGGTCTATGATAAATAACGAAGCTACTTGTGATGACGATATCAATCATCGCGTAAGCGTAGGGTGGATGAAGTGGCGGGAAAATTCTGCTATCTTCTGTGACCGAAAAATGCCCACTAAGCTGAAAGGAAAGCTCTACACTTCAGTTGTGCGTCCAGCACTCACATACGGTTCACAATGTTGGACAATGTACAAAAAGTATGAGAGTAAGCTAACGGCAGCTGAGATGAAGATGCTTCGTATGACAGCAGGAGTTACAAAGCTTGATCGAATTAGAAGTACGAAGATCCGAGGAAGCCTTCATGTTAAGAATACCATTTCCCAAAAAATTGAACACGACCGACTCAGCTGGTATTGCCATGTTCAAAGGAGAGATCCTGAGAACCCCGTCAAAAAGGCAATATCATACAACGTTCCAATTCGGAATAAAAAGAAAGGTAGGCCTAAACACTCCTGGTACAAACAAATGCAAAAACACCAGCATTCAGTTGGCCTCAGAAATGGAACAATACAAAACCGGGAGGCTTGCCGCCGATTTCTGAGGTCAACCCGGCGAACCCCACAGGCGGATCACTAGTGTGAAGCAGATACGTGGGAGAGTTATGATCCCCTCGACATCGAGATCATAACAGCGCCGAAGAAAAGGAAGAAGAAGTAGTTTTTAAAAAGTCGTTTAAGGTTTTTCATTAAGGTATGGTCTAGAATGCCAAAAAAACGCACGATTTTTGGGAATTTTTTTCTCGCAAACCTTATTAGGTAATAACATAATTTTTTTTTAAATAATGAATACATGCGTCAAGAGTACAATTATATAGTATAATTTTCGAATTTTGGCCAAATTATAGAGGGAGCAAACGTCGCACATAGGAGTATTTGCACCGAAAAGCTGGCCAAAATTCAATTTTCTAAAAAGTAAAAGTTTGCTTTAGCGGAACCTAAATATACATCGGTCAACACACTGCAGCTTTCTTTTTTTCTTTTTCATCGTGTGTTGTGATAAACTGAGTTCAAAGTTCACGGTTTGGATTTTTTCTTTGCATGCATGTAATTTCGTTATTGTTCTTCTGTAAGTGATTTTAAGTTGTTGTGATATAAATCTTTATTTTTTTTAATGGAGATTTCTACTGCAAGTATGTATTGACAATTAAAATACATTTTTAAAAATCTTGTGTTGTTGATTTTGTTTCAATTCGGGTTCAAGCGCAATACCGCAAAAAGATGTCGTATTTCTTTGAATTTTTTTAAGTTTTAATCATTTTAATATAGTATACCGTGTTATTCTGTAATGGTTTCTACTTAATAAGTTAGACTAAATATTTGTCTTTGTAATACAAAAAGATTTGGCTGTTACTAGCTGCTATCCGAAATTTTATGAAGATTTTAGTTTTTCGATATCGTGTGAAAAAAAAACACTCATACGCCATACAACGGTTTTAATGATTAGTTATTGCAATGTTACTATACTGTTTTTGTCTGTTTTCGAGATAAAATATACAGTGGGATACGTTTTAAGAGTAGCAAAAATGTGAGTTGGTAAGGGATTGGAGGCGGAAAGCAAGGCAAAAAGTCAAGTTACGAATTTTTATCGTGTTCATGTCGTGATTGTTTTTGTGTAAAAGTAAGCATTTTAGTTAATTTTTTAATAGCTAGAATTTTTTAGGATCATCTGGTTCGAGAGTTGTGACTAAAAAATATTTTTTAAGATAATGGCAGAAAGTGGAGAGGTTGCTATAAACCAAAAATTAATCTATTTAAAGAAGCAAAGATAATTAGCCTCTATATAGAAGAAAGGATTTGTTTTTATAGAGCAATAAAGCGTGGCTTGAAGAGGCTTTTACTCTTCCAATTATCATTGTCAGATCAGAAGGGCGACCTTAAAAGTCATTTAAAGAATCGAGTAAAAGGACCAAAAGAAGAAAAACAGAAAATACCCGCGAAGAACTTAAAACTGAGGAACTAACTTTTGCAACTCCGATGAAGTTAAAAGAAACTGGGAAGACTGTTGTTGCTTCAAAAGTCTTCACAGAAATCCTTAAATCTCCTGGAAAAGCGCAAAAGTACAAAAAAGCATATTTTAACAGGCTCACAGATAAATAAGGAAAATTGTCCATACTAAAAGCTCTTTCTATGTTCATTGAAGCCGGACTATCCCGAAAACAATATGAAATTGTAGCCAACGAATAAGTGCTTTTTCCTCTTCAAAAAGCTAAAAAGGATTGATATCCAATAGAAGAATCGGTTACTATAACGGAAACATCTGCTGAAATAAATCTGCAGGATTTGTTGAATCACACTGCAATTAGACTACTCAAGTTTATGAAGGAAGTTGTAAGTAGCCTTAATGAAAATGAATATAAATCTCTTGAACTCATTACCCAATGGGGTTGTGACGGATCCCAGCAAACGCAATACATACAGACATTTGATTACAGCTCTGATTCAGATGCGTTTATATTTCAAAGTTCACTTGTTCCGTTGCGGTTGGTTAGTGTTTCGAAAACAATCTGGCAAAACCCAACTCTTTCTTCACGATTTTGCCGCCCAGCAAACGAAATCAGCTATATCCAGTCAAAAATAGATTAACTTAATAAGACTGTAAAAGGTTTGACCTCAGAAGTGAAGTATACATTGCTTCTTACCTAGTCGATGGAAAAATATGCAATGCAATCACTGTAACTAAATCAACACAGAAATGCTATGTTTGCGGGTCAAAAGACTTTAACAAATTAAATACATCGATAAACGAAATTAATGAAAACTCCATTAAATTTGGTTTATCAATACTACATGCAAGAATCAGACTTTTTGAGAGTCTGTTGAATGTAGCTTACAAACTTCCAGTAAAAAAGTGGCAAATTATATTTTTTTTTAAGCAATTGATGAGGCCAGACTTAATCCATGTTATACCCATGGCATCCTATGACTCCGACCATGCACAAAATTTTAATGCACAGGTCTATTATCAGAAAATGCCCTTCTTCCAATTGGTCAGCTATCGGAAGAAGCAGCACAAGCAAGGTGAGCGTTTTTCAGATAATAAAAATAAAAATACATTAAACAATTATATTCATATTTAAAACTTTCATATTATAGGTATCGTCCTAATTTTCTTTTTTTTTTTTTTTAATATATACTAAAATTAATAAAAAACAATTAGAAACTGTGTTTTATTGAATAAATATCTACTAATTTTAAACAGAAATAGTGGCAAAGGTCATGAAAAATAATTTTGGCCAGGTCTTTTATGTAAAAACTCCTATGTGCGTCGACTCACCAAAAAATACATGGTCCCATTGCAGACAGTTAATCTCAGGATTAGCTGAACTGTGGGTTATTTGAAGGAAGGTTACTTACGAGACAATTTACCACAATTTGTTTAAAAAATCAAAAACAAAACAATTTTTTTTTGGCAATTTTGTTGGCCATTTTTGGGTCGCCATTTTTTTTGTTCATAACTTTTTGGTCAAATTGTGGTAAATTGTCTTAGAAAACATAAAAACAATCAAGTTGTATTAAGTTTTTTGAAAATCGGTTCAGTAGATCCGGAGATTAATTGTCCGCAATGGGACCATGTATTTTTTGATGAGTCGACGTTTGCGCCCTCTATAATTCGGCTAAAATTCGAAAATTAAAAAAAAAAAATTTGTACTCTTGACGCATGTATTCATTATTTAAAAAAATATGTTATTACCTAATAAGGTTTCCGAGAAAAAAATTCCCAAAAATCGTGCGTTTTTTTTGGCATTCTAGACCGTACTAGTACCTTAAGCGTGTTCCAAATTTATATTAGAATAAAACAAACTCCAAGTGAAGACTCATGAGTGAAGATCAACCGAAATGTCCAATTTTCTATAACTCTGGCACATAAATCTGGATGAACATTAATTTTGTTGGGTTTCAGGGAAGTAATGGTTTGTGGTTTATTGATCTGAGACTTAAAAAATAAAATGCACGACTGGATCGCACGAACTTGTTCTTATATAAAAGTACTTTGGAAAAAAAAATAAATTTTATAAATATAAAACATGGATTTAATGAGATAAAAATGTGCAAATGCATGCAATTGCCGTCTGATTTCCAGAAAAGTATGAATTTAGGTAAACAAAGTTCAAAAATCGTTTTATTATTAAATTATTTTTTTTATATAAGAAATTTCTTAAAAATTTTTCAAGAACAAAATTTGAGATACCATTTTTAAGTATTTAGTAGTATCTCGATTTTGGAAAATAATTTCAAGAAATAATCGTTCACACGTTTTGAAGATATACATTTTTGAAAAAAAAAATTTAATTTTGTTTTTCAAAAACTCTAAGAATACTTATTCGAATATTTTTATATGCAATATTATTTTAAATTTAAGGAGGCTCCTGTTAAAAAAAATGGTTTAAGCCGTTAGAGCCGTTAATTTGAAAATCAAAAAAAAAAAACGGTTCAATGACACGTACCGTTAATAACATTTTTCTTGGCCAAATAGCACACTTTGTTTGGTTTTTATTAAAATCGTTAGAGCCGTTTTCGAGATAAATAAGATTTTTCATTACCGGTGTATGGGGGGGTACCGTTAGGTTTGGAGCTAAAAAAATTTAATTTCCCTTCTGAGGAATCACCGAAGACCCTGAAATATTGAGATTGAATAAAATAGCTCCAGGGGTTTTTTTCCAAATACAGAGCTTGCCCTATATGTAGTACCTATATCGCAAGTAAAAAATAAAAACACATCGCCGCAGCATGAGATAACCATGTTCGAGAACCACTCGTGTAAAATGTACATTGTGCTACGGGCTTTGTGACACGTAGCGCCATTTTGTTAAACTCCAACTATCGTCGGTATTTATGTATATCATCCAATTCAGGCCAAAAGAAATTGGTTATCATCGACCGATAGCGCTTGCTTTTGACGGTTATGACCTAATTGGCCAACGTTCTCAAAGAGGTATGGACCGATAATGCCGCCAGCCCTGAATCCACACCAAACAATGACTTTCTCTGGATGCATTGCAATTTGAAGGTTCACGTGTAGATTGTTGTCGTCCCAAATTCGATAATTCTCCTTACAGACGAGCCCATTCACCCAGAAATGGACCTCTTCACTGTATATGATTTTTCGACCGAAATTGATATCAACTTCCCAACTACTCGAGAGCCTACTCGGCGAGCTCACGTCGTCTATGTCGTTAACTCTAGGATCTTGGGTTAGTTGAAGTTCGTACAGGTGTAGACCCAATCGATGACGCAAAATTCGCCTATTTGCGGTCTACGAAGGGGGAGTTCAGGAGCCCCAGTCTTGTGGCGAAACAAACTAAATAAATGAAAGTTAATTTGACAGATGTCGTAACTAAAACAATATGGCCGAAATCACCTGTCAAAAATCTCTATTGAAAAACCATTTAGTTTGAAACTATTTAAGTATTGATTTAAAATAGATTTTTTTGTATTTAGTCCAAAAAAATTGGCTTTAGACTTAGTGATCTTCACATGAACTCATCAGCTGACTAATATGGGCCTTGATAAGGTGCAAGTGAGATCGCCAAGACGAAAGCCAATTTTTGTGGACAAAAGGGCAAGAAAGCTTATTTGAACCAATAATTTAACATATCCAATTAAATAATGCTAAGTCTTCTACTTGTCTATTTTAAACTAAAGTATTGACACTGTTATATGCTTCGCTTACGACTGCATAACGTGTCCTTTACATTCCAATACAAAATAAAAATAAGTAAAATGCAAAATCGTCCCTATACAGAAACTATTTGCATTTGCGACGATAATATATATAATAAATAATATATGTATCTGTTTTAATATTCATATGCATTGTTTAAGACCAGTACTCCCATAAATCATTCCGCATCATTATTTTGTTCTTTTTATATCAAACAACGTCACCATTGTTGTCGACGTCAGCAGAAGAGACCATATACTGATAAAAAAGTGTCCAACTTAAACAAAAAATTTATGTATACGACGAGTATTATTATAAAAAGCCAAATGTAATCTATAAAAGCTATTTTATTTGTATACATAGTGCATACAAGTATGTGTGTATATATATATTGGTTAAAATGTTTCAGCTATAACTAAGCACAGTTGAAAAAGGGAGATCCTAGTGCCCCTTTTCAATTGTCCTGTGTGTGTGTTGTCCTGGTCGTAGTTGATATTAGGCTCTTCCACATCAAACTGCACAGCTTCCAAAAATTTTCTATTGAACTAATCGTGTGTACCGAAGTGGGGGTTGTATGTTGCCATATTACACAAGGATTTATACACCAAAAGCTGGTCATGGCCTAGTTGCTGTCATTATTATTATTGTTATTGTATATTTTGCCCAACAGGACATTAATGAATTCAGTTGGAAATATGGTAAGCATAACCATCAGACCACTGAATTCGACCATGAAGGAATTTTGATATTGAATATTAGTTATCCAAAGAGAATTTCACCAAGAACGTACAAGAAGTTCGAACTAATTTTCAGACTTTTATGGGTCTTGCAAATCTTAGGTTCTTAGAAAGAGGTTGGTATCTGCTATTGGTGTGAGGAAGTGCACACCTGTGATCAACTAAGTCACGGAAGTAGATTTGTGGAAAGTAAGTAACTGGACTAGGAGTAAGCCAAGACGAAACTGAACTGATCTTATTTTCAACTGGAACTAATATACTCTGTACCGAAGTCAGCGAGCGGCCAAACACTTTCACTCTCTTCCACTCCTAAGTATTAAGGAGTAAATCAAACTGGAAGCTAAATATTTAACGCGCCCGATCCATTTCCAACCGAACCAAGTACTTCTCTAAAGGACTATTCAAATAAGAGCGATCAACGACCGACGAATGAACGAACATTCGTCAAATTTGACATCTACTTTACATAGCATCTTTCTTTTGATCGAAAATGACGATTAAAACAAACAAAACCAAGAATAATTTTGACGATAGTCGATCACGAAGAATTCATTCGTTGCAGTGTGGATGGTATGTGGAACGCGAATAAAGTTTGGCAGTCCTTAACAGAATTGTCCTTAAGTGTTTCTCATTTTAGACGTTCGAATTGGGGAGAAAATTTCAGGTACCTTTCACACCTAACGACAGTACTTACAAAGGAATGGCTGATATTTGTTGGTCACTAAGCCCTGGTTCTCTGAAAGCTATTGTTCCACAAATGTTTGCAATCAAGTGGTACAAGAGTCATAAAAACACTTGCTGGTTGGAACAGTTTAACTAACCTTAATACTTCTAGAAAGATTTGGTACATCTTAAAAAAAATTTAAACAGTTGATATCGGTTCAGACCCTTCCAAGACATAGTCAAGATCGTTGCAACCTACTGGGACACTGGCCAATAGTAGAAGCTGGACATTTCTCACTCAGTTTTGCAGGAATCAGGAAGAAGAAACGGAAACAGTTGCCCATTTCCTCTGAAAATGTTCTGCTCTGGCCAGAATGAGAGTACAATCATTACGTAAGCAATTTTTGGCAACCTTAAGAACTTGAACTCTTTTCTCAACGCAAAAAATGGCTCTGAGACGAGCTACGGAAACTTATGTATAGTGTGTTCCCTACTGTATCCAAGGAATGCAGGTGTGGGTGACGGTGTGCTTGAGTCGTATGGCTTGTCCGGGGCTCTGTTGAACTCTACCTGTGTTGCTGCGGATGCACAATCCATGCACTAACGTGTATGGGTGCTGAAGCTGGGTGTGTGTATACCATAGGGTTGGCAGGCCCGGAGTTTTGCAGGAGCTTATCTGCAAGTGACCATAATGGTGGCGAAGCTCGACCGGAAGCTTTATTCTGGCACCATGGGAGATAGTGCCCACGAGTTAGAGGGCTATAGCGTACGTCTTCGGGCTCTCCTATTCTATCTTCGGATAGAGAGGTGCAACTGTCGAGTGCGTGCTCTCTTTCTCAGACTATCTATGAAGTAGGCCCCTTAGTGGGAGTATCATGGTGGCTTGGTTTACTCCAAATGCGGAAACATATGGTTTTCAAGCGTGTTTGAATTCAAGAGGTGTTAGATAGACCTCGTCTTAAAGCAAGAGGTGTGCACATGCTGCAACATGTCACAACTTTGCTACTGACCCGGCTTCGGCTGATTCTGGGTTGATGGTCAGGACCCAGCTGACTTCGATGGAAGTAGGCCTCCCATGGGGTAAAACCGGAAACGGTAGGCATCCACGTTAAACCCAAAGACGATCTTGTATCCAAGGAATGTGAGCAAGTTGGCTAAGGACTCTTGGTCAATTTGTCCACAGTTCCTGGGTTCAGCTTTGCAACAAATGAACAAATACCCTAACATGACATACTGCGGATGGTTTTTATGTGCGAGTAGTGAGATTCTAAAGAGTCGTCTACTATTGATTACAATACATACCCTGTACTGAAAACGAGAAGGAAAGGTCAACCCTATTGTTAAATACTCATTTTCCAGGCAGCTTACCAATGGTAGGAAAAATGATATAGAGAATACATCTAAAGCCTAACCGGGAAGACTGGAAGATAGCTTCAACTATCTGTTCAGGCAACAGGATTGAATGAACGTTAAGTACCTTTCAACCTTTCAAATCACCTGGCGTAGATGGCATCTTTCCTGCACTTTTGCAGAAAGGTAAAGAGGAGCTAATGCCCTATCTTATTAGACTACTTCGAAGTAGTATTACACTTGGGTACATACCAAGTCTATGGAGAAGACCAAATGTAATTTTTATCCCCAAAGTGGGGGAAAAAGATACCACGCATCCTTAGTCATTCAGGCCAATAAGCCTGAAATCTGTGGAAAAGGTAATTGATAACTTCATTAGATCGAAAGTATTAGTAAACATGCCCCTTAATCACCGTAAGCATGCTTACAGAGCGGGTGGATCCACAGAAACCGCTCTGTACGAATTAACTAATACAGCACAGAGAGCTTTAGATACTAAAGAAACGGCATTATGCGCCTTTCTTGATATTGAGAAGGCCTTCGACAACACCCCTCAGGAAGCAGTTCATTCGGCTCTAGAAAGGAAGAGAGTTCCCGTCACTATAGTCAGATGGATAAGTAAAATGCTAAGTACAAGAACAGCGGAAGCATACGCAGGACTAAACGTCCAGAAAGTCATCACAACAAGAGGATGTCCAAAGGGAGGGGTATTTCACCCTTGCTGCGGAGTTTTGTAGTTGATGAATTATTAGAAAGTCTAACTTCCCAAGGGATTCGATGTATTGGCTTTGCTGATGACATCGTTATAACGGCACTGGGGAAGTACGAAAAAACTCTTTGTGATATAGTGCAGAGAGGGTTGTCTATAACTAGGAAATGGTGTATATCTGTCGGACTTAACATCAATCCTACCAAAACAGCGATAGTACCATTTACCAGTAAAAAACTTCTACCTCGCATGAAACCCATTCGCTTGGCGGTAGAAGTAATCGACACCCAGAGGGAGGTAAAATATTTAGGAGTTACACTAGATAGCAAACTCCTCTGGAGCAAGCATGTCGAAATAACTGTCGGGAAAGCCACAGAGGCCCTTATGATATGCAAGAGACTTGCAGGCAAATCATGGGGCTGCAAACCAAACATCATAAGATGGATGTACACTATGATGGTAAGACCCATCATTACCTATGGGGCGATTGCATGGCATAAAAGAACCGAACTAAACACAACTAGGAAATCACTAGACAAATTGCAAGGCTTGCATGTATATGCATAACAGGAGCAATGGGAACTTGCCCTAGAGCAGCAATGGAAACCATCCTTCATTTAACCCCACTACATGTGGCCATTGAAAATGCCATAATGAGGTTTGCCAAGAAGGGCACTGGGACGGGTAAAATTATTGGAAACAGGGAAAAGGACTCGATAATCCGGTCCACAGTAATAAACCTTCTTGACATTCCAAGAGATGGTACGAAAGACATTTGAAAACGGAGTTAAGTTGCAGAAAAGACTGGCTAGGCAAAACAGTAAAATACAGCCTTAAAGAAAATGCCATCAAATGATACACTGATGGATCGAGAACAGCTGAAGGGACTGGTGCTGGAGTTTTTTGGGCCTAGAACCAAACTCTCCTTACCGATGGGACAGTCCACTAGCATATTCCAGGCAGAAGTAAATGCCATAGGTATATGTGTTGAAATAAACCTCGACAGCAAATATTAAAACCAAAACATTTCCATCATGTCAGACAGCCAGGCTGCACTAAAAGCAGTAAGCTCCTACGCCATCAGCTCCAAACTTGTTTGGGAATGCGTGATTAAGCTTAATGAACAGGGAAAGAATAACACTGTCACACTTCATTGGGTACCAGGCCACGTTGGTGTCCAGGGCAACGAAGAGGCAGACTCCTTAGCAAAAATAGGTGCATCGACACCCTTTATAGGGCCAGAGCCCTACTGCGGAATAGGAGAGAGGGTGATTAAAAATAAAATCAAAACAGAAGAGGAGGCAAAAAGATCAAGAATCTGGAAGGAACTCCCAAAGCTGAGAGAGGCGAAACATCTACTCGGGGACTACAACTGATAGCGTCTTGCAGATTCTGCAACATTCACGAAGAGACACCTGACAACATACTGGGAAAATGTGATGCACTCGTGCATCAAAGAAATAGATATCTGGGCAAGCACCACATAAAAGAGAGTGAATTATCCTGCCTTAAAATACTACAAATACTTCGATTCCTCAAAGGAACAAACTTGGAGGAAGAACTGTAATAATTAGCTAACCTCATCAAGTTCTTGATGGGGGGGACAATAGGTCTTTACGTCGCAGTGTTTTTATACCCCAATTTATTCATTCATTCGTACCCTGTACTATGTACAAGTATAACCTACCCGACCAATAACACAAGGAAAATTATCAGGTACATTCAAGAGCAAATCTCTGACCTTTAAGACATAAGGTAGTCTTTTAGAGAAAGAAGACGGGAGCTCAATAAAAGTTAGCATCTTTTTATTTAACTAGACGAACCATTTGAGGGATCAATTCGTATAGGTCTCTAGAACAACAAACAAATTGCCTAGCTTCGAAAATAACTCGAAACTTGGTTGATAATGAACTTGGGTTATGTCCCTCATCTCGAATCAGTTTGTATCTTTAGATGAAATGAGTTATGGTGGTCTCAAACCGGCGCCGGCGCACAGTGTGCTATTTTGACCTGAAACGTGGCCATAAATCAATTTTCTCAACTTTCACTCTCAGGATAAGGCATGTGTCCCATAACAGGTATATAACCAGGCTACTGTTTAGTGAAGTCGATCTATAAATTCATCACCCCCGTTCGCGATACCATCAGTTGCAACTTGCACTTGTTGAATAAGCACGAGTTTGTTTGCGATTTTTTAAAAAAAAGTGTATTTTCTGTGTGTTTTTTTTAAATCTTAAAAGTGATTTTTGTGAAAAAATTTGATATGGATATCGTAAATCAAGGTATGTACAATATTTTAAGCAAAGAAATTTTTATATATTCAACTTAAGTTCTTCATATCGATGAGTTAAAGAATGTCCTTACAAAATTTGCACTTTTTCCGTTGTTTTTACCAAACATTATTTTTTTTGAATATTGGCAACACCCCGCAACAAAGTTTGTCATATATATTATTTAACTTCTGGATATGTAGAACAATCCTGCATTTCAGAACCATTCACAAGTTTTCACCTAAGAAAAAACAAAGCATTTGAAAAAAACTCCTTTCAAGCGACCATAACCAAACATTTTTTATATTATTTCAGATGACTCTAATTCCACCTTGTCTCTGACCAGGAAACAGCTCCGTGAGTTGGTAAGAGGAAGCTCACAAAGACTCCTTGACGGTAAGCTTAAAGATTTGGATAAAAAATGTATGGATATCACAAACTGTCCCCCAGAGAAAATAGATGAACTTACAAAAATTATCAAGGCGTTCAAAGCGAACTATAAACGGAGATGGCAACTCTGCAACTACACAGAAAAGCGTTTCTTGGATAAGAATGAAGAGTGGCTTATCGAAGAAGTAACACTACCTGTTGGCATACTTCCCGGAAGGTGTAAAGGTCGCCCAAGCAAAGAGTTCGGGGAATCAAGTGACCGAACAAAACGTCGAAAAACAGAGGAACTTCGAAAGAGTGTGTCCTTTGATGAACTGACATACGCAGCACAGATGAGTCAACGAGCAGCGGGAAATATTGATGTCGCAAAAGTGATGGAGGTTGTGACCAAAACTCCAACCAGGGCTATGAAGTTCCGGAAAGCAGCTGCGATTGGCAGTAAAACCCTGAAAACTGAAAAACACACTCCTGAAAACGCTTTGAGGATATTCGTCGAAGCTAATTTAACTGCTAGTCAATACGAAGTGATTCATCAGGCCAACAAAGATATATATCCGTGCTATACCTACGTGTATAAAGCTAAACAGGATTGTTACCCACCAAAAAGCGTAAGTGAGACAGTTGCCGAAGTGAAGCTCCAAGATTTAGTGGATCAAACAATTACGTTTATATAAATATTTGGAACCACAACTCCAACAGTGCCTTGAGACCAGTGAAACAGATTTAGAGCTCATATACAAGTGGGGATGAGTAGGAGTTTACAGGACTCCTACTGGGATGCGATGGGTCTACTCAAAGCCAGTATAAGCAGAAATTCGAAGATGACGATAATAGTGATGGAAATATATTTTTGAGTTCCCTTGTACTCCTTCGTCTCAAGTATGGGAGTCAAATCTTATGGCAAAACATTCACTCTTCATCACCGAAATGGTGCAGACCAATACGGATTCGTTTTGTAAAAGAAAATAAAGACATAACCAATGAAGAAATCGAATACGTTGAAAACCAGGTCCAACATTTTCAAGCAACGAAAGTAAGCGACAATATAAGAGTCAACCATGAAAAGTGTGTACGGCAGCTACGAATACTGCATCTACATTACGTTGTTACATATGCGGAAAAACTTCAAAAAGTTTCAACGACTTGGATTCTACAGAACCGGAGAATCCAGATACTTTCAGATTTGGGCTATCAATATTACACGCCAGGATTAGGTTTTTTGAATTTCTACTGCATCTGTCGTACAAACTAAAAGCGGAAGTGCATAAGGGTCGCGTAACAGAAAAAAGTGACCGGGAAAAAATGCAAGCAGCCAAGAGACAAATACAAAAAGAGTTCCACGATAAAATGGGCTTACTGGTGGACATTCCAAAGGCTAGGTATGGCAACACTAATGACGGCTACACCTCGCGCAGATTTTTTAATAGCCAAGAAGAAGCAGCTTCCATTACAAGCGTGGATTTATCATTAATACAAAAATTCAAAATTATATTTATGGTTATGAGATAGATCTTCAAAAATTCGCAAAATTTACGATGGATACTGCTAAATATTACGTAAACTTGTATCCATGGCAGCCTATGTCTAACAGTGCATAAGATTTTAATCCACTCTACCAGTGTCATATCCCATGCATTGTTGTCAATCGGCCAGTTGTCCGAAGAAGCTGCTGAAGCTAGAAATAAGCATTTCCGCCAATACAGGGAACACTTTTCACGAAAAGTCTCCAGGACTGCATGCAACGAGGATGTGCTTAACCGGCTTCTATTGACGTCAGACACTTATCTCAGTAGTTTAAGGACAAGCAAGACAAAAAAAACAATCGTTTTCAAAGGAGGCTCTCGAATTTTTGATTGCAAATACCAATGATGAAGATGTTAATGATGATGTTTCTGATGAAAGATGAAGAATAAATAATAAAATAAAAACTATAAAATTAAATTAATCCCGGTCATTTTTTATTACTTGCTATAAAACAAAAGTTGCGGAAGGAAAAACAAAAAAGGATTTATCTGTTTATTCAATAATTGACCTGTACTCATAAAATATACAACTAATCCACATCTCGAATTCTTCGTATTTTGGATTAAGAGGGTCGCAGGTATTTTAGACTTGGTTACCTGCATACTGGGACAAAAAATTTTGGAATGAAATTTGAACACTCGAATTAAGAAAATTTCACTCATAAAAAAAAGGAAAAAAGGGATTTTCTAGGAAAAAGTATCTTTCAGTTTTTTTCTAATTTTTTATAAACTATGACATTTATCGGAATGAGGTTTTTAATATTTGACTAAAAATATATCAGGTCATTGAATATTGACAAAAAAAATGTCCTTGATAAACAAATTTAAAAAAAAAAAATTAATTAAAAACCGAAAAAATTTTTTTTTTCTTCTAAATTTCAACTTTAAAACTTAATTTCTCAAAAACTATTTAAATAAACAACTTGAATCAAAAAACAAAACAAAGAATAAAATATTAGCTTTAAAAAAAATTATAGCGCAGTGTTGTACGTGCTTTTTTTGATTTTTAATAATTTTTTTTCTTTCGGCTAATCGGGATGGGCATTTAAGTGGGGTTTACTGTACCTAAAAAATGAAAATTTATCCTTCCAAATAACTTTTTAGTCATTTGGTACCTATTTGATATGAAAAATGTGCCCAAATATTTTTGGCCAGGTTTTCGACCAAAATACCGCACTGTGCGGCGCACCAAACTAGGATTGCTCGTGCCTGCCATTTCGACCTAATTCACTACCTATACAGAAAGACTTCCAACTCACTTATTTGTATGATAAAAGGGATTTTTCCCGTTAAATCAATTCTAAGGAATTAGGTCAGGCACCTATAGCTCAATAAAATAGTCCCGTCAGACTTTGCAATGCGTGAAGGTTCATTGATGGATTCCACGTTTTTTTTTTTTTTTTTTTAAGTTGGAAACAGCTTAATCGAATGGAATTCGGTAGGCTAGTAAAAGCAATATAAGGAGAACTTCCTGCATAAAAGATTTCAAAAAATCAAACCGGGAGGTAACATCATTAAAAAATTCAACAGTATCATTGGGAAAACACGCAAAAAAACGATCGGAAACAACGTAGGACCGGCACGCAAGCTCTTCGAAACAGTGAACAGGTTCACCGAAGCGTAGGGAATTATAGACGTTTCTAATCAGCATTTCCAGCAGCTGCTTAATGGGTATTATTTAGAGGAAGCCACAGAAGAACAAAGAAGCATGAGAACAGTCCCAGTCTCCAGTACTGAAGAGGTTAAGAAAGCAATCCACAAGCTGAAGAACAACAAATCCGCCGCCCGGTTCGAATGGCCTACCTGCGGAACTCTTCAAGTATGGAGGAGATGTCCTGATAGGGTGATAGGGTGCATGCATCAGCTCATCAACCAAGTTTGGGTGGAGGAAAGTATGCCCGACGACTGGTCAAATAGCTCCATTAGCCCAATCTACAAAAAAGGCGATCCTATGTCCGGCAAAAACTACAGAGGCATATCCCTGCTTTATGTTGCCTACAAGATCCTATCCACCGTACTATGTGAGCGTCCAAAACCCTTTTGCAACACTATGATCGGCACGTACTAGTGTGGCTTCAGGCCAGGCAGTTCAACGATAGACCAAATCTTCACATTAAGGGAAATTCTTGGAAAGACCAACGAATTTCAAGTCGAGACCCACCATCTTTTTTTGGACTTCAAAGCCGCATATGATAGCATAAGTCACCAAGAGCGACTCGGAACTCGGGATCTAGCTATGCCGCATGACGTTACAAAATACGCGGTGCAACGTGCAAATGAGTAACAGCTCATCCGAGCTATTCCAGACGTGTGCAGGGTTCAGACAAGGAGATGCGCTATCATGTGATTTCTTCAACCTAGGCCTAGAGCAGATAGGGCGCAAGAGTGGTGTTAATCTGAAAGGCACTATCCTCAACAGGCCTTTCCAACTTCTTGACATCGACATCATCATCGGTCGCTCCAAGCGAGCTGTGCTAGAATCGTTCACAGCTATTGATGAACAGGCCTAGGACAAAACGTCACTGTTGGTAGCAGTAATTTCGAGGTAGGCAAGGAGTTCACCTACCTCGGAACAAACATCAATCCCACAATCAGCAGCGAACCGCTGCTTCGGTTTGGCCAAACAAATGGGTTCAAAACTCCTTTCTCGAAAGACAAAGTTCTACTCTACGGGCGCCGAGTGCTGGACTATAAGTAAGAAAGGGGAATTGATACTGGGCACTTTCGAGAGAAAAGTTCTTCGGCGTATATTTGGTCCTATAAGTGAAGAAGGCGAATGGAGGAGAAGATTCAATCGTGAATTATACGAGCTATGGGATGTGGATGTTGTCCAAAGAGCCAAAACACGTCGACTACATTGGCTTGGTCACATCGAGTGAATGCACAACAACGCTCCAACCAAAAAAATCTTCGAATCCCAGGACACAGGTTCGAGACGACGAGGCAGACCGAGCCTCCGCTACAGGCTACAGGGATCTGGCGGTTACAGACGCAAGAGCGCTTGGTCTCGACAACTGAAGGGAGCGACGGATCGCAACGGATGGAAGACCGCAATATCTCAGGCAGAGACCCTCCATGGAACCGAAATTGCATAGGGATCTAAATTAGGACCATTCTTCATTGAATCTTTATACCAACGTGAGGCAGAATATCCACTCTCCTGTTTGTCGATGACTTCTTCATTTACGCTAAGCCGATGTCACTGATATTTGCTGCAAGAAGAGTGGAAGCACACATTTATCTAATAGCACTACCAGCACAGGTGCTTCAAGATCAACTCGGTCAAATCCGAACTAGTTTCTAGCAGACTACCAATTATCTTAGTAAATGGAAGAACCGCAAACTGGAGGAACACCAAGATCATCCTACTCGTCGGAACCCAATTATCAGCAAGAAATATCGTTAAATTCCTGGGAATACAATTCCATGAGCTGAGCCGGTTCAATACCCTCCACACAGAGCAAACTTCCACCTCATCCGTCCACTAACACAAACACAAAATCGATTCAACCAAAAGAAAAACCTTCTTCTTCTCCTTCTCTACAAGCAGCTTACAGCTTGCCTATCTGATACCCGATAACTAAATCCCAGATGGTATGGTCTTCATTTACTTCCAAGAATTTTATGATTCTCATATCAAACCAGCAGCAATCATTTTGCATGTTGAAATTCACCTTGATTTCTGTGTCTGCACTTAGAGATAGCCTTACGAAGGCACATTCAATGATTACAAAAACTTCCAAGTAAGAGGTATCAAGAAAGACAAATCGGATCAAATGAAAACTGGTATTGGTTGAATTTATGTACAACATTCAAAAGCCTAAAACCCTGTGGATTTTGGTCGTAGCTCTTGTGCTGTGCTTACGTACGGTTGCCCTTTGTGGTCGGAGCAGCTCCGGGTGGAGACAGAGGTAGGTCCTGCTCCCTTGTATTTCTTATCGGTATCTAATGGATACCAGAGACCAATGAGCCGCATTATAATAAATTGCACCTTCACCTATGGCGAATTTTCCTTTCCCAAAGCTTAAGTTTTACTTCCACACCTATCTCTGTCTCTCTCGCTCTCTCCCTTACCAGCTCAAGTCGTCAGCTTAGGCATCATTTCGTATGGAAGTTGATTCTTTTTTATGAAATGTGAATGTAAACGAAACATCGGAACACCATAACCCATAGCTGGGAACCAATGAACCGGAAGTTATATCAGTTTATTTTTATGTATTCATGTTTTCAGTTGTTACGGTGCGATTTTGTGTATTTGTGATACCTATATGTATTTGTTTTGTTTTATACCAGCCACGCACTGTTTAACACGTGTGTTTTTCGTATGGAGTAATTCGTTTTTTTGTGGGGCAGGAGGCATCAGGAATCTATAACTGAAAAGGACCTTTGGTAATAAAACATTATGCCTATATACATATATGTGTAGGCATTCGCATAAAAGCATCTAGAAAATTGCTTTCTATATCTATCCAGGATTTTCTGAGACGTAAGTTAAGTAAAACTAAGAATGTATAAGGCCAGCAAATGGTGAGATTCGAAAAGGCAATGAACTGTGCGTATATTTATGAGATGACATTGACACGGGCCGATGAAAGAAACCAACATTTTGACTTAATTGAGAGAGTTTTGGCTTAATGATCCATTTGAGTGGATTTCATTAAACACTCATGGTTACCAATATCTTGTTTTATTGAAGAGTGTGAAAGTTTTTGATGCGAAGGGCCATCCATTTTAAGTATACATTTATTTTCCTGACTACGAGTAATTTGACTTCCTACTGAATATACTCGTAAATATTAGACAAGTCAGTGGGTAAATGAGCTGGTATGAATGTGTATTGTGTACTCATATGTAAATTTTGGCTACATGAAATATGGCCCAAGAATAGTCTAAAAAATGGGACCTTTTTTCATAATTAAATATCAACCTGGCCAATTTTAACTAGCGCTTGCATAAGGAATCTAGACAAGGCTTTACCGAATAGTTAAACATAAAAAGGGGCATTAAAAGAGTTTTAACTAAGTAGAACTTAACATCAGATAACAGTAATCGAGATTTGACTTTGTAGACATGCATATATTTTTCTTATAGCAACCGAGACTACATCACAACAACTTAGAGAGAAAGTGAAGCCTAATTTAATATTCCTATCTAATAGAGAACAATATCTCCGCTGAGAACAATTGGGAAAAAATCGGTGGGATGGATTTCATTACTGCAGCAACTCATAGCAACGGTCTTGGAAGGGCTCTTAATTAGTTCGAACAACAGCGTCTCCAATCAATTTAAGTGAGCGATGTGAAGTTTAAAGCATCATCTGCATACATGTAAACTAAGCAATAACATCCGTAAGATCATTGATAAAAAAGTTAAAATAGAAATGGTCCCAAAACAGACCTCTGTGGTACCCGAGAGTTTACTAACTTTAACAGTCTGTATTCTATTTTTCAAGTAGATTAAAAGAAGACAAAGAGATACCTCAGAATACTTGAAAAAGTTTTGAAGATAAATGAGAAGAGAGTGATCAATATAATCAAAAACCTTTTAGAAGCCCAACATTTTTCCCTTTTTTTTATAAGGGTCTGGATGACTTCCCCCAATTCAGCTTCAATTGCGTGTGATGATGTTAAGCTACTCAACATTTTTGAAAACTACAAAACAGAATATAAAATGCACGACTTTGTCGCATAAACTTGCTCTTCCGTATATTAGGATTAAAATTTTAATAATAATTGTTACTACAAGAAAATAATAAATAAATAAAACAACTTCAACAATGCCAAAGAAAAATATGAATTTCACCGGATTTAAATAAAAATATGTTTTTATACAGGGTGATTGGCATAAGGTGTGACAAAAAGCTAGGGCGTGTAGGTTGGACTTAGACAAGAAAAAAATCGTATGGGAGGGGGGGCTCTATTTCCCCCCGTTTAGGCGGGAGGGGCAATTTAAGAAAAAAATCACTTAAAACAGAAAAAAAATTATTAAAAAATAACGGTGATACCTACAGAGTAATGCTAAAGCATTTTGAAAAGCCAGAAATACATTCTTTAATTTTGTTTTTAAATAAAGTTGTTCGAGTGAATAGTTTTTGAAAAATTAATTTTCAAAATCTAAATTTTGAAAAAAAAAAAATGAAATTTTTTTTTTTAAACAATTTTTTTTCAAAATTTTACGTAATTAAGTATTATTTTTTTATTCAATATTCAATGCTCTTATTAATTTTTGATCAAACACAAAAAACCGGATGTCAAAATGTTTTGTAGTTTTTGAGAAAATCAAAAATAACAAAAACTACTTTTGTTCTAAGAAAAGCCTTTTATTTTAGTTTTTACGTTTTTGGATTCTTATGTAGGTGAATTTACGATTGAAAGGATTAACTTTCTTTTTACTATTCTTTTAATTATCGTCTTATAAGCATACAATAACACATTTTTTCATTGAGAACACCTGCGTGAGAGCATTGGATTAATATTGATCTGCGAATGTTTTTTAAATAATGCAGCGTTACACGCCCTAACTAGTGACAGAAAAATGCAATTGCGAAATAAGAACAAAAATGTTCGTGAATCTTGAAATCAATTTAAATAATAAATACATGCATATTAAGATAAAATACATAATTACTGTTTATTTGAAGTTAATCCTTTCTTTCGTAAATGCACCTAAGCCAAGCCGTCCCCACCATAATAAAAAAGTGGCAGGTCAATTTTAAACCAATGCTCTCACGCAGGTGTTCTCAATGAAAAAATGTGTGAAATATGGTTAATCCAGTACTTTGTCACATTATTGTATGCTGATAAGACGATAATTAAAAGAATAGTAAAAAGAAAGTTAATCCTTTCAATCGTAAATTCACCTACATAAGAATCCAAAAACGTAAAAACTAAAATAAAAGGCTTTTCTTAGAACAAAAGTAGTTTTTGTTATTTTTGATTTTCTCAAAAACTACAAAACATTTTGACATCCGGTTTTTTGTGTTTGATCAAAAATTAATAAGAGCATTGAATATTGAATAAAAAAATAATACTTAATTACGTAAAATTTTGAAAAAAAATTGTTTAAAAAAAAAAATTTTCATTTTTTTTTTTTCAAAATTTAGATTTTGAAAATTAATTTTTCAAAAACTATTCACTCGAACAACTTTATTTAAAAACAAAATTAAAGAATCTATTTCTGGCTTTTCAAAATGCTTTAGCATTACTCTGTAGGTGTCACAGTTATTTTTTAATAATTTTTTTTCTGTTTTAAGTGATTTTTTTCTTAAATTGCCCCTCCCGCCTAAACGGGGGGAAATAGACCCCCCCCACCCATACGATTTTTTTCTTGTCTAAGTCCAACCTACACGCCCTAGCTTTTTGTCACACCTTATGCCAATCACCCTGTATATTAAACTTCAAAAAACATTTTTAAAATTGTGGAACGCCAATTTTAATTTTTTATTATTATGCAAAAAAAAATGAATTTCAAAAAAAACTGACCAGTTTTTAATGTATCAAAATTTCAAAAAAAAAAATAAATTTTTGAAGCTTCTCTTTAAAAAAATTCATTTAATATAAGCGACTGAGCTGCTTAGCATGTGCCTGTAGCGGAACAGGCTGACAGACAGAATTGCGAGACCTATTTTTACTTCCGATATACATATATGTAGTGTAGGTACTCGTACTAAAGGGAAAGATCTGGTTTTGGAAAAAAAAATCGAATTCAAGAATTCCGGCAATTTCATCTGTATGTCTGTACCTCGAACAACAGCATAAACTACTTTCTTAAACTGGGTATCGAAATTTTTTTAGCTCGAAAACTTACGGTACCTGCAGCCGATATGAATATCATATTTATCTCAAAAACGGCTTTAAGGATTTTTATAAAAAAAAATTATGTGGATGGACTAGATTTTAATCAAAAAAAAAATTTAAGACAAAACGTTATTAACTGTACCTTCCATAGAACCGTGTTTGTTTAGATTTTGTTATTAACGGCTCTAACAAAAGTAAAATTTTGATACAGGAGCTCATTTGAATTTGCCAAAACTTTTTTTATAAAAATATTCGAAAAAATATTATTTTAAATCTTGGAAAAAAAATAAACTTTTTTTTTTAATTGAATATCTTCAAAACATGTGACTGATTATTTTTTTTAAATTATTTCCTTCTTTATTACTACATACTTATAATTGGCATCCCAAAATTTTTTCTTGAAAAATTGTAAAGAAATTTATTCTATAATCTAAATTATTTTAATAATAAAATGATTTTTAAACTTTGAAAAAATTCATAAGTTTTATAGAAATCAGAAATTTTATGCATTTAAACATTTTTATATTTATTTATAATAATTTGTAAGCTCCAAAATAATTTTACATAAGAGCAGGTACATTCGATACGGTCGTGCATTTTATTTCGTCTTGCCTAATATTGTAATGTCAAGTCTGACCAATTAAGTTATTTCAAGGGTTGTTCTTCAAAAGTTCCTTGGGCACCTTTTGTGATTTTTCTATTTTTAATGGCAGGTTGGGACGTTTAAGATTTAAGAACTCGTTTTTACTTGCGACTTATAGGTACTATAAGGCAAGTTATGCATTCGGAAAAAAAATCGAACTCGAGATTTTGATCAAAGTTGACATTACGATGATAGCGAAGATGAAAAAGTGGGTCTGGCAATTCTGTCTGTCTGTTCGATTACAGCTAAACGGCTCAGCCGATTTTCTTCAAACTTGGTAGATATGGGTTTTAATTTTTTACCCCCGGATGATTTTTGATTTGATTTTTTAAGACCAAAAATAACGGTACCTGCCATACGATTTTTTTCGAAATTTTATAAATATTTTTTTTCTCAAAAACTGTCCCAACGATTTAAAAAAAAAAAAATTCAAACGATTTAATTTAGTTAAACCTAGGTAATGGTTGAACAAAATTTTCCAAAAAACGAGTAGTTCCCCCTTGGGACCTTTTTTTTTGTTTTTGATTTTCTCAAAAACGGTACCACCGATTTTGATCATTTTTTATGCTAAAGCTTCCCAGCATTTTGAATATTATTGTGTATTCAAATTTTCCAAACAAAATTTGTTGGATTTTGAAAAAAACTTTCAAAATTTTTTTTGAAAACTCAATATTTCGAACTCAATATTTCAAAAACCCCATGCTCGATTTTTTCAAAACTTGATAAATAAAAGTTTGCAAAAATAATCCTCAAGATATGAGAAAAATAAATTCATTTTACCTAAAAATAATGGTACCCTCCATACAAATGTTAAAAAATGGTTTTCGAAAATCGTATTTTTTCGAAAACGGTTTCGAGAATTTTGCTAAAATTTTTTTTCTTTCTATTATTTTTTAATATCTGTAATTTAATAAAAACAATTTTGAAAACGAGATATTACTGACTGTACCTACCTACCATAGAACGATTTTTTAAAATTTTGAATTTCTCATTATCAGTACAACGGATTTTAATGAAATTTCTTAGAGAGAAGCTTCTAAGAAGTTTAAAAGACATTGCATTTCAAAACTTTAAGAAAAATATTTTTCTGAATTTTGAAAAAAAAAAAAATCAATCAAAATCAAAATTTTCTTATATAAAACCTTATTTTTTAAGAAACCACTACAAAGACTTATAATTTTTGTTATTGCATAAATCTATATTTGCTTGAATCACATGGCATCCTATTCTTACCTTTAACTACTAAAGAAGTTTTTTTTTAGTCATTTAAAAAATGAATTTTATGTTTATGAACAGTTTCTCTAAATAACATTAATTTTTGAAATTATTAATCTTTTACATAGGAGCAAGTTCGTGCGACCCAATCGTACAATAAGGTGCAGACTAATTTAATTATATCCCGTTTAACTTTTATTTTAATAGTTTAACCTTTTATGATTTGTTTTTATATTGATCGACCAAAGAGTGGAGAATTGGCAACACTTTTTCATGTGACAGTAAATTTGACAGCTGACATATGCATAATTTAACCAGACGTTAATACATATAAATTTACACCTGAACTACACTAACATGTTTTGCAGTTTCAGTACAAAATATTGTTCATTGATGGAAGTCTTATTCATCGTTGAACAGCTAAGCTTATCAGCTGCGACCGATTTTAAAGTGAAGAGAATTTAGAAGCCTTCCTTATGTGATCTCGGTTGGGGTATAGGATGCTTCTATCCCTCACCGTCTGCAAGTAGATATTTCAACTGTCGAAACGTCCGCTTTAGCTATGACCGTCGATCTCCACGTATTTCTAGATCTTCACACCCGCCTTGTCACTTGAGATTGTATTCGAAAAACTCGGAATATTTTCGTTTCGTTTCTTCAGTGTGACCAATCCTTTCACCTCTTTATATCAACAATCTTCAATAATTATGCGGTTAAAGCGCACTTCGATTTATAGATCTATTGTGCCCTTTCAACAATCTTCCGTTACATTCAATTAAAGTCACTGTTTGCTATGTGTTTTCAATATAAATTGAACTGGTAAAATTTTCTTTAGTAAAATCGTTCAGGCCATCAGCGAGGATAACCCAATAGGGGGTTCTTTTTTTCAAAAACCTCAGTTTTTCGACATTTCCGTCTTTTCTGAATTTTTACGCAAAATAATTAAAATTTCTTATAGTATTATATCGGAGTTAAAATTTTGTCTATGGTCGATCTACAGGACCTGAAGCCACGCTGGTACTTCCTTATCAAAGTCCTGCTTAAGACAAACTCATAAAGTACGTTGGATTATATCATGTATACGAAGTTAGATGGATATGTTTTGATAGTTTTTACAGGCCTATTAAGATCACGTGCTTTGAAAAAGGAACTTATAGTACTAAATCTAGACATAGAAGTTAGTGCGTTAGAGTTTGGACTGTAATGCGGGAGGATTGAGCCCTATCCTTGTCATTGCCACGTTAAAAAAGAATGTTTATTTCGGGATTTATGCCTCTTAATATACTCGACTCCTCCACATTCCTGCAAATATGTACACAGGAATACTTGAGAGTGGAAAGTTAATAAAATCAGGTTCTACATAAGCCGGTGTGCCCTTAATTTGCGACCAAATTGGGGTCATCTTTCAACCGCTCGATAGCTTAGTAAGTGCACATAGACCATTGTCTTGGTCGTTTACTCATATCTCCCGGTCAGTTGAAGCTTGTACGGGTGTAGGCCAAAGTCATGAGTGGTCTGCGAAAGATCTAGTTCTTGTACACAACACGGAATTGACTGCCTCGGATTCCCCTGCACAATCTCACGTGCAAGGGCGATAATTTCGTGCAGATCTTGATTTTGTTAGCATAGTAGATTGTTAACTGAAGCAGTCGACTCCAATTTATTGTGTCGACCGGAAACTGGGAGAAGCGCGCGAAATGTTGATCGACAAGAATACCCACTTTAATAAAAAAAAATTTAATCATCTGTACAATTTGGCGTCAGAATTTAACCAAATTCCCCTAGAAATAATAAAATTCACAGTATATTACTGCTGTGAAAATTATAAGTGTCGCTAAACATCGACAAAAAATAATTGCGTCTTAGAAGGGTACGACAGCATCTAACTGATGAGCCCACTGTCGTACCTGGGCGAAACGCGCTTTGGAGTTGAGGTCGCTCAAACTTTCTATTCAATTTGGAGAACGCTATTATTTTACATACTGATTTAAGTAGACAGACAACATAAATGACAGTTAACTTAACTGATGTAGCCTAAATAATATAGGCCTGATCACCTGTCAAAGTTCAGAAATCTTATTGTTTAGATTCTATTCAAGAGCGTGGATTATTGCACACCTGCCCAACCAGGGGAATTGTAGTCGAGTTTTGGACGAATATAGGTCAGAAGTAGTAGTGTTTTTGGCGACGTTGAATATGACGTCACACAAGAAAGTCTGTGATGCACATACTGTTCGGTGTCCTAAATGCAAGTGCCGCTCGTGGAGAGGATTCGGCCACAAAACGGAACACTGTGGCACACCAGCATTTATTTCATGAATTTCAAACTTAACAAGATCCAGCATAACTTGTATTGAGCGGTTCGATAGGTTGTATCAATTCCATCAATGAAGAAGACATTCACCAATCCCAAATGCACGCATTTTCGATAAGAAAGGTTGATGTCAAACTTAATCAAATGCTTTTGAAATAACAAGTGCAATTATCTTACTTTCTCCAAGACGATGTAAAGATTTCTGCCACTACCATTATATCAACAATCGACATATTGCTACGGAAGCCATACTGCTGGTTATTGAAAAGCTTTCGTTTTTCAAGAAATTTCTTGAGCTGACAATTTAAAAGCGTTTCCATTACCTTAAAAAGAAGGGACGTAAGTTCAATTGGACGATATTTTGAGGAGGAGAAGTTTCGCTTTTTTTTTGGGACAGGCTGGACAAATGCCGTGTTCCATCCACATGGAAAGAGACCAGTATACTATTACAGATGAAATAGCTTACGAAATAGCTTTGACGCACCGTGGAAGAACATATTTTCAAAACATTAGAATCCGGTCCAGTGGATTTATGTATATCGATATCCTTAAGTACTTTTGCGAAAGAAGATTTTTAGAAGAAGAATCATGACACTATCTGGCAACGTCAAATTAACAGCAAACTGTGCTTCAAGCCAATTCGCTTTTTCTTGTGAGCTGACATAGTGTCATTGAAGACGAGCTCTGGAACCGCAGACGAAGTTGTATTTCGTAAATTTTTTTACAAATGATCGAACATTTGTACTACCTTCGAATATGATCATTACAGGTCTTTCTAGCGTGTTTGAACTTATTCCAGTTTTCCTCACTAGTTTCATCAAAATCTTTAAAGTCATTTTTGATTAAATTTCAAGAAAAACAAAACAAAGAAGTGAGCTAAAACAAAAGTTCAAATAAATCCTCTGGGGAATCACACAAAAATGCTCTGTACATAAGTTGAAATCTAATCAGTCTACCCGTTAGACTGGATGTACAGATTAAAAGATGCAGTTTTTTCACACTAAAAAAATACCATCCCTAAGACCAAGTACAAACCACATACAAAATTTAAATACATTTTTTTACACTTTCCCGTATCAATGCAAAAGTCCCTTTCTACGAATAACCTATATTTATGACTTCGTTGATTGGCCACATTTCGTTCATTAGGATCCTGAAATTCTTTAGCCCACATTGGTAGCTTTAAACAGCAAGAGCTGTGAGAATCACTGGAAGCTACAAATTAAGTAAAATCACAGCATTAATTAAGCCACTTAGGTACTTATGCCTTAAG